>QODF01002072.1:249839-311152 GCA_024372805.1 Oostethus manadensis | reverse complement strand
GCAATAAGCAGAAAAAAATGAATGAATAGATAAAATAAAAAATAAAAATTTATTTTTTTCTATTTTTGCTGTTTTTTTATGGTTCATTATATTTTTAAAAAGCACAGAGGGCCAACAAAAAAAAAATGCAGTCCTAGGACCCCAAGCTGCACTTTAGACACCCCTGGGTTAGGCCCTAGACCAGGGGTTGGGAACCTTTTTGGCTGTGAAAGCACTGAAAGCACATGTTTTAGCATTTCCACAAGAGCCATATTACATATTTTTGTAACACTAAATAAAACTAAAGGGATACATTTTTAATCAAGACCATCAATTTTACAATACAAACAGTCTACTTTCATTGATTTTAAAAAATGTACCTATTTGAGGCTGACATGTGAAGAGATTTACATTTGTAAACTAAAAAAACTATTAACCCTAAAAACTATTAAACTATTTAAACTATTAAAAATTAATATTTGGTATTTGATTAATTGAATATTCGATTAATCATTGATTAATCATTTGTTGCAGTTCTACTTTTAGCATCTTGAGGGTGTCCCAATACTTTTGTTTACGTACTGTATGGTCTCAGCATACGGCATGAAAACATCCATCAAACAATAAACGGTCACACTGCAATTTGGAGTGTTGTTCCTCAGGGAATTCCATTCATTTCTTCCATAATTTAACGAAATGTAATAAAATCGCGATTTTCGTGCATCCTTCTGACCACAAGAATAAGCAGAATTTCCCACAGACAAACACCAAAATGTTGTAGAAAGTCTTCTTGAAGGAGCGAAAGCTGTTTTATCTGTAAAAGTCAGGAACGGCTCCACATTTTGTCAAAAAAAATCAGAATAAATAAATAAATACTAGAGATGCTCCGATCGCTAGCTAGCTAAAGAATTATCGACCTATTTTCTTTCATCTTCACTCTCCAAATAAGAGACTTTTTACCACTGTGACATTTTGTTTTTAAAACAAATAAGTAATGCGGTTAGTTTGGAGTAGGACTATCCCCATCCGGAATCTGGCACAAATTGACAAAATGTGATTGAAACGCTTCCATTCACCTCTGCAAATGGAAGCTAGCAGGGTTAGCTCAGCTTAGCATGCTAGTGCGGTTGTGTGTGCGACTCGGTCCCGAAGAGTATATTTTCACAGCGTTGTATTTTTCCACTTTAATGTAAGAAGCGTTTTACCATGCCCGTTGACAACATGCAGGTTCTCATTGGAAAAAGAATATAAAACAAGAAGCACGCAAAACATCCTTCCGGCCTCCCATATAGGAACACCGTTTGCCACATGTTGTCTAACTGTAAACAAAATAGGCGTGTCATAAAAAATATCGTACATATGCAATAGGAATTGCATTTTCCTTAATCACAAGCACAGGCTTTACAATTTGTCGAAGATTTTGTAACAATGAGTGCATTTTATTAGTTACAAGTTACAAGCTACATCCATTTCTCAAATACTGGGCTAAACTGTCCATAGATGGATTGCTGGATGCAAAAATAAATGTGCTTCTTGTCTTTTTCTATTCAGAACAATCAGATCGTCATCAGGAGTTGTAAAATGCTGATTACATTAAAATTTATTTTTTAGTATTTGCCAGGGGCCCTTGGACTTGTCTAATGGCGCCCCTGACCTATGGCACTTATCATAAATACATTGAAAACTGTACAATCATTCCATGTGATCGATATCAGTCAATCTCACTCATGGATCATCGGAATTGGCAGCATAAAACCCTGATAGGAGCATCCCTAATAAACACATTTTATGGTGTTAAGAAATGAGCGGCAGATGCACTCAACCAAAACAGCCAAATCTGGCTCCGGAGCTGTGGGTTCCTTCAAAAAATGTCCCACAAATTCTGCCAAAATTTCCGGAAGAGTGGCCCAAGTGGCGCCTTGCTGAGGGACACATCGGTACAAGCGTGCAGTAAACAAGTCAAGTCAAGTAACAAGTCAACTTCTACTGGGACATCTTGGAATACTCAGCAGAGAGAAGGTAGCCAAAATATTAGGAAGAGCACCCGGTAGGCCACAAACCACCACAATAAACACATTGTTACATCAAACATGCTCTACTGAAGTGTGTACCTGTCCGAGTATGGTATGCAAGGTATGCGCGTACCTTTCTGCTAGCACGTATACGCTACGACGCAGCCCCCCCCCCCCCCCCATCATTTACTGTCACGGCAGTCACTCAAAGACAAAATCCAGATGAAAGTCGGCATGTGGAAGTTCAACATTTGTGAGCATTTTCAGTGTGAGTGTGTGGCCCAAAGCACATTCCCTCAAGCAGAACAAAAACTTCTAAACCTCCCAAAGTGCAGTTGCTCAACTGGGGGTAAGAAGGGAGAACATCTGTACATGTTTGAGATGTTAAGCTCCAGTCTTAATGGAGAGTCAAATGTAGCAAATAGCAACAACGGCATGCTTGGTCAGCATTAACGTCTAAATAAACTCTCGCGCTGGTGCTGCTGGGTGTGTGTGACTTTAAAACTTGTTTTAGTATGCTGCTAAAACCACACATCATCATAACAATATTTAAACACAATTCAATTCATTCTTGCATGATACTCGAATGTCACTTTTTTATGATGGTGTATTAGGGCCACATTGAAAAAAGATGTAAGATTTCAAGATCAAAAGCAATATTACGACAAAAAAGTCGTAATATTACAAAATTACATGTCGTAATTTTACAAGAAAAAAGTAGTAATTTTACTAGAAAAAAAACATAATATTACCTTTGACCCAAGCCAAAGGTCACACAAGTCCCAGCTGTATCGGGCAATGCCTGTTCAAATGGAGTAATAAAATCATCAGATTTCAAGAATTAAGTTTTAAATTTACAACAATAAAGTTGTACTTTTAAGAAAAAGCTTGTAGTATTACAAGAGTAAAGTCGGAATTTTATGAAAATAAAAGTCATAACATTACAAGGTTAAAAGTCGTAATTATAAAAGAAAAAAGTAGAAACATTACGAGACAAAAAGGCATTATATTACCTTTGACCCAGGCGTATTTTGAGAGTAAAATCAGACTTTTACGAGAATAAAAGTCGTAACTTTACGAGGTTAAAATTTTACAAGAAAATATTCTTAATTTTATGAGAAAAAAGGTCGTAATATTACCCTTGACCCCAGCCAAAGTTTACACAAACCCAGGCAATGCCAGTTAAGATAGAGTATTAAAATAATCAAATTTTGAGAATAAAATCGTAAATTTACGACAATAATGTCATAGATCTATGAGAAAAAGATCGTAATATTACGAAAGTAAAGTCATAACATTACGAGGTTGAAAGTCGTAATTTTACAAGAAAAAAGTCGTTACTTTACAATAAAAAAAACATAATATTACCTTTGACCCAGGCCAAAGGTGACACAAGTCCCTTGTATTTATAGTCCTAATTTTACGAGGAAAATAATTACGACTTTTAATCTCAAAATCTTAATTTTTTTATGTTTTTAATGTGGCCCTGATACGTCATCGTACTTTTTAAACCACAAACTAATTTGTAGTATAGTTTGTATAGTATATATAAAAATAGTATTTTTTCCACCAGGTTTGCACCACGACGCAGTCCCGATAACAACCACTGGGGGCGCTGTTTACCAGTTGTCATTAGCTGCCTCCTCACCTGTACGCCCACAGCATAAGCCAGAAAACCAGCAAGCAATCAAATCGGCGACCAGAGAGTCAGTTAATCTAACTTTCTAAGAGGTGCGTTTGTTCTACTTGTGTGTCTGCCTGATGGTCATAACAAAGCATTTCTGCCGAACAAATTATAATTATTAAGAAACAACCAATAATCCATATGGATACCATAACCAATTACATTTATTTGTACAAGGGTGCACAAAAGGGTACCTTTTTACTATCCGGGGTCGTCTTGTGGGTCCCGGCTACAGACTCTGAGCCATTCTGGCCCATGGCGCTCTGCTGCGGTGACATGCTGTCCATCAAGCCTGCGCGGATCCACACGGCTGACCGCACCGGGCCAACAGTATTCCCATGACACAAGTCGATTAAAAACAAAAAAAACAAGTTCCAACGTTTTTTTTTATCCGGCGGAGAGTTTGGTGCGAGCCGGCGGAGGATCCATTAAATGATGGGAGGACCCACGCTGAAGGCTACTTTTCTCCGCGCCGGCTCCGTTCGGACTGAGCGCCGCTGAGATTGTCCGCCTCTTGCCACACTGCCATGACAAGCTACACGCAGCTACAAACGTACCACTTCCGGTAAATGCTTACCAAAACAAAACGGCTTCCGGCACCTACCCACGCAAAACAAAAAAAAAAAACCCGAAATATTTATTTAGCTGGACGTTACTTTCGCTGGGCAAACATGTTAGCTTTACTATTACGTCTTGATGCAACCGGATGACGCTTCGTGAGACTATAAAAGTTGAAAGGAGGAACGGGAATGTGTCCAAACAGGACACAGAAAGAGAATCCATACTATTTTAGCAAATAAATAAATAACCACTACACATAATTTGCAGCATCAGTTTGGATAATTGTTTGGGCCAAATCATGCGTCAAATTAAAAATACCTCTACAACAGTGGCTAACCAAATACACATAATAATAATTACTTAATAATAATAATAATAACTTCTTATCTTACGTTTTTGAAGATCCGTGTGTTGAGATGCTTATTTCATGTATGATTCTCAGTGTGTTACTAAACAAGCTATTATTTTAAAATGCTACTAAGTTCTGGGGCTGTCAACCAAATTCACGTGACACAGTTTAGAGTTTTACGCTGTCAATGAGGCTAATTGTGTGTGTATGTTTGTTTACGTATGAGGACGCATAGGGACCATGTTTTCTCTGCAAACTGCATCAAGCCGCAAGCAAGAATGCCAGTTCAGCGCCAAGAAAAACATGGCAGATGCGGAGGAATGTCCACTGAGTTCCGTTTTTGTGCACAAGCTACATGGACGTGACACCCGACGTGTTTCTTTTCATCCTGCATTTGCACCTTGCCAGGTAATGAGGCTTTTCCTCTTCTTTTTTTAATGTCCCAAGCAGGAATCAGATGAAAAATCAACTTTCATGGGAAAATACAATACAAAACACTTTACAGTGTACAGCTTGCGTAACAGTACTGATTTACTCTCAACACACAGCCATTATTCTGTAAATAATGGCAACACAAGTGAGTAGCAAGATTTTGCCCACAGTCAAGTTTATGGTGGTGGTGGTGGTGCATGAGTGCTGGCTGTGGTTCAAATGAGGAGAAACATAAATACCAAAGCACTAGTGCACACTACCACCAACATGCTTGACTGTAAACAAGAGACAACTATCTCGCAATTCACTTGCGTGACAATTCATGTTTCTCTCCTTGTGCCGGCAGCACTAATGCATCCACCACGTGATGGAGCTACCACCACCATGCTAGACTGTAGGCAAAACAAGTATCTTGCGACTTACTTGCATTGGAATTCATGTTTCCCGTCAATGAACAGCTGCACCCCCAGTGCAGGTGGCACTCATGAACACTAGCACCAACATGCTTGTCTGTAGGCAAGAGGAAACTATAGTGCTATTCACTTGAGTTGGAATTAATGTTTTCCCTCAATGAGCCGCAGCTCCATCAATAAAGATGTCATTCGTGTACGCTACCACCACCATGCTAGACTGTAGGCAAGACACAAGTATCTTGCAACTTACTTGCATTAGAATTCATGTTCCCTACCAATGTCCCACTGCTCTCCCAGTGCAGGTCGCACTTGTGCACACTACCACCAACATGCTTGACTGTAAGCAAGACAATTGTCGTGCAATTCCCTTGCATTGCAATTCACCTTTCCCCTCAATAAACTACAGCTCTCCTTGTGCCGGCAGCACGCATGCATCCAGCAGGTCATGGAGCTACCACCACCATGCTAGACTGTAGGCAAAACAAGCATCTTGCGACTTACATGCATTGGAATTTATGACCCCCTGTCAATCAACCGCAGCTCCCCCAAGGCAGGTGGCACTCGTGCACACTACCACCACCATGCTAGACTGTAGGCAAGACACAAAAATCAGGAGACTTACTTGCATTGGAATTCATGTTTCTCGTCAATAAACCACTGCTCTCCCATTGCAGGTGGCACTCGTGCACACTACCACCGACATGCTTGTCTGTAGGCAAGAGACAATTGTATCGCAATTCATTTGAGTTGGAATGAATGTTTTTACTCAATGAGCCGCAGCTCCCCAGTGAAGGTGGCACTTGTGTACACTGCCACCACCATGCTGGACTGTAGGCGTGAGACAAGTATCTTGCGACTTACTTGCATTGTAAATTATAATCCCCTGTCAGTGAACTGCTACTCCCTCAGTGCAGGCGGCACTCGTGCACACTACCACCAACATGCTTGACTGTAGACAAGAGACAATTGTCTTACAATTCACTTGAGCTGGAATGAATGTTTTCACTCAATGAACCACAGCTCACCCAATGACAAGACACAATTAATTTGCTACTCACTTTTGTTGCCAGCTGTTTAGACAGTTATTGGCAGAAACCTATACTGCTGTACAAGCTTCACACTGACTACTCTACAGTATATGCAACGTTACTGTTCTTTAACATGATACATAATGGAACGCTTGCTGAAAAGTGACGGCTGTACTGTTTGGGCGATATTACAAGCTACGCTAGTGGCCACCTAGAACCTGGCTGACCTCTCTCGGACGTCAGCGTGGAACGTCTGACGGGGTCCAAAGCCGCAAACAGTGAAATCACAAGTTTCAGAGAGTTAGCAGATGCTTGTCTGGCGGTGTCTCCAAGTAGCACAGTTATACTTGGATGTGGAAGGAGGCGTCCTGATGGACCATCATCAGACTCTGAAGTGTTGCTCCAGAGTTCAACTAAGTCTAAATCACAGTCCCAGTTGTATTTGTTCTCCAGCTAAAGTTGGAACAGCGCACTTTTTTTTAGAGCAGAACTGGCTGGGTCTATTTCCTGATGTTATTAGGCCCCGTCTGGAGGGCGTGTCAGCCTCGCGGTTGGAAAACGCCGTGTGTGAACTGTTTGGACTGTTTGAGACATTGCCGTCGCTAAAGACGGCAAAAGGAACTTTCCTGCTTTCTTGGCTTTTCCGTCACACATACTTCACCTCCATGAGGTGAGCCGGGTCACCTCGATATCACAGATTGACAGGGACAGAATTGTTTTGATCTTTTTTTTTTCCTGGCTGCACTAGGGGAATCCAAAGTGCGGCGCGGGGGCCATTTATGGAAGTGTTTCTATTGACACGCATTACATTCTAGCATTGTAACATGGTGGCCTCATAGTCAGGAGGTTCTGGGTTCGAATCTCCGTTGGGCATCTCTGTATGGAGTTTGCATGTTCTCCCCGTGCGTGGGTTTTCTCCGGGCACTCCGGTTTCCTCCCACATTCCAAAAACATGCATGTTAGGATATTGGCGACTCTAAATTGTCCATAGGTATGAATGTGAGTATGAATGGTTGTATGTCTTTGTTTGTCTATCTGTGCCCTGCGATTGGCTGGCGACCAGTCCACGGTGTACCCCGCCTCCCGCCCAACGTCAGCTGGCATAGGCTCCAGCATACCCGTGACCCTAATGAGGATAAGCGGCATAGAAAATGAATGAATGCCTAAAATGAATAATTTACATATAACAAAAAAAAAACACAAGTTTAAATATTAAAGAAAAAAATAATTTAAAAAAAAGTCAGAATATGATGAGAAACAAAAAAAACAAAATACTGTTGGATTAAATGCATACATTTTGGAAATACTTTGGGAGAAAGGTGAAAACATTATGAGAATAAATTCGTAACTACAAGAAGTAAATTTACAAGAAGAAAGTTAAAATAGTTAGAAAAATAAACAACAACAACAATGGAAAAAACAGCAGTAATGTTCCAAGAACAAAGTCAAAATATAAAAAGAAAAAAAAATTCTAAAAAGAAAAAAAATACCAAAATTTTACAAGACTAAACTTGTAAATATTACGATATATTATAATATTTTATTATGATTGCGTTACATTGAAAAATTAGATTGAAGAAAAAGTTATAATATTATGGGAATAAAGTCATAATATCCCAAGAAGAAAATTTTAAATGATTATTTAAGAAGAAAGTTGAAATGTTTGGAAAACAGCAAAATTAAAAAAAATTAAAAAAACGAGCTAAGAGTGAAGTGGATAGTCGATAGGGCCAATAAAAATCCACACCCGTGTCTTTATTATGTTTAAATGATCATTTAAAAAATACTGGCAGTGATGCAGTAGCTCAAATTACAGCGACACTAAATACAAATAACTTGGATGGATGTAAACTAGCTAGTCACCGGGAAAGATTTTTTAACAAACAAATGTACAGTACTACATAGCAATTTAATTTATCATATTTATTACATATGCAAAACTTTGACAGGAACCTAATCAAATTAAAAGCACAAAATTAATACAGAGTCACCATCTACCAGTTCCAGCCTAGACTATGCTTTTCAGAGAGGTTGCGTATCATAGATATGCACATCAGCACTGAATTAAGTCATCAAATCAAATAAAAAAGGGTAAAAAAAACAGTGTAGTAGTGTAGTGCTATCTGTGTACTGTGGGAGAAAGTTGCATGATGTGTTCAAGGACTGCTCAACAAAGAAGGAAGTCGCCGCTCACACTAACATGCAAAAACTGTGGCATTTCTAATTTTATATTATTTTTTAAATAAAATAATGGCCCATGTACCCAAAATTTACATCAATATACATAAAATTGGCTGTTGTTATTTACAAATTATTTTATTTTTTTAAGCTTTTTTCCCGCTTCCCGTGGCACGGCGGTATGGGACCCCTGACTTACAGCATGCTTAGGGATATGATGTGCTCTTTTACACACTTGAAAATACTGTAAGAATGCCACCTTCTTTATTTCATCTGCAAATGTAAGCGTTGAATTGTATCGTTCATACGCTGTATCAAATCGTTCTGTTTTTTTACATGTATTGTTTTTTAATAACTTCTAGATGCGTATCGAATCGTTTACCACAGAGATTTAACATCCTTACTCATTATAGATAAAAACTTATATTGGTGATTAATTGTGATTAATTATGTGTTAACCATTGACAAAATATGATTATTTGTTATTAAATATTTCAATCTCTTTCTCTAAATTTTTTTTTCCAAGTGGGGCGAATGGCCTATATATACCATGTCCTATACTACGAAGGTGTGGACTTTATGCAGAAATTACATTTTGCTTACCCCAAAAAATCTGACACGGACTTGTTTGTTGATTATTCTGACATTAACAAGTAAGCTGACAGAACGGTGTGTTTTATTTACGTATTTGTATCATAATTGTGCGCAATAATAGTCGGTGGTCGCGGGCGTTTTTTTTCTAATGTTTTTCTAATGAATCATGGACAAAAAGACAGACAAGATAGCGAGGAGACAGAAGTCAGAGTAGTAGACGTCTGAGCCTACGTGGCCGCTGTCCTGTTACATCTGCTCCCACACGCACACACCCACGCGCACATACACTTGCACACACACACACGCACGCACGCACACACACGCACACGCACACACACACCCTATGACCTCACTAATCAGATTAGCATCGTCTGCCTCCAGAGTTGTGATGCTGTTGACACGCCGCCATGTGCTCTACTCCTGTTGTTGTTGTTGCTTTCCTTTACACCATAACATGCTACTACATAGTATACGTACTAGTATTGTTTGTATTTTTGAGTGCTTTGGGGGTTCCACACAGTTACATTTTGTCCATACCATAAACCGTGTTTATGTGCAAGAAAAATGTTCATTTTTAAAAAAAACTTTAGTAAAGATTTAGAGCGCATGACAAAGTGAAAAGGAAACCGTA
The DNA here is from genome assembly GCA_024372805.1 of Oostethus manadensis. Lineage (NCBI taxonomy): Eukaryota > Metazoa > Chordata > Actinopteri > Syngnathiformes > Syngnathidae > Oostethus > Oostethus manadensis. Next base: position 301,291 of record QODF01002072.1, on the reverse strand, counting down.
GCTTTCATGGACCACGCGGTTATTTATTAACACGTACACAGCCAACCCTTGTTTAATGCAGTTAATCGGTCAGCCCGTGATATCCTTATTCTAATTGATCCTTCTTTATGTACTGAATATTTTCATAGCTAGAGCATAGTAAACCTGTTACGACCTTCTAAATAACTTTTTAGCATTATTAGAGCCCTCTAGACATTAAATAAAACCCCTCCAGTCACCATTACACTCACATGACCCAATGAAATAGACATAACAAAAAATAAGACATTATAGACTCACTCATGTTAGCATTCGGATAGTTTCTTGATGTTGAGTCTTTAATGTGTCTTCTGAATACCTTATATTGTGTTTTATTTCATTTGGTCATTTTTTATGCTTGAAAATGTTCAATTTAGCTAAGAATATTGTCTAAATATTTATATTTTGGACAAATAATAGTCTGTAGTGAACCACAAAACAGAATAAAATTATTAAATAATATATATTTAAAAACCGTGACAGAGTGATGCCACAAAATTCAAAGCGCAATGTGGCAAGGGACAACTGTATTGCACAACACAGTTGCACCAACATTTTAAAGCGCAGGCAGAGCTAGATGAAGCTGCTGGTGCTCAACTCCCACGATACCTCAAATGCAGCAACTGCCATCTTGTGGAGTTCATAAAAAAAAAAAACCTCATCAGGAGGTTGCCTACAGCCACAGTTGTTAAAGCCAATGTTTTTTGACATGCCGCTAATTCCAAAACACAGCAGTGGTTCGGTTTTGTAAACCACCTATGTGTGCTTGAGTTTGCGGGACCCTCTGACCTCATCAAGTTGTCAGCTTGGAATTTTCTTGCACATTTTTATGAGTCAAATTTAAAATGTGACAACTTCGCTGCAGCTGTCCGGGGTAGGGCGGCAAGTATTAAGGCCAGAAGACGGACTGTCAAGCCACATCTTAAAGCACAGCAGGGTTCTGGAGCTCTGTGAAGGAGTCAGACGTGGAGCCACCGACACTAATCATGAAGAGATAAGCATGTTTGTCCACTGCGTGCGTGTGTGTATGTGTGTGTGTGTGTGTGTGTGTCGGCCAGTCGTCACATTCACGCCATTGCCGCTGTGTGCGAGCCGCTGTCACCGTCAGCGGACTAGTATCGGCCCATATAGAGGTCAGGGGTCAAGAGGTTGAAAAAGCCCGCATTCCTAAAAGCGACTGGGGCTGCGCACCAGGAGGAGAAAATTTGAAGGATATTTTTTTTTTACATTTTACCAGAAGAGCTTGAGCTTGTGGGAGTGTGTCCCTAGTTAACAGAACCACAAAATTAGAATTAGAATTAGAATTGGAATAGTTTTGTAATTATTAGGCATTATTAACGAGCAAAGAGCACATATGCAGTGAACATTCTCACATGAGCTGCTGTCAGCCACTCTGTGAAGGTCTTATATTTGGATTTCCATTCACTGAGTCATTTTATGCTTGAAAATGCTTCATTTAGCCCCAAAATTTGTACAATTTGCCAGTCAGTCATTTTCTAAACCGCTTATCCTCATTAGGGTCGCGGGGATGCTGGAGCCTATCCCAGCAGACTTTGGGCGAGAGGCGGGGTACACCCTGGACTGGTCGCCAGTCAATCGCAGGGCAATGTACAATTTGCATATTTTAAAACTAATAATAGGCTCTATTTAACCACGAAACATACAATAATTTACTAATTAGTTTTTGAAAAATCGTAATCGATCATGAAGTCTCTATTAACCATCCAGGCAATATTTAAGTTGGGTTGTAAATAGTAACAAAGTTTACTCTAACGGCACTATTTCTTTTTATGCACAATTAACGTGCGCTCATCCTGTTTGACCTTCAGCCCACACCGTACTTTGAGGAAGTAGTTGTGACAATGTAGCCACAAGGGGTAACACATGTTGCGCAGAAGTGGACAAAGAACAGAGTATTTTCATTGGTCGCTGTGATTTTAGATGTCATGAAGTACGTCGACTTGCCGGGGAGAAGCGAGCTATGAGAATGTTATTCTTATATTGTTATTTATGCAAAGGTATCTTGGAATACTGTATGAGTGCCCCAACTAACAACTGATTTTTGACTGATTTTTTGATTTTTGACTGATAACAGGAACAACAACAAATTAAAAGCACACGTACATGAGTACCAGCCTGGACTTGGTTTACAGAGAATTTGTGTACCAAACAAATATGCACATTAGCACTCAGTAAGGTAATCAAATCATACCTTTATGCATTCCCATGTATTATTAGCATTTAGGAACAGATTTGAGGTGAAAGAAAAAGTTAAATAGAGTATACTAGTCTATCTGTGTGTGGGACAAAGTTACATGGTGTGTTCTAGGACCATCAAACAAAATGAGACAAATCGCCGCTTGCATTAAACATGCCGAAACTGCGGGATTTCTAACTGTATATTATTTTTGGAATAAAGTAATGGCCCATATTTCCCAAATTGATTATTCCTTGACATAAAATTTGATGTAGTTATCACAAAAAGATTTACAACTCTACTTATTGTAGACAAAAACGTATTTATGAGTTAACTGTGGACAAAATGCGATTAATCGGGATTAAATATTTGAATCCATTGACAGCTCTTTTTCTAAGTACATATGTTTTCACTATGTGGGCCTCAGTGAGAAAAGTTTGGACATCCATAATGTTGGTTTGAACTTGATTTGTAAGTCACAGCTCACTACAAGCACAATTATAAACACATTGTTAAAAGAATACTGTGCCAGTGTCAATCAAACCCCACACTGTGTACCTAATGAAGTGGCCAGTGAGTGCACTTCTAGTCCCACTTTGCGCTTTTTGGAGGGAACGCCCGCTGCTATTTTTAAAAGTGTCATAAAACAACCACAGAGCTGCCATCGCTTTTCTCTCCACATGGGGTCAAGTGTGCTGTCAAAACATGCATAGCATCTTTAAAAAAACAAAAACCTTGGCTCAGAGCTAAGTCAGGGTAGCAACAAGTTTGGCCTGTTGCCATGACGGGCATGCATGCAGCTGCAGCCACATCTGCTCATGCGTGGCGCTGGCCGTGATGCGGAAAAAAAAGGAAAGGCGTTTGATTGATGGATTGAGTTGAAGTGCATCACAAAAAAAATGGCGAGAATAACTTCAGCCCTGCGCTGTGTTGACTCAGTTGGCTGATTAGTATCGTTAAGCTGCCAAAACAACCAAGACAAGAAAACAATAATTGGGTAGCGCAGGTCCAACAGCTACACGGGCTTGGGGAATGACGGCCTGCAAAGGCTAAAAGACATAAATTGTGTCAACCTGTCCTAATAGCTGCAAAAGTAATGATGTCGTAAAACGTCATGTCCTCTTGTTACCTCCGCTTTGTCCCTGATTATGCCAAAATGTACATTTCAATGATATTCTATCAGTAACATAAACACCATATGTGCTCCACTTTTCACAGAAGGAGCCCTCACATACTTCCTTTTCACATTTCAGGTTGTGGACAGGCTTTGCTACACATCTTAAAATAAAGCTCTGCCAAACTATCGGCGCTGTAAGTTTGATCATGTTGTTTTTCGAAAGCGAATGGTAAATTCTGAACGGTAAGAAACTGACATGTATAGTTCATGGCACTAGCCATGACGAGCAACCTCGGGGTGACACCTCTCAGCTAAAGCAGCGTAAACACACTTCTCTAGGTAGATCATCAACTTGGTTCAGTATAGTTTTCGTCAAAATGGTAGTCATGCCAAAATGTTGTGTTGCTGCTCGATGTTGGCGGTATCCGAGTGATACTGCAAGTTTGGTTTTTTTTCCAAAAGAGGAAGATTGAATACAACAATGGACGAAGCAATGGCGAGACAGATCTTTTGAATTCTGTGTTTTTTCAGTGATTATTTCAGTGATGACTTCTTTGAAGGAACACCCTTACAAGAAGCATTTGGCTTAAAAGTTTGATATAAACGTATTTTGATAAAGAGACGCTAAACCGCCAGTAAACAAGACAAGGAAAAATGATCACTGCATCAAAGTTGCCACAGAACAGAGTAAGTCATGATTTGTTTACATAATGTCTTCTAAACACTATTCCATGATAGCTACAAGGCTGTAAAGCCTTATACATGTTCCATAAACATTCTTTCACAGCAATATGTTCACTGTGGGCGGTGGGGGCGGCAGCAAACATTTATCCACATATACAATTAATCAGGCTGTAAAAACCACTTATTTTTACGCTCATACGTTTCTTTCTCCTCAAAAACTATTGACACGTCGCTCAAATGAGACACTGTGCGGTAGAACTGGCGCCTGTCTTCACGGACATCTTCAACATCTCCTTGGAGTCATGCCATGTCCCAGCCTGCTTCAAGCTGTCCACCATTGTTCCACTCCCCAAGAAGCCCAGAATCACTGGACTCAACTATTACAGACCTGTGGCACTGACATCTGTGGTCATGAAGTCATTTGAGCGCCTGGTTCTGCCTCATCTCAAGTCCTTTACCTCCCCGCTCCTGGACCCTCTGCAGTTCGCCTACAGAGCCAACCGGTCTGTAGATGACGCCATCAACCTGGCCCTCCACTACATCCTGCAGCATCTGGACTCCCCAGGAACCTACGCCAGGATCCTGTTTGTGGACTTCAGCTCTGCATTCAACACCATCCTCCCAGCTCTGCTCCAGGACAAGCTCGCCCAGCTCAACGTGCCTGACTCCACCTGCAGGTGGATCACTGACTTCCTGACGGACCGGAAGCAGCGCGTGCGGCTGGGGAAGAATGTCTCGGACACTCGGACTATCAGCACGGGATCCCCACAGGGCTGTGTACTTTCCCCCCTGCTCTTCTCCCTGTACACCAACAGCTGCACCTCCGGCCACGACTCGGTGAAACTGATTAAGTTTGCGGATGACACCACCCTCATCGGGCTCATCTCAGACGGTGATGAGTCTGCTTACAGGAAGGAGGTGGACCGGTTGGTGTCGTGGTGCAGCTGCAACAACCTGGAGCTCAATGCTCAGAAGACAGTGGAGATGATCGTGGACTTCAGGAAAGTCAAAGCCCCCCTGCCCCCCCTCGTCTTGACAGACTCTCCCATCACAACTGTGGACTCCTTCCGCTTCCTGGGCACTAACATCACCCACGACCTCAAGTGGGAGCAGACCATCAGCTCCATCATCAAGAAGGCTCAGCAGAGGATGTACTTCCTGAGGCAGCTGAGGAAAGCCAAGCTGCCTGTCCAGACGATGGTGCAATTCTACACGGCCATTATTGAGTCCATCCTCACCTCCTCCATCACAGTGTGGTTCGCTGGGGCCACTGCCAGGGACAAACACAGACTGCAGCGCATCGTGCGCTCCGCCGAGAAAGTGATCGGCTGCAGCCTTCCATCTCTCCAGGACCTGTACGTCTCCAGAACTCGGGGGCGAGCAGGCCGGATACTTGCTGACCCTTCCCACCCTGGACATGGACTATTTGAGCCACTCCCCTCTGGCAGAAGGTTACGGTCCATTCGGACCAGAACCTCTCGCCACAAGAACAGTTTCTTTCCTGCTGCTGTTGAACTCATGAACACTTTATAACATTTGCACTATGCTCACTTTATAACCAGTATTTTTGGCACCTTATACTACCTGCACTAAAAACACCCTCATGCCTTTACTATCAGCGATTTCAACTTTTTACTCAGGGTTCTACGTTTAGTTAGTGTTAGTTCTATGTTTATTTAATGCTCTATGTTTACTTAGAATTCTACGTCGCACTGAGTCGCCAAAGAAAGTTCCTAGTTCGTGAATTGTTCACTTACAATGGCAATAAAGTTGTTCTGATTCTGATTCTGATTCTGAAATCTACACTGTAATCACTGTAAACATCTTCTGTGTCGTACATGTTTTTTTACTTGAGTGATAGAACCCTGATGGCGTCATTTCCGGAAATCAGGCTGAACTGCGAGAGCTAGCTTGAACTATAAATGTAATTTTTGCAAACTCACCTTTCAAAAATCAAACAAACTAATATTTCATTTATGAAAAAGGTATCCTATTTTGCAAAAATTCACTTATCACGGTCGGGGTCCGTAACTAATGAATTACATGTCTCACAGGTGACACGCAATACAAAAACAGCATTAATAAACAGCCAATCATAACAGAAAAATAGACGGGACCGAAGTACCGGGCTGCCCAACCAGACGTATACAGTCTAAATAAAGTTTTTGGCGCTGATCGGCATCAATATGAAGTGTCCACGTGGATTTGAAAGGATGAGCTCGGGTTCTCATCCAAAGTGCTGCCATCGTATCAGCAGCAGGGGGAGCTCCCCCTTCCCCTCGGTTTATAAAACTTCTGGATGCCAGAGGCTATCTCATCAAAACTTCACTTTACATCCTTCCGCCGGACCCCTACCGTCTGCCTGCTTTCACTCTTTAACCTGAGAACGCTGGGTCGGCCGGACTTAATCGCTACCCCCCACTTCCCTTTTCCTCTTACAGCCGGCCCAATAACTCCTGCCGCCACCCCGACATGTCTCAGACAACCTGCTGAGTCACCACCTGTGTCTCAGGCCCCCGGAGACCTGATTGGGTCTGACGCCTGAGTCTCTGTCAGGTCTAGGAGAAACCTGACGACTGGACGCCTCAAGGGGATGACCACCCAGGGGAGATAAAGTGGGTCAAACTGGAAGAAGTAGTCAATTATTTGCTAGGCTTGATAAAAGGGGAAAAATACCAGGGTCCTTGTAGTCCCAAGACTGGTCATGTGTAAGTTTGGTCTCTAGTGAGTCAGACAAGTCCAAGTGTAAGCTGATTGGGGTTCTGTTCTTTGCTTAAGGATACGGTACAGTGGATCATGTTACGAAACTGAGGTGACTGTCGTGTAGCTGACCCCCGAGATGCAGAGACAAGTTGAAGCAGGAATGGACAAAAAATATTTTTATACATAAAGTGTCCTCAAGAGAGGGAAAAAAGAAAACAAAATACAACACCAAGGTGAAAAACACAAAACGCTGCTAGCAGGAAAAATGGGAACTAAAACTAAGAAAAAGTAACAAACATAGAACCACTGCTGGAATAGCCGAGCAGGAAAAAGCTACTAACAAAAACCCAGGAAGGATGGGAGCAAAAATCACACAAGCAGGTAAGCACAAGGAAACGAGGAAGTCCAAAATTCAAGGAAGACAGTTTGGTGCCAGGAGGACTGAGGAAATGAGCCAGCACCGGCCCCGTGCTAATTGGGATTGGCCTCTGGTGTGTCCAATTTCCCATAGGTAACGTGGATGCAGATTGCCTCCAACAGGGTGTGCAACCTGCCAAAATAAGAGTGCAGGACAGGAAGTGACGATCCTGACAGATCAGTCTAGTCCGAGGACACTTCTTAGAGACCTAAGACAAAGTCTGGACTGGTCTCCATTGCAATAGAGGAAACTGCTAGGAGAGCATTATTGATTGTAAACAACAGTACCCCAAGTGGAACACTTTTACTAGCAACATTTTAAAGCGCATGCAGAGCTAGACCGCGCTGCAGGACACTGGCCACTCATGATACTTCCAAAATAAAACTTCACCAAGAGGTTACACAGCCACAGCTGTTAATACTAGGGATGTCCAATAATGGCTTTTTTTGCCAAGAACTGACATGCCGATACTGTCCAACTCTCGTTTTCCGATTCGGATATCAACCGATACAGATATGTGTAACATCACATATCTCCTGTCGTGAAATCTTTGGTGGATTTTTTTATTTTTTAAATGCCTGGCTGATTCTTTAAGCGTCAATTGGGTGTTTTTGTCAGTGCTGTATTTGTTTGTACGCCACACTACAAGTATGCAACTTGTAGTGTGTGACTGTGTACATGCAGTACACAGTCATTCTTGGGGAAAATTGACAAAATTAACACACTTCGCAAAATCAGAAGTTGGACTTAACTTTCTAAGCACTTTTATTACTCGATGTGGTTCAACACTCACATTGTAACATAACATACAGTAAATCAGCATAACATAGCATAAGTCTAATATTCACACACTTCACGTTGAAGTTTGATGAGTATTTTTTTTAAACTCCATTTAATAAAATAGTTTTTTAAATGGATGAGTATTTTCTTAAAACTCAATTTTCATTGCAGGAAAAAAAATCCCCTACCAAAATTAACCGATTTATAATTATGCCAGTTTTGCACATCTCCAGTTAACACCAATGTTTTTTCACCCCTTGCTTGCGTTAGTTGGAGCACTTACAGAATCCTGGAATCCACGTTTGAGGACTTGTCCACACGGAAACGTTTCTGAGATTTTTTGGGGGGGCGTGTTGCATTTGCGTGCCGGATTAGGGAATAGTTGCATCCACATGGGAACGGATCACTGGGTGAAAAGGATGTAATACACAAGGCACATCTACATGTGGCGGAACCACATGACACACCAAACTATAGAAGAAGAAATAAATCAGTCGTCTTCCGCTTTCCGAAGCTCATCTAGACTCTCGACGAAGCGAGTCATTTTGGAGAAAAGGGAAACAAAATACCAGGAGAATGATGACTAGGGTGAGTCAAGTCCGGCCAAATATTCACATATTATTTCGGCTTGTCATCAAAACTCACTTCTATTGATGTGACGGCGACGCCTCGTTGACGTCATCATTTTTTACGACCAGTCGCTGTTTCCAGATTTTCCCACTCTAGAAGTTGTTTTCCAACAAAATACCATTTCAGGGCACCCACAATGCCGTTTCCGTGTGGATGAAAGTCTGAAACCATAAAATACTTTGCCGTTTTGACCTGAAAACGATTCCGTGTGGATAGGCTTTGAGTGAGGCCTGTTATCCATCATAATGGGAGACATGACAACATATGAAAACACACACACACAGGTCTGCGTGTACACACAATCAACATGCATCTCTAAGTACATACACAGTACATCAGTACCGCATGATGTGTTATGACTTGGGAGCAGTAATGATACCTCAGGATGAGTCCACAGATAACTTTAATGAGGACTCCCCGGTTTCATAAATTCCCTGCATGTGTGCGTGTGTGTCAGAAGTACACCTGACATGTTTCATATGGGATAATGACGGCCTTGCTGACCCCCAGTAACTCAAAATGTCCTCATGCAGTCTTCCACACGTGCACGCTTGGCAACAACAAAAGTTCCAGTGGTAAACACACAAGTGTGGTCCTTCCGGGGGAAAGATGGCTTTCTAAGTAGTGCTGCATGCATTCTGAATATGTAGGCCATATTTATCTTCATCAAAGAGCAACTCTCCATGATGATTTGAGTGCAGCTTCAGGACATAGGTAGGTGTTTGGTTCTGTTTGGTGCTGTTTAACTTGCTGTTTAAATAGCTAAATGTTACACGCAATGTTCAATGCTGTTTAACTAGCCTTTTGGTGCTGTTTAACCAGCCGTGTTACACGCACTGTTCAGTGCTGTTTAACTAGCCTTTTGGTGCTGTTTAACTAGCCGTGTTACACGCACTGTTCAGTGCTGTTTAACTAGCCTTTTGGTGCTGTTTAACCAGCCGTGTTACACGTAAGGTTTGGTGCTGTTTAACTAGCGGTTCGGTGCTGTTTAACCAGCCGTATTACACGCACTGTTCTGTGCTGTTTAACTAGCTGTGTTACACGCATGGTTCGGTGCAGTTTAACTACACATGTTAAGTTCACTGTTCAGTGCTGTTTAACTAGCCGTTTTACATGCACGGTTTGGTGCTGTTTAACTAGCCTTTTGCTGCTGTTTAGCTAGCCGGATTACACGCACTGTTCAGTGTTGTTTAACTAGCGGTTTGGTGCTGTTTAACTACCCATGTTAAGTGCACTTTTCAGTGTTGTTTAACTAGCCATTTTACATGGACTGTTTGTTGCTGTTTAAATAGCCGTTTGGTGCTGTTTAACCAGCCGTGTTACATGCACTGTTTGGTGCTGTTTAATTAGCTGTGTTACACAAACGGTTTGGTGCTGTTTAACTAGGGGTTCTGTGCTGTTTAACTACCCGTGTTATGTGCACTGTCCGGTGCGGTTTAACTAGCTGTTTTTCATGCACTGTTCGATGCTGTTTAACTAGCGGTTTGATGCTGATTAACTTGTTGTGTTACACGCACTGTTCTGCACTTTTTGGAAAAAAGTATGGGTGTGCAATAAAAATAATCATAGTGATAATTATTGTGCAAATGTCAGGGATATATCACATCATACCAACAAATCTGATTAACAAAAATTGCTCTGATAACAGTTTTTTCTTGAAATTTGTTTAAATTACCCATATTGTGTGGGTGAGCAAATCAAGCACGTATTTCTTTCTCCTGCCTGTGACACTAACGGCCTGTCATAACTTCCCCTGACCTCACTTGTAAACAAACATTCACTTTAAAGCCCCATCCACACGTTTTCGCGGCTCCATAGTTGCGACTTCGCCCCGGCTTCTATGAAAAAGCTTGCGTCATAGCTCCACACCTTTACAAATGCACATGCGCTAAAACCGAAAACACGGAAACAACAATGGCGCCATCCATTGTTTTTGTCCTGCTGAAGCTAGTGAGCCCATTGTCGCTACTGCAGCAAAATCTGCTTCTTCTTCATTTTTGAGAAGAACAACAAATGCTGGAAGACACAGCACATCACTTTATTCTGGTTTTACAATCCAGTGTGACTCGAAGCAACAGTTCATCCACTTCATCGTTGTACTTGCCACCATGTTTTCTGTTTACAGGCCGTCTGTGCAACTGCGCATGCCCAGTGTTTGGTTGCCGGTCTGTCACGTGTTTCCGTCTTCGTGTGGATACAGCCTAGGAGGAAGGACGTTGTACTAAATGCCCCGCAATGAGGGGGGGTAAATAAGATAGAGCACACAAAAAACGTTATCAGCCACCTTAAACGCCAGCGTTGTGCCGTTTGAAAAGTGCAAAGGGTTTGGCAGAGACCTCCGCGGCGTCACACCGGCTGCTCAGAGCATGTCCTTGAATACAGTGCACCTTGCTGGGTCACGCCAAGTGGCTCCTCCCACTCTATACTCCTGATAGTTCTCCTGATAGTAGTGATGTGGTAGTAGTAATGTCATGATATTTGATTAGGAAAATGAACAGATACAGTTGGTCAAATGCTAATTTCTTCCAGTCCTTCTTACCTCCAGGTGTGCAGAAACTACAGTTAAATCTAAATTTAGAAGTTGAAATTTATCGGTATGGGTTTGGAAAAAATATATAGTGTGCGTCCCTAGACAAACAACCAACAACATTTATTTAATGAAAAGTTAAAAGCATAAGACGTGAACACCTGCAGCTTTTAGACAACTTAGTCGGTGAGGCTTCGGGAAATTACGGTAATTTTTTACAGGTATTGACTTGGCCTGTTAAACATGTGTTGTTAGTGCCCCATTTCTTATTTGGGTAGACTTTCACACACATGTCCTTTTACCAATATTTGAGTAAAATGTCTCTAAAGTACTTTTTTATTTCAGCACCACTGATTGGAGGTCTGAAATGCTCGAGCTTCTTGGAATGCAGAAGCGACTGCGCGTGGAAGTACAGTCGAACGGTCGTCAAACTAAAAGGCTAACATGCCGTAACATATTTGCTCCTGATGCATTCCTTCAAGTCGGGTGGCTTGATTTCCTGCTGTACAAGTCTGGAGTCCCACCAAAAAAGGCTCACAATGACAAAACCACGTGACGTGACATCAGGAGCAGTGAGCAGGGAGTAGTCAAACCAGCCTACTGAGGAGGCGTAAAAGAGGTCAGTGCCTCAAAGAGAAAAATACCGTCAGCATAAGCTGCTAAATATAACATATCGCATAAATCCTTCAGTCCCTCTTGGAGGTCATTCCCGTTTAGGATTTATCAAGTCTTGCTGCCATAAATACTATTTAGAGGGACGCTTACAAAAAACAGACATTTTGATAGCCGGGTTTTCATTGAGCGGGATTTAGGAGAGACGGACACGGTGGGGTTGGATGCGTGCCCGGCTGATTACAAACAGGCCTCCTCCCGGAGTCTCTGCCGGGTATAACTTCATTATCGTAATGCGTATCGGGTGACTGCTGTGGCAGGTTCAGCCTCCCGTAGTTCTCCCACGCATGGATGCCCTCAAACCCAAAAATTACCACCTGCGATCTCTTGTTTTGAAACCCCAAGCATGCAGCGATTGTTAGGCGCTGCAACAATCACAGACAAATCTTTAGTAGCCGAAATAACACTTCAGCTTATCCGCGGAAATACCTCCTACTTTATCCCTACTTTGGGTGACTTGTGGAGATTTGGGTTATGAAACGCAAGGCTATGAATTCCCAAAGTGGTTTGGCTAGCGGCGACGGCATCATTCCTCCTGCTGCTCTTTGAGAAGCTCAAATGTCCCCCCGCCGTTGAACGATTACAAGGCTGGATGAGTGGAAAAAGAAGAAATCAACATTTCGGAACCTTGGTTGGCGTCATTGATCCATTCCAGAAGGTCCGACTCTAACGGAATCACATAAGAAATCATGTCAATCCAATTTATACGTTCCAGAAAGCCACATACTTGAAGATAAACAAACATTTCAGGTTACTTTTACCTTCAATGAAGACATTTTTGAGGCCTGCTGTGGCTCAACTCGGACACCACCTTCCTGTTTTGCTGTGAGTTATTGCTGCATTTCAATAGTGTTTCAGTATGTCTCTGCTTTTCTTTTGATCGTGGCCGCAAAATACGCCAAAAGAAAGAAAGTTTCAAATCTCAGCATTTTGATAACAAAGGTGAGAAAAGCGAAAATACCTCATGGGAAAACAGGAAGGTGGTGTCCGCCCTGAGCCACATCGTGTCCTTGTCAACAATCACGTCTTCAATGAAGGTCGAAGTAACCTGAAATGTTTGTTTATCCCTTTCCTTCCTTCCTTTTTTATGATTTGTTTCCAGACCCGACCGTGATAGGACACTTTCCGGAAAGTAGGATCCCTTATTGATAAATGCAATAATTTCATAGTTATGGTGTAGAAAATCGGTTTAGGATATTCTAACTACGTTTATTTACATTATTAGAGCCCTCTGAGCATGAAATAGCACCCATCCACTCATCCTAGACACTTTTGCATTTGTATTATTCTATATAATTGATATAATCAGAGATAATAAACCATTTAAGGCGAGAAAGTGGCGTTTGGGGTTCAGAGTTGAATAACCCCGTGTTACAATTATGATGATTATTATTATTATGTTTTGATTATGACTGTGCTAAACCGGCAATAAAAGCAGTTGTTCAAGACAACAGAAGCACTACTGACACCTAGTGACCATTGTAGAATGCTACACTCACTTATACTGTATTTGTATCTTAGTTCATTTAGCCATTTTTATGCTTATTTGTAGACCACAAAACAGCGATCCTTTATTAATAAATTTTTGAAAAACTGCGATAATGTGGGAGAGCGATGTTCAAACCGCCATCTAGCGAGGGATGACTGTGTTTGTAATTTTGTATGCATGTGAAACTATTAAAAAAATGTTGGGTGTTGACATTTGTGAGAATTGCTGCCTAACTGTGTTGGTTAGCAAAGAACTACAAAGCCAACCGCAGATGACATCATCGACAGGAGACGGAGCTGATTCTGGCTCTCAGGAAGCTCATGCAGTGATTGTAAAGTATCACATTTATGTGAATAAAGTCATACATTTACAAGAAAAAAAGTCTTACATTTTCAAGAATATAGTCGTAAATTGAAAAAAACAAAAACCTAAATTTATAAGAAAAAAAATCAAATAAAAAGTCATACATTTATGAGGAAAAAGTCAGAATATTACAAGCACAAAGTCGTAAATGCAAAAGAAAAAACATCAAAAATAAAATAAAAAATTTACAAGAAAAAAAAATGTTTTAATTTTACAAAAATATAGTCGTACATTCACGAGAAAAAAAGTCGTCAATTTACCAAAAAAATCATACATTTATGAGAAAATGGTCAGAATACTGTACTACAAGAATAAAGTCGTAAATGTATGACAAAAAATGCCAAGAATAGAGTCAAAAATTTACGAGAAACATAAATTTACGAAAAAAAGTTGCAATATTATGACAATATAGTCGTACATTTCGGAGAAAAAGTCCTACATTTAACATAGATAATACAGTATAGTATGTATACGCTATAATATAGAATATATACTATAGTCATAATTTTAAAGCGTTAAGGAAAAAATGTCATGTAAAGAGTCGTAAATTTACGAGTAAAACATATTGGTGACAATGTCATACATTTACGAGAAAAAAGTCGTACATTTACAAGAAAAAAACAAATTTAGAGAAAGAAATTTACCAAAAAAAGAGCCTTATATTTATGAGAAAAAATCTAATAAAAAGCCATCAATTTATGAGAAAAAAAGTCGGAATATTAAAAGAATAAAGTCGTAAATGTATGAGAAAAAACAGCAAAAATTAAGTTTAATGGCAACTGATGCACCCTAAAGAAAGCGCCCTGCCTACCAATTTGTATCGAGTGCAAGTGCTAAATAATACAAATAATACATCACGGGGGCAAAAAACAAAAAGTTGGTAGTTCCAGAAATTTCATAAAGAATGTAAGAAAGACGATTGAATTCAATGCTGCCAAGAAGCATGGGATGTCTCCTCAATTATCGTTATTTAGCATTTTTTTATGCCTAATTATTCTCTATAAATTGTATTTTATGGTTCATATTTATGGGTCTATATGTGTCCTGCGATTGACTGGCGACCAGTCCAGGGTGTGCCCCACCTCTCGCCCAAAGCCAGCTGGGATAGGCTCTAGCATACCCACGACCCTAATGAGGATAAGCGGCATAGAAAATGAATGAATGAATATTTATAGGTGTCTAGAGAGGATTAAATGGATTTACATGATTTCTTCCGAGAACAAATTCCGTCTAACCTTTTTGGAACAAATGAATGATGAAATCCAAGCTTTCACTTTGCAGTACATGATTGTGGACTCTTAAATTCAGCTACTGGAAAAAGTTGCACTTAAAAGGTCTCCACACAGAGCTTCCAGTGTGTGAAATGGCAAGGAAACACCTTCTGTGTTCCTGTCTATCTATGGAATTCCCTTCCCACTTCCCACATGCACGGTTGTCACCTCCTACAAGCTGAAGGTCCTTACCCTGACGCTGTCAAACTCCACGCAGCTTCCCGCCCGGCCCCTCGCCATGTCCATTTGCTGGACCCCGGTCCCTCCCAGGACCTCCATGTCAGGGAACCTTTGCAGGCCGCCCAGCATTTCACCAAATGTGACTGGGTTTGTTTGAGGGCCTTTTGGCAAGCCAGGGATGGGTTTATCTTCTCAGGTGCAGTGGAAAGCGCGTCCATCCATGGAAGAACCTTCACATTTTCTGACAGAGTGTGAAATGTTTCTCGTTGCTGCTGCCTGCCTGTCTGGCTGGCTGGCGAGTCGGGTGTTTGTCGTCCTGTCCGTTCATCCCCACGCCGCCCTCCGACCACAACCCCCTTTCCCCCATCGACACCACCTCCTCCTCTCGCTCAGTCCACACCCAGACCAGCCTGCCTGCTCACTCCCATTGGCTTGTCAGGTGGAAGGGGGTGAAGAAAGGGTGGGGTGTGCGGGGGTCGCGGGCTGGAAGTGAGGGGTGCGTGTGTGTGTTGTGGGGGGGGGGTTTACAGAGAGGGCACACTGCGTCCTCCAAACTGTCAGCAAGGGAAAGAAAGGGGCTGAAAACAAATCTCATCTACGATTGGACCATACTGATCCTGAAAGACACAGAGGAGTCAAAAGCAGAGGTGGTGTGGGTGGGATGTGGATCATCCAAACCTCCGCATGGACCCTCCTGAGGATAAACAGACATGCTTAGAAAGAGCCAAGCGGGAGTTTCTGCAAACCTGCAAGTCATTTTGTTTTCGCTTGATGTTTATTCCATCTAATTACACCCAACACCGTGCCAGTCTCCAACCTGTTAGTCGACAAGCAGGGGTCAGAGCTGGTTATGAGTTTGGCGAGGGGAACTGTGCGTTGTTCTCTGCACGGGTGTAGGGGGGTGTGGTCATGTGGGCACAGGGGGGCAGAAGGGTGCGCTGATGTACATAAAAATGATAAAGAACGTCCATCATTGAGAAAATAATAATAATAATTGGCGATTTCGAGAATAAAGTTGTCAATTTAAAAGATAAACACATTTATGTGAAAAAAGTTGTACATTTATGTGAACATTTTTTTACCAGAATATAGTCGTAAAGGTATGAAAAAGTTGCCCCCCCACCCACACAAAACTCTGGTCAACTAGTCTCATTTGTTTGTGCTTTTTTGTGTAGTTAAAATGACTGATTGCGCTGCTTTTGTTTTTAAATTATTACAATTTCTTTTATTATCTGCTCCTTCACATCGAGAGGAGCCAGTTGAGGTGGCTCGGGCATCTAGTCTGGCGCCTCCCTGGTGAGGTGTTTCGGGCATGCCCAGTCAGGAGAAGGCCCCCAGGAAGACCTAGGACACGCTGGAGGGACTATGTCTCACAGCTGGCCTGGGAACGCCTCGGTGTCCTCCCGATGGAGCTGGAAGTGGTTGCTGGGGACCGGGAAGTCTGGACTTCCCTACTGAAGCTGCTGCCCCCGCAACCCGGACCCGCATAAGCGGAGGAAAATGGATGGATGGATGGATGGACAAATTTTTTTATAAGTCAACCAAAGTTCACGCAGCCCCGACATGCTCAGAATGGAACCGAAATAGTCTCATTCTTTTGAGCTGCGTTTGTGCTGTTTTGTGCAGTTAAGATGAATGTAAGTGCTGCTTTTGTTTTTTGAGATATTACACATTTCAAGTTTAATTGTTTTAAAATTACAGCTGTTTTTTTCCATTTTTGCTGTTGTTGTTGTTATATTTTAAATGTGTAATGGGCCAATTTAAAAAAACTCAAATGGCCCGTGGGCCGCACTTTGGACACCCCTAATATAGATCGGAACAGATTCTGCTTCAAAGTATTTTGGGTTCACAGCCATAACCTTAAATTTGATGGACAGTGCACAGCTGTATCTTTCTGACCCGCTTGTATTGAGTTTCTGACACTTTACTGGCCACAGCTGCGTGATAAAGCAGCGCTTTATTGATGTTGCCATTCAGCGTCTCCCGCCAACAAGTTGCAAAACAGCCTTCCTCTCAAAGTGTTCTTGTTTGTTTTTAATCTGCCGGCCCAGCTCAGAGTTAAGCCGCCCCTCATCTCACCGCCAAGCAGAGCGCAACAAAATATTGTCCCGCCAGCAACGTTGCAGGGACTCATTACTTCTATTTATTTTTTCCAGCAGGATTGTCTGTCCGATCACACCGTATCATACACCACAAGAACCGCCAGTAGGTCTTTACTAGCTTTTAGCTGTTCTGAATGCTCATACGGAGCTCTGCAGGTAAACGGGACTCATTAACAACCCTGGCCCGAGCCTCTAATTCCTCATTGGCCCGAGCACCAGCCGGCGCCAGAGCTAACTTTCTACTGAGACAATGCTCACTGGAAATTCAATTAATGAGACCCTCCATCATCTGACCCCTCTGCTCCCAAAAGGAGGTCAAGAGCGGCTGGTAAAGTAGCGTCCGCTCCAAAACTTGGGACGTAAACATAAAGGGGTTTGAGTGCATTGCAGCTGGTACCGAGGTCTTCTTGCAGTTACGTCCCTCAAGAAAAATATTGGCCTTGCAGGTTTCTTTGATCACATACAGATAAGGGTGTGTTATTTCAGAAACTGTCAAGTGGACTAAGACAAACGTGATTAACACAGCGAAGGTCCACTCCGAATGGTGTATGTTTTCTCCATTGTGAAGGGAATTGTTTAAATCCTGCAAAGAAATGATGGGTAGTCAAATTTGATCTGATCAGCCCTCAATAGCAGCCAAAATCCAGGCTATACACACTAAAAATAACTCAAACAACCCAAAGCCAAACAATCCCTAATTTAGCATTCTACTATGTTTTACTTTTTCATGGGTAGATACATATATAAACACTGAAACACTATCCTGTTAAGTGTTAGCATGTTAAAGTTAGCATGTTGATATAGCTAGCATGCTAACGTTAGCATCGTAGCATTTTCACCCATTTTTATAGGTAGACAAATGTATAAACACTTAGCACTATCATGCTAGGTGTTAACATTAAAATGTTAGCATTGCTAGCGTGATAACATTAGTAAACTAGTTTTTGTTACCATTTTCTTAGGTAGACAACGTTATGCTTAGTGTTAGCATGCTAACGTTCAGATGTTAGCATTGCTAGCGTGATAACATTAGTATAATAGTATTTGTTACAATTTTCTTAGGTAAACAAAATTATGCTAGGTGTTAGCATGCTAATGTTAGCATGTTAGCATTACTAGCATGCTAACATTACCATACTAGCATTTTTTTTTACAATTTTCATGAATATGAACTTAAGGAGACACTTCGCGCTATCATGCCCGGCCGGAACTAGCCCAAAGAAGCCACACGGGATCTCCCGAAGACCCACCACCTGCAGGGGCAAGCATAAGGGTTTGGTGCCATGGGATTTGGGCGGCGGTCAAGGGTGGGTGTCCGGGCAACCTGGTCTTCGGCGGCCAAATCTGGTTCTTTGGACATGGAATGTTACTTTTCTGGTGGGGAAGGAACCCGAGCTCGTGGGAGAGGTTGAGTCACTCACGTCGACCCACAATTTGGGCTCTGGAACCAAATTCCTTGAAAGGGGCTGGACCTTGTTCTACTCTGGAGTTGCTGCAGGGGAGAGGCGACGAGCTGGTGTGGGCTTATTAATAGCCCACCGGCTTGGTGCCTCAGTGTTGGGGTCATCCCCAGTGAATGAGAGGGTTATTTTCCTACGCCTTCGGGACGGGGAAAGGGTCCTGACTGTTGTTTGTGCGTATGCGCCAAACGGCAGTTCAAGTACCCAGCCTTCTTGGAGGGATCAGAGAGGTTCTGAAGAGCACGCCAGCCGGTGACTCCATAGTTCTACTGCGTGGTTTGGAGGAACGGACTCCCTCATCTGAACTCGTGTTGTGTGTTCTTGCTGGACTTTTGTGCGAACCACAGTTTGTCCATAACAAACACCTTGTTCGAGCATAAGAATATCCATAAGTTCACTTGGCACCAGAAAACCCTAGGTCGCAGGTCTATGATCGACTTTGTCAATATCATCAGACCTGCGTCTGCATGTTCTGAACGCGTGGGTGAAGAGAGGTGCTGAGTTTAACTGACCACCACCTGGTGATGAGTTGGATTAGTTGGCTGGGAAAGATGCTGGACAGACCTGGTAGACCCGAACATGTAGCGAGGGTGTGCTGGGAACGTCTGGCAGATTCTCTCGTTCGTCGAGTCTTCAACTCTCGTCTCCGGCAGAGTGTCACCTGCATCCCGAGGGAGGACCGGGACATTGAGTCAGAATGGGCCGTATTCCGTGCCTCCATTGCTGAGCACCCGGTCGTCGTTGCGGCCGCAAGGTGGTTGGTGCCAGTCGTGGCAGCAAGACCCGAACCCGTGGATACCAGAGGACAGGGCTGCCGTCAAGCTGAAGGAGTCCTATAAGGCATGGATGGCTTGTGGGACTTCCGAAGCAGCTGACAGGTACCGGCAGGCCAAGTGGCATGCGGCTTTGGCGTTGGTCGAGGGAAAAACTTGGGTCTAGGAGGAGTTGGTGAGGCTACGGAGCACGGCTTTTGGTCGGCCTCAAAGACGTTCTTGCAAACCGTCCAACACCTCTGAAAGGGAAAACGGTCCCCAATTCACACTGTTTAGAGTGTAGACGGGGGCCACCCTTAGCAGCAACAACGGCAATCAAGCATTTGTCCTAAATTGCAGTGTAGGAGAGCGCTGTGGAGGACTTTTGCAGAATTGTTGTCATTCAACCATATTGGAGGCTTTTCTGGCATGAAGCACCTTTTTAAGGTCATGCCACAGCATCTCAATAGGATTCAGGTCAAATTCCAAAGTCTTCATTTGTTTTTTTTTCCGCCATTCAGAGACTTGCAGGATCATTGTCCTGCTGCCCAACCCAAGTTGGTTTGTTGGTTTCCTGATTTCATTTAAACACAGCAAGTCTTCCAGGTCCTGAAACAGCAAAACAGCCCCAGACCATCACACTACCACCACCATATTTTACTGTTTATGATGTTCCTTTTCTGAAATGCAGCGTTACTTTTACGCCAGATCTAATGGGATACAAACCTTCCAAAAAGTTCAGCTTTTGTCTTGTGAGACCGCAGAGTGTTTCCAAAAATCTTGGGGATCATCAACATGTTTTGTGGCAAAACTGAGATTAGTCTTAATGTTCTTTTTGTTCAGCAGTGGTTTTGGTCTTGGAATTCTGCCATGCAGGCCATTTTGTCTTTCTTATGGTGGAGTCATGAACACTGAACTTAACTGAGGCAAGTGAGGCCTACAGTTCTTTGGGTGATGTTGTGGGGTCTTTAGTGACCTCTTAATGAGTCGTCGGTGTGCTCTTGTGTGTGTGTTGTTTTTTTTCATTTGTCAGCCACTCCTGGAAACGTTCACCACTGTTTCATGTACTGGCCATTTGTGGGGACATCCCTTAATATTTGGCCAAATAATAATGGCTCTCACTGGGGTTTGCTGGAGTCCAAAAGCTTTACAAATGGCTTTATAACCTTTTCCACACTGATAGATCTGAATCCATCTCACTTATGTTTTACAGGGGGGGGGGGAATCACTTTTTCACACAGGGACATGTAGGTTTGGATTTTTTTCCTCCCTTACTAACTGCATTTTGTGTTCAGTTGTGTTGTCATAGACTAATAAAATATTTAAATTTGTTTGATGATCTAAAACATTTAAGCATGACAAAAGAATTTATAAAATGTATTTCCTAGGGAAGCAGAATGAGTGACAGACGGGAAGTGAGTGTTACCTTGCTGAATTTAGGCAAAAAATATGTAAATACTGTATGTATATGTGTTGACTAATAATACACTGTATTCAACCGCAAAATAGCATGACTTGACTTGATGATTGAGCAAAGCTAGAAAATTCAAACCGGAAATGGGGGAATTTTTCTTACTAGACACAATTACTGACTTAGAAAAAAGGGGAAATACGTTATTTTTCTTGGGTTAGCGCAGTGGTTCTGAGTTATTTTTTGTCAAGCCCCCCCCACGAGACACTAACAGTACTCCTAGACTCTCGCTCGACACATTACTGCACCCTCCCCCGAGGAGGACCCACCCTACTATTTGAGAAGCACTGGATTAGCGTCAGTTTAAGAGGTTCCTCTTTACCACAAGACCCATTCTTCTACAACCATTTCCAGGCAGTAGTAAATTTAATGCAATAACACAACATGTCCTAACAAAAGCCTGTAAAAATTGTTGGCAACATGATGTTGCATCTAAACGTGGAGATATGAGGAAGATATTTTTACTCACTGGGAGTTCTGTGAACGTCTGCTAATTAGGCGTCTCCCTTCTAACTTTGCACGCTCGTCTTGGTTGGGCTGTCTTGTTTGGCCTTTTGAAGGCTTGACCGCGCCATGAACCGATTAGTCGAATCCGGACTCTCGGATCAGAGGTTTTGCCAGCGACTCCTTTGGCTTATGTAAGGTCATCTCTGAGGGCGGCGCCCACCCACTGCCCCCATCGACCACACCGAGCGCCTGAAAGAACAAGCTGGATATTCATTCAGTCATTCATTTTCTATACCGCTTATCCTCATCGCGAGTATGCTGGAGCCTATCCCAGCTGACTTTGGGTGGGAGGCGGGGTACACCCTGGACTGGTCGCCAGTCCATCGCAGGCCACATATAGACAAACAAAGACATACAACCTGTCACACTCACATTCATACCTATGGACAATTTATAGTCACCAATTAACCTAACATGCATGTTTTTGGAATGTGGGAGAAAACCGGAGTACCCGAAGAAAACCCACACACGGGGAGAACATGCAAACGCCATACAGAGATGCCCAACGGAGATTCGAACACAGAACCTCCTGACTGTGAGGCTAACATGCTACCCGTTCGGCCACCATGCGGACACAAGCTGGATATGCTTATTTAAAATACCAGGTTTGTATTTGTCCGGGAATGGTTGCAAATATCATTTGGGCGGTCTCGCGTGGCTTCACATTGGGAGACCCTAGGATGTAACTCTCGTTATATCAAAAAGAAGGCCTCTGCGTCTTTCTGGGACTCTCCATCCTTGTGTATACGCCCACAGGAGGCTTCACTACACATCTGCCACGTTTTGAGGGTTGTATTTTTGTATTGATTCAATTTGTTTCGTTTATATACCGTACTAGACAAAAGTTTGGAGACACCCTCTCATTCAATAGCATGAGCAAGTCTGTACAAACCTTTGACTGGTACAGTATATACTGTGCTTCCTGTGCAAAAAGACTGTTTCCATAGATTTCAGCTATATATATTATGATGCATCATAGATTATTTTATTCAATATAATTGCCATCTAAGCCTACTACTTAGGAGAGGATCATTTGGGCGGAAAAAAGCACGCTTCGCTACACATCTTAAACCAAGTAACTTGCCAACTATCCGTCTATATATTGTAAGGAAAAAATAATTTAGTCATTTTAGGAGCATAAAGCTGAAATATTAAATAAAGATGGTTTTTGAGAAGTCATATATAACTTTTTTGTAAAAAAAAAAAATACTAGAAAAAAGTATTTAATTTTATTATAATTTTATTCTTGTTTTTCTTGTAAAATGACTTTTTGTTCTTGTAATATTACAAAAAAGGTTGTCATTTTAAGATAAATATAAATAAAAAAATAAATACAAATAAAACTGGTAATTTTACTGAATGTGTCAGCAGGAAAATAAATAGAGTATTTTGAGTTGCTGCATTTATTGTATTGCATTGAACTCCATTAATGGTCTTCATTAAGTCTCACACCATCTAAACAAGACGTTGTGCAGCGTCATATTAGACCGCTTATGAGCGTTTGGTGTCAATTCTAAACACACTTGACATGACTTGGACTGTTTTGAGTGACAGGTGTGTAATGTTACTGTGCTCCATGTACACACGCACATGTGAGGTCTCAATCGTTGCTGACAGCCAACACCATCAATCACACCCCCGCGGAAATATGGCCACTGAGAATATTTCTGCAAAAGACAAAGAAAGGCGATACTTCCCCCCGGGATCTTATAATGAACGTGACTGACTGCTCAGCTCGGTCAAAATTGACTGACTAACTGACTTTCTCTCCCAGTCAACCTCCAAAAGTGTTAAAGGATGCAAATACAGTAAAAGGCCGGAGATATACCGTGTATGTTGCTTTGTCCGGCGTGGTAGAGAAAACTGTGACACCCCCAGGGAGGCACAACAAGCCAACATTTGCAAAAGTGTATTAGTGGCGCATGGGAAATAAATCCTGCGTGCCTGACATGTTCCTCTGTGAAGTAACGACGCGGCGGGGACTCATATTTTAAAGTGATTAGTGAACAAGATGTGTCAGAACCTGGTCTGTGGCTTGGAGAACACTTCGTTTGCAATTATACGGGTCAGTATGGGACGCACATCTAAGGTTTTGGTTTCTTTCCTTAAATGTGGCAAATGAACTTGAACTTGATCGTAACTCATCAATCATTCTGTTCCACTTTCTTTTTTCTTACACAAAATTAGCCAAATTCCTCATGACCTTCGTACAAAGAAAACAACGTTTTCACTCGAACGTTTGAAGAACACCATTCCATGCCAACTGCCTGCAAGCGACCAGCAAAGAAGCGTAGCGTGGTCAACTGGGAAGTATGGCATTGCATTCTGGCAAATCACACACCCTTAACATAGACTGGAGTTCTTTTTAAAAGGCTGTGGTTAGCTTTGATGTTCTAGTACTACTAACAATACTATAGAAACTCACGTTAGATGCAGTAGTCAAGGTACAGCTTGTATAGCTGTAGGCTATAACATTTACTGCCTCAGTAAATGTATGCTGCTATGCAAGCGAGTATAATCGTATAATTGTGTCTTGCTTAAAGTCAAGCACGGTGGCGGTAGCATGTATGAGTGCTCCCGGCACTAGATGGGACAGATGAATTCTAAGTAGCAGGATAATTGCGTCTTGTCTGCAATCTGGCAAGGTGTTGGCCTAGTCGTGTTCTAGGGTTACATGAGTGCTGCCGACACTGGGGGAGTTGGAGGTCATTAAGGGAAAACATTCATTCCAACTCCAAGTGAGTAGCATGATAATTGTCTCTTTCCCTCTGTCTTGCATGGTGGTGGCACTGTAGCATCATGTTTGAGTGCTGCACGAGTGCTGCTGACACTGGGGTGCTGTGGTTTATTGAGGGGAAAGATGAGTCCTAACACAAGTGAGTAGCATAATAATTGTGTCCTGCCCTCTGTCTTGCATGGTGGTGGTAGCATCATGTCTGAGTGTTGCATGAGTGCTGCTGAGAAGGGGACGCAGCAGTTAAAAGACTAACACAAGTGGGTAGCGGGATAATTGTGTCTGGTCTACAATCGGGCCTATTGGTGGTCTGGACTGGGTTCAGGAAGCATACATGGCTGTGTGTTGACATGTAATCTGTACTACTATAGCAGCACACTGGTATAGAAAGTTTACTTTAGAGATCTAATGGAAGAAAAATGTTTGATGAAATTTGTTTCATTATAAATATTCACATTCTCGGGCTGAGCAGCTGGTAAACTGTGGAAAACTCTTAACGCTAGTGACGAAGACAGCGCAGCGCAGGCTGGGATACTTCATGTTTTATTGAGCATGGAGGGGGAGCAACGCACACACACACACACACGCACACCTCCAAATATAGTCATAAACACTTCATCCTGCAAGTGTCGTCTGTCATCAAGCTGACAGGAGATACACGTCCATGACGTGTACAACCGTGTAGGAATAACATGTCCTCTACTTCAACTCTTTTACTGTAACACTATTTCTCGCACTCAGCGGGAGCACTCCCTGGACACAAAATTAGGTACACCACTCGCTAAGGAGAGCCAATACAAATGGAATAAATCTCCCTTTATCAACCCCATCTAGCTTTCCGAGGATGTTCCCTATTCCCAAATTCTGCAATCATCAACAATAAAAACACCAAGTAGAGTGCAGGCCTCTTCAAAAGCTTGTAAAAGAATTTCAGTTTGTTGTAAATATAAAGCAGTTATTGTAATATAAAAAAACTCATAGAAAAATATAAGTAAGTAAGTAATAAGAAAGGTTCTGGATTTCTGGGGTTGCGACTTTTAAGTCAGAGTTGATAATGTTCCACTCAGTCCTGTAAAAAAACCAACAACAATATGGAAAAATTGCAGTAATTTTTGTAAGTCAAAATATTTTTTAAAAAGTTTTAATCTAACAAGTAAAAGTCTGATGTTACCTAAATAACGTCAGAATATTGTGAGGATAAACAATATTAATAACAACATTTTAAAGAAAAATTTGAAAAATTAAAATAAAATTAAAATTAAAAATTAAAAAAAAAAATTTAAGTGGTAAGATCATGAGAAACAAAACAATTTCTGCAACCTATTTTTGGGGTAAATTAGGTTGCAGAAAAAGTTACAAGAATAACTTCAAATATTATGGGACCTTTGCCTGATCGTTGTTTGGACTCCACGCTTCATTGCGTTCCCCTGGATTGTGTCCCGGGCTCTATTGACATATTGTTTTCGGTTACCATTCCATCTGGTCACTTTGTGAGTATTTTTCTGCTTGTCTTATGTTTAGCAGCTCCCTTGGTTTGCATTTGGTGTGCCTCTTTTCCTGCCCCTTTTTTCGGCAGCGATTTGTGTTTTTCTACCTTTTTGTGCGGCTCGGCCACTTCTTAGTTCGGACTCTGTTTTACTTTGTACTTTTGATGACTTTGTGTTTTTTCCCCTCATTGAGGGTGCCTTTGTATTAAATATTTTTTGCTTACCTGCTACTCGTCTCGTCTCTGCAAGTGGGATCTGAAACCTCGGCTACGCCGATCCTGACAGAACGATCTGGCCAGAATAGATCCCGCGGAGGCGGAACGTTTTCGTTCAGCCTTGTCCCACCAGGGCCAATTAGTCGGTCACCACGACAAGTCTCTGCATGAGATTAGAGACCCTATCGCTGCCTTAGCGGCTAGCTTTAAGGGGCTTGAGACGGCCTGCTCCCTCTTGGTTCCGGAAGGATCTGCCGCACCTCCTAGCACACCGCCCACATTTTTTCGTGAGCCCACCATTCCCCACCCGCCGCGTTTTTCCGAGGAGTCTGTGCCGTGTGAGCAATTTTTGCACCAGTGCTCACTGGTCTTTGACCAGCAGCCAGGGACTTAAGCTTCGGACCGAGCAAAAGTAGCCTTCATTATGAATCTGCTAACAGACAAGGCTGCTGCATGGGCCCTTGCAGTTAGCAAAGCTAATCCTGCTACGCGCTCCTCCCTTCCTCTATTCTTGTCCGAGATGAGGAAAGTTTTTGACCATCCTATTCGGGGAAGGGAAGCAGAAAGCCAGTTGCTCGACATGAAGCAGAGAGGGCGCTCGGTAGCAGCATTCTCCATAGACTTCAGGGTGTTGGCAGCCCAGAGCGGTTATGATGACGTTGCCTTACACGGCATCTTCCGTAAAGCTCTCAATGTTCGTATCAAAGACGAACTTACTGTGCGGGACGATACTACTTCGCTCGATGGCCTCATAGACCTAGCCATCCGCCTGGATAACCGTCTGGGGAAACGGGACCGCGAACATGCCAAGGAGGGACTCGTCGGCCTCAGGTCGACACCGCTGCCGAGAGCGACATCCGTAATGGACGACGGGAGAGGCAGCTTCCCAACCGGGACTTCCTCCGATCAATACGCCAGCTCCACAGAGGTGCACATGCAGCTGGGAGGTCGTCGGCTTACCCCGCTGGAAAGACTCCGCCGGCGCAGACTATAACTCTGCCTGTACGGCAATCCTGACCATCAAACAGCCAGGTGCCCATCTTGACCCCTTCAACATCGGGGCTCGCCACCAGCGCCCAGTGACGGGACGGCGACATCAGCTCGGGATCGGCCTTCCACCCTGGATCGAACAACCCCCTCCACGTGTGAGTATTCTGACAAGGACTTGACTGTAGATTGTTCTCGGCAACCCTGTCCTAGACTGGAAGTAGCAGGAACTATTTCTGCGGGGGCATTCAGGTTTCTGCTTTAATTGACTCGGGGGCAGACAATAGTTTTTTGGACATTGGATTTGTCAAGAAACACGGTCTGGCTAAGATGAAGCTTCCATCACTCATGGAGGTCCATTCCCTGGATGGACGCCTCCTTGCAGTGGTCGCTCACCAGACTGATTTTTTGTCTCTCCGCCTGTCAGGGAACCACCATGAGGTCATTTGTTTCTTTATTGTTCCATCCCAGTCTGTACCGTTAGTGTTAGGACTCACGTGGCTCAAATTACACAACCCTTCCATTGACTGGAGTAGAACACGAAATGATAGCTGGAGTACTTTCTGCCATACTAACTGCCTGCGTTCTGCAGTACCTGACACGCCTGTGGCTGTCCCGGTTACAGAGAACATTAATCTGTCTGGCATCCCCACTGTTTATCATGACCTTAGCCAAGTTTTTAGCAAAGACAGGGCACAGGTCTTACCCCCATATCGGCCGTATGATTGTGCCATAAAGTTGCCGGCCGATGCACCGTTACCTAATGCCAGGCTTTCTAACATTTCGGGCCCGGAACAGCAATCTCTCAAGGATTATATTTCCTCTTCTTTGGCCGCCGGTATTATTCGGCCCTCTTCGTCGCCATTGGGGGCAGGATTCTTTTTTGTGGAGAAGAAGGACAAGTCCTAGCGCCCATGCATTGACTACAGGGGTCTTAATGAGATAACGGTGAAGAATCGTTATTCGTTGCCGCTCATGGACTTTTCGTCTTTGCACTCTGCCCGGGTATTTTCTAAACTGGATCTCCGCAACGCTTATCATTTGGTTCGGATCAGGGAGGGGGATGAGTGAAAGACCGATTTTAATACGTCCCTTGGCCATTTTGAATTTTTGGTAATGCCATTCGGTCTCACTAACTATGTCAACTTAGAGCCGATCCCGCTAAGATTCAGGCGGTGGTCGAGTGGCCCTCTCCGACATCGAGGAAGCACTTGCAGAGGTTCTTGGGGTTTTCTAATTTCTACAGACGCTTCATTCGTAATTTTAGTAGCATCTCCCTACCTCTGACGAAGCTTACATCTACTAAGATTCCTTTTTTGTGGACTCCAGAAGCGGAAGCGGCCTTTGCTAAGCTTAAAACTTTGTTCACCTCTGCTCCCGTACATTGCCATCCTGACCCGTCTTTGCAATTTGTTGTTGAGGTTGACCCGTCTGATACAGGAGTGGGGGCGGTCCTATCCCAGCGTTCCCCAGTTGACCAGAGACTGCATCCCTGTGCGTTCTTCTCACGTCGCCTTACCACTGCAGAGGGAAACTACGATGTGGGTAACAGGGAGCTGCTGGCTATCGTTCTCGCGCTGCGGGAGTGGAGACATTGGCTGGAGGGCGCAAATCATCCCTTCGTGGTGGTGACGGACCACAAGAATCTTGCTCATATTAGGACGGCTCACAGACTGAACTCTCGCCAAGCACGCTGGTCGCCTATTTTTGACGAGATTCAACTTCTCTATCACCTACAGACCTGGTTCCCGTAATGTCAAGCCCGACGCCCTGTCCAGAATCTTCGGCCCCACGGAAGTGAATGGAGCACCAGAGACCATCATACCTGTAGCCAGGGTGTTGGGGGCCCTCCAGTGGGAGGTGGAAAGGAGGGTGTCAGAGGCCACCAAGGCTAAGGAGGTACCGGAGGATTGTCCTGCGGGCAAGCTGTTTGTGCTCATGGGGTTACGGTCGGAAGTGCTGCAGTGGGGTCCTCCAAGGTGGGTTGTCATCCAGGAATACGCCGCACTCGGGTCTTGGTGTCCCAAAGATTCTGGTGACCCTCTATGTCATCCTGCATCAAGTAATTCGTCTCGGCCACCTCTGTCTGTGCTCGAAGCAAGTTCTCTCACCGCTCGCCATCTGGTCTACTGCAACCACTGCCCATACCCTCTCGCCCTTGGTCACATATTGCATTGGACTTTGTCACAAGTCTTCCCTCTTCTGGTGGCAATACTGTTATCCTCAATATAGTGGATCGATTCTCCAAGATGGTCCACTTTGTCGCCCTGCCCAAACCTCCTTCCTCGTTGGAGATGGCCTGGATATTGGTGAGACAGGCTTTCCGGCTGCATGGCATCCTGATGGTTGTTGTCTCCGACAGGGGACCACAGTTGGCCTCTA
Source organism: Oostethus manadensis (assembly GCA_024372805.1). Classification (NCBI taxonomy): domain Eukaryota; kingdom Metazoa; phylum Chordata; class Actinopteri; order Syngnathiformes; family Syngnathidae; genus Oostethus; species Oostethus manadensis. Next base: position 272,145 of record QODF01002072.1, on the reverse strand, counting down.
AGGTCTGGAGGACATTCTGCAAGGCATTGGGAGCATCGGCATGCTTGTCCTCCCGGTACCACCACCAGACCAACGGCCAGACAGAGCGGGCCAATCAAGACCTGGAGACGACACTTCGTTGTGTCTGCCATCGACACCCTTCGTCGTGGTCTGCTCACCTCCCCTGGGTGGAGTATGCCCACAATTCGTTCGTCAGTTCGGCTACAGGTATGTCACCCTTCAAAGTCGTTTATGGATACCAACCCCCATTGTTTCCATCTCAGGAGGCCGACGTGTCCATACCTTCGGTTCAGTCCCATCTCCGGCGAGCTCGTAAAGTGTGACGGGAGACTCAAGTGGCACTGTCACGGACTGCTGCACGTAACCGCAGGTTGGCTGACCGCCACAGAATTCCGGAGCAGGTGTATCGGCCGGGTCAAGAGGTGTGGCTTACCTCCCACCGCTGGCTGGCACCTGTAGGAAACTGGCACCAAGATTTGTGGGACCCTATGTCATCAACTCCGTAATCAGCGCTTCTTCAGTCAAGCTCAAGCTGCCACCGTCGCTCAAGGTGTACCCGGTCTTCCATGTGTCCCGTCTTAAGCCGGTGTCTTTGTGTCCGCCTGCATATACGATGAAGGCTATCTTGGACTCAAGGAGACGGGGTAGGGGGTTTCAGTATCTGGTTGACTGGGAGGGATACGGTCCTGAGGAACGTTCTTGGGTATCCCACTCCTGTATCCTCGATCCATCCCTCATTCCGACTTCCACTCTCTTCGTCCAGGGACATGAGGTATTCCGCCAGGGGGCGTCTTATAAGAGGGGGGGTACTGTCATGTTCTGTCGTTGCTCTGCTGCCGCCTGTCTGCCATGTTGTTTCAGTGCACCACTGCTCTGCAGAGGCGGGTCGGTCAGCACACGCACCTGTGGCCCATTACCAGTTTTGCCTTTACGGCCGCATCAAGCAACCTTTGCCAGATCGTTGTTTGGACTCCACGCTTCCTTACGTTCCCCTGGATTGTGTCCCGGGCTCTATTGACATATTGTTTTCGGTTACCATTCCATCTGGTCACTTTGTGAGTATTTTTCTGCTTGTCTTATGTTTAGCAGCTCCCTTGGTTTGCATTTGGTGTGCCTCTTTTCTCGTTTTGTGTTTTTCTACCTTTTGTGCGGCTCGGCCTCTTCTTAGTTCAAACTCTGTTTTACTTCGTACTTTTGATGACTTTGTGTTTTTTCCCCTCACTGAGGGTGCCTTTGTAATAAATATTTTTTGCTTACCTGCTACTCGTCTCGTCTCTGCAAGTGGGATCTGAAACCTCGGCTACGCCGATCCTGACACCCTCGAAGCCCTGGCTGCGCCTAGAAATTTTGACGTGAAAGTAATGAACAGAATCGTCGTGGAACTGTGGACCAACTCTATACTCTCGGCAGGGTCCTTGAGGGTGCATGGGAGTTTGCCCAACCAGTCTACATGTGTTTTGTGGAGAAGGTATTCGACTGTCAGAGTTTGGTTTGCATTGCCGGCAATAAGTCAGACCCGTTTCCAGTGAGGGATGGACTCTGCCTTGGCTTCCCTTTGTTACTAATTCTGGTGAAAGTTCGTCCTTATTTGTTTTTTACCCATCAATATTTGTTTCTCCGTGACCCCTCGGGGGCTCTGTAAAAAAACAGCTGTAATTTTACAAAGAAATCCTTCTTTTTACAGGAATAAACTCAGAATATTATAATGAAAAGTGACATTTTACCAGCTATGCTATAACATAAAAATGATATGTTATATACTGGATATAGGGCCGCACGGTGGTCGAGTGGTTATGACGTTGGCCACACAGTCGGGAGATCTGGAAGACCTGGGTTTAAATCTCCGTTGGGCATCTCTGTGTGGAGTTTGCATGTTCTCCCCGTGCGTGTGTGGGTTTTCTCCGGGTACTCCGGTTTCCTCCCACATTCCAAAAACATGCATGTTAGGTTAATCGGCCACTCTAAATTGTCCATCGATGTGAGTGTGACTGGTTGTTTGTCTATATGTGCCCTGCGATTGACTGGCGACCAGTCCAGGGTGTACCCCGCCTCTCGCCCAAAGTCAGCTGGGATAGGCTCCAGCATACCCGCGACCCTAATGAGGATAAGCGGTACAGAAAATGAATGAATGAATGAATACCGTATATACTGTAGATTACAGTATAACCGTCCATCCATTTTCCTCCGCTCATTCAAAGTCTCTCCATGGTGTCCTGGGTCTTCCCCTTATACGTATATATTATACAGTATATATATAACTTCTTAACATCTCTACATGTGTTGCTTTATAAAACACAACAAAATGCGTTGCTTTATAAAACACCAAACCTACCTCCATATCTCAGGTTCCGCACACGCCAGTTTTCGTGGGATTTTGTTTCCATCCAATATTTTTGCCAAAAATTATTTACTACACTACTGTACACTGTCTTGGTTTTTATACATTCCACTTAACAATTTGCCCTGTACTGTGTAGTACCCAAACAAAGCACCCTGCTAGTGAAACTGCTAATAATAACCGGCGAGAATCTTGCGAGTGGCAGGAATTTGATTTAAAAAAGCGATTTTTAAAAGCATTCCATCTTGCCGGAATATGCGCGAGGTCCACACCAACAATAAGTTCTACCCATTCTCATTTATAAATATTTAGTATTGTTTTCTGCATGTAAAACTATAATTATATAAATGTATTTTTGTGCATACTTTTGTTTCTGGAAGGCATTAATTGGATGTACTCAATTTCTCATGGAAATAATTGCCTCGTTTTTTAAACTTTTTGGTTTCCGTCTGACTTTTTGGAACAACTTATTAGCAATAACCGAGGCTCCACTGTATTTGACAAACACCGTCACAAGGTTGATATTAGTATTCTGGATTAAAAGTGAAAAAAATCCTTAGGGATCATATCAGTGTCGTTTTTTTCTTGCTGGCTCAGTATTCTGCAATCTGGAATTATAAAAAAATGAGAGAGTGGTTCCAGTATGACCAGCACATTTAGGGTGGGTGATGGTGTCAACTTTCATGTGTGACCAAACAAAACATCCAATAAGTAAGGCTGCTGATACACGCGTTTGTTTTTTCTCTCCCGGGATAGCAGCAGAGAAGAAAATACCACAAGCAGTCGTCAAGGGGCATTCTCAGGGTAAATCTGTGAAGAGGAACTCTGTACTCGGCCCCCAAATTCTGCGGGACGTGTGAGGTGAGCAGCGTTTTACGAGCAGCGGCACGGCAATGACTTAGAGGCAAAACATGCAGGCCACACTCTTTTTGTCTTATCCTATTGAGACTTGACATGAGCACAGAAACAGGATTAATACACATCCCACCAAGCAAAAATGTGTTGAAAAAACATTGAAAAGACATCATCACCATACATTGAAACAACGTTTAGATTTGGTTGAAAAGGGAAAGATAAAAGACTTTCCTTTCCTGTCTAACTTTGGTTGAAAAGCGTCTCTTGGTCCAAATCCGTCTGACTAAAACTCAACCCAGTTTTCAACGTTTATTTCTGGGCTAAATGAAGGCAATGACGGACCCACCAGACTTAGCCCAAAAAACAACGTCCAAACGCTGTGTACTTTTGGGTGGGATAGGTCAAAATGGGTCGATATATGAACTGAAAAATTGTAACAACAGAAAAAATAAACAGGCTTCACTACACATCTTAAACGGCTACAATTAAAGATGACTTTTATAGTTGATTAATCTCAGGCCCTAGATGAACCAAATCAATATGACGCAAACACTTAGTGGTTTGCTTGAGAGATGTGGTTTATGGCTCTTTGAGGGGAGCCAGATCTTGGTGAGCCATTCCTTTCTAAGAGCCGTTCAGAAAAACTGGCTCATTTTTACATTTATTACATTTGAAGAAGCCAGCCTTAACTCCTTTTATCTTGGAAATAATCACTGGGAGGAATGAATCACTCTCATCTCATCTCATATCCCACAAATGTGAGTTTGAATTATTTAGAAATATTAATTATATCTTTCCTTGACATGTGTGGATTACATTTTAAAGTCTGATCAGGAGTCATTGTAAATATTCCACAGGGTGGCGCCATATCACTCTTGCCTTGACAGTGACGTCACTGTTTTGAATTAGCCTTTGTGCAAATTCTGTGTATGTGTGTAAACCATGACTTGAACACGTATAAACATTAAAAAACAAAACAGGCTACTATACATTTTTGGGCGCAACAGCTTTTAGAGCAAGAATTTTCACACAAAAACATAGTTAACAATACAGAAAAACAAAATATACAAACAAATAAACTGTTCAATAGACTAGTGGACTCTCCTTGGGTGTTGCCCATGTAACTGGGGAAAAAAAGAACTGTTCCCAGCTGCGGTTCCCACTGTTCATGTTAATGAGTTGTTCAAAAGCATGTCACACTAGTCAATAACACAAGGATAATAGTTCTGCTTTCATGGATGACTAAGGAAATAAAAAAATATTCATATTTGAGAGGCTAAAATAAGAGGACATTTACATTTTGAAATGAAAAAAATTAATAGAATGTCTAAATAGTTGATTAATCATTTATTTATCAGTAGCTCTACAGTAGTTGTAGAGCAGAGTGCCGAGTTACCATGTTTTTGGAAAAAGTGGGTAAAATTACATTTAAGATACAGACACACAGGGCGTCCAAACTTTTACCAGACAAAACATTTACAGGAAAGAATGACATGAAAGCATGTGCCATTTTGATACACTGCGTACATTACAGATGCTAAAAGCAATCCAGTGTGTGTCGAAGTGTGCTCAGCTATTCGAACAAAACATCAGTTTGGAATTATAGGCGACAAAAGTGTCAAAAAATAGTGTCATAGAGTGTCAAAAAAGTGTCCAAAAAACAACGAACCTTTCAGGAACTAAATCCGAGACAAAACATGTCGTCTGTGGTCTACTGCAGATAGTTTACATATGGATGCAAAGTATGATGCTTGAATCATCGTCTCGGACAAATGCAGATGAAAAAACACACCCAGATGGTTTGTGTTTGGAGGATGAAAAGTACTGGTTGTGAGCAACGAGTAATAAAAAGTGCCGGGATGACACGCCACGATTCAAACGCTCCTGAGAAGGATTCCCACAACGACAACAACAAAATGTAACCAGCCGTGCTTTGTCCGTCTGACCCGTTAAGTTTAACGCAAAGGATTTGACTCACAATCTCGGCGGCAAAATAATCATCCTTCAGAAAATAACAACAACATCCTTTAAATGTGCATGTGTTTGATTCAAGGCCTTGCTGCATTAGCAAAAGAGGCTTTCAGGAAGACTGTGGTGCCAAATCCGATGGGATTGGGATTGCAGAATTCCCACCAGGTGGGATTTATAAAACTGTAACCACCTCTAATATTTTTTTTGTATTCTTAATATCCAGCAAACTAATCCAAAGCTTTTTTGGTCTAAATGCGACTTCGGGTTGAGGTAACCACAACATACAGTACGTGATGAGTAACAGCATTGATGTGATGGTCTTAAAAACTCTTACGAGTAAGTTACTCTTATCGTGTTGCATGAGTCTAACTGGGTTCTTAAAGTTTTCTTCTTTAATTAGTAAACGCCCTCTCTTACAACAAAGTATTAGGGCCACATTAAAAAAAACGAAAGTTTTGAGATTTAAAGTCACCATTTACGAGAAAGAAGTCTTGGTATTACTTTTGACCCAGGCCAAAGGTCACACAAGTCCTCTGTCTTTATAGCTGTCTCGGGCAATGCCTGTTAAAATGGAGTATTAAAGTCATCAGATTTTGAGAATAAAGTCGTAACTGTACGACAATAAAGTTGTATATTTACTAGAATAAGCTTGTAATATTACGAGTTAAGTTGTAACTTTACAAGACAAAAAGGTTTTTACTTGACGTTACAGGCATTGCCTGAAATAGCTATGATGCGGGGGACCTTATGTGGCGGTGGAGGGCTAAATAATGTTAACCCATGCTAATCTGTTTGGGCCAACTGCTATGTTTTGCTTCCTGAGAAAAGACGTCGTAACATTAAGACATTAATGCGCCTTATGATGACAGTGCCATTCCAACACCATACATGTATCTCCAACTCACAAACACGTCTCTACTCCGCTCGTCCTGGAAACGGCACTTTCTCATTGTCACAAAACAACCATGAGATGCATTTACGGGCGCTCTGAAAATCACAACAACCTCTATATAATGTGTGTATGTGTGGTCTAAATAAACAGAAAGACAGAAAAACAGTATGTGGATATCACTCACTCACATAAATCCTACCGTGGGAATACAATTTGCTGCATTTAGGTATGCTGGGAAATCCCAGAAAAGGCATCCACACCCAAAACATGTGAATTCAACTTAAGTTACGCAGCATTTTCAAACGCAACCCTTCATGGCACATAATAAATGCGAAAATAAATAAACGCATAACCACTTATGACCGGTGTGTTTTAGGTGGTTAACCCCTTTTTTACGCATGTATGCCAGTTAAGAATGTTAAAAATGTGTTTTCAAACATTGCCTGTAGGCACAGGAAAGCTGTTATAATGGTCACAGTTTGACCTTGGAACAGACTAAGTCACTTTACCTGACTTCTTACGGGGACAACCTGGAAGTCAACCAGCGTGACAGAATGTTTCCATTTCTTGTGTGGGAGATACAAGTACCTATTCCAAGATTTTTTCAATGTACGTTATGAAACGTTTTTCCCAAACATGGAAACGCAGTCAGACGAGGATGATAATGAAAAGGGGTCTTTGATTTGACTTTCAATCACGCTCTAAACATTCACCGTCACGTCACGTCGTTTTTGCGTAATGAGCTCGGCGGAGGCTGCCAGGGATGGTCTGCAGAAACATTTGTGGTATGTTGTCAACTTGATTTGACGCGTCCCTGCTCCCATTTCTCCACGGTGTGTGTGAGCAAAGTATATAACATGCATATAAATAGCTACATAAATCTCCTGGCCACTAATCAGCACGACCGCAGAGGCGACCGTCTCTGGAAAACCATCATGTGGTCGCTTCTCATGCAGAGCCGGGATTGGCTGAGCAAGCCATGTGTTCTTAGGAGGAACCCTGACATTATGGCTTCTCCTGTGGACTCAAATACGTATAAATGAAGTAGACATCACTTCTAGTATACCTTTGAAGGCACGTGGACACAATTATTGGGACACATTCCACCTGCAGGAAATCCTCAATCCATTTGCAGTGTTTTATTTGTCTAAAAAAGCCTTTTTGTGATCTACACTACAGTGTTTTCATTGCAAAATCTTGCATTTATGTAAACATTCTAGCATTTTGCTGACTTAATATAGCATGCATATTGTCACATTTATGTGGCCATACTAGGACTTTTCTGACCTACTTTAGTGTTATAGCAGCACAATTTTGCATTGTGGGGGCAGCCTAATGTTGCCTTAATGTGATTACACATAGTGTTGCGTGTGGCAAAATGTTCGATTTTGAGACATGATATACAATTTTTTGTCCTACTATGGACTTTTTATGACCGCTTATGGTGTTTAAATAACAAAATGTCACATTTGTGTGGGCATATTCTGACATACTGTTGCATTTTCATAGCACAAGTTTGATTTTTGAGGCCTAACATAACTTTTATAAACTAATTTTGTGACCACAATCGCCACATTTTTTCAATTCTGTGGCAAAATATTTGATTTTATGTCCTAATATAGCTTTTTTATGACCAATTATGGGGTTTTCATAACAAAACCTTTGCATTTATGTCAACGTACTGGGATTTTCTGCCATACTTTAGCATTTTTATGCATTTTAGAATAGCTCTTTTATGACCAATTATAGTATTTCAATGGCTAAATTTAACAGTTATGTGAAAATACTAGGATTTTCCTGACCAAATACGGCATTTTAAGAGCAAAGTTTGAATTTCTGAGGCAGCATATAACTTTTTCTTAGCGTTATGTCAAAATATAGTGTTGGTTGTGTTATAATGCTAAATTCTGTGACATAAGATTTTAAACTATCTGAAAATATTGCATAGCCTGTTTATGACGAATGACGGTGTTTCAATATCAAAATGTTGTACTCTATATATGTTACTATGCTACTGTTAATATGTTGGAAATGCTAACGTTAGCATTATAGTACTAGGTTTCTGCCAATGTTAACATTAGTTAAAATGGCTAAAATGCTGCTACATTGCTAGCATGCTAACACTAGCATGTTAACACTTGTCACACAGTCTGACAGCACTAAGTGTTTCTGAGGTACACTTATAAAAATGGCTGGAAAAAGGCTACTATGTTAACGTCAACATTGTTAGCATGTTAACATGTAACTTTTTGCATGGTAGCGCTAAGTGTCTGTATATGTTCATGCGAAGAAAAATGCAACTATGCTAATGTTAGCATCCTAACAATGCTACCATGTTAATGTTAGCATGTTAACACTTAGCATGACAACACAAAGTGTTTCTCTGAGTTCTACTTATAAGAACGGCTAAAAAGGTTACGATGCTAACATGCAACTCCTTGTAAGTGCAAGTGTCTACATGTTAATACTCATAAAAATGCCAGAAAATGCCAATCCTAATGTTTGCATGCTAACAATGCTAATGCTAACATGCAAAACCTAGCATGATAGCGCTAATACAGCAAAATTCAGCTTTTGAGGCACAATATAACATTCTGATTACCAACTGTAGACCTTTTGTGAGCAAATATAATGTAAACTTTCACCAATTGACGAGCTGTGTGTCAATACTAAAACGGTGGACTAATGTCGTTAAAATGATTTTGCAAGCTAGTCAAAGTGGGATATTCTTTTGTCCATGGATGTCTATGGTTCCCAGTGATGTAAAATCACACACACAAAGTTGAAGCATGTTTCCCAATAATTAAACAGCTGCTGGATGAAGCGGCACGTCAGATCCAAAGACAGACACGGATGACAGGGTACAGTTATCCTCCCGTGCTCGTCTTCCTGGTGCACCATGTTTGTTACAGAAGCGCCGTGTCCCCAGGAGGACCCCTCCATAGTTGGCTGGGCGGCCATGGCTTGGCAGAAGCAGCAGCAGAGGCTCTTAATGAAATCTGAAGGCCTCGGCTCAGCGATGGCCCTGAGGGGAGGCGAGGAGGAGATCAATTGGACCTCCGTTTTATTACACAGCATCTCCGTTCATGGATGCCAACACCAGCTGATAGCGCCGAGGTCAAGAGACCGCTTCCCTTACGCTGTAATTGTGACATTATTACGAATAATTGAATATGTTTTTTTAATAAATCATGTCTGGTATGCCAGGCATTGTCATTATAATATTTTATGAGTTTGACTAATAAATAAATATAATGCCTGTTTATTGTAAGTGTTGTGTAATATATTGCTGTCTTTTCCTCACATGTAAATACATGATTGTTAAATATATATAATGGCATGTGGAAAAAGTGTTTGCACCAGTCCTAATTTCTTTTTTTTAATTATAAAGCCATTTCTAAATATTTGGTACTCCAGCAAACCACAGAGAGAGCCATTATTCACAAATGGCCAAAACATGGAACAGTGGTGAACCTTCCCAGGGGTGGTCGGCCAACCAAAATTACTCCAAGAACTCAGCAACGACTCATCCAAGAGGTCACAAAAGACCCCACAACAACACCCAATGAATCGCAGGACTCACTTGCCTCAGTTAAGGTCTGTGTTCATGACACCACCATAAGAAAAATACTGGGCAAAAACGGCCTGCATGACAGAGCTCCACGACTAAAACCAGTGCTGAACATTAAGGCTTGTCTCAATTTTGCCACAAAACATCTTGATGATTGATCCCCAAGGCCTTTGGAAAAATACTCTGTGGTCTGACAAGACAAAAGTTGATCTCTTGGAAGGTGTGTGTCCCTATACATCTGGCATTTCAGAATAAGAACATCATAGTGATAGTGATGTGTGATGGTCTGGGGTTGTTTCGCTGCTTCAGGACCTGGAAGACTTGCTGCGATAAATGGAAGCATGAATTTTGCTGTCTAGCAAAAAATCCTGAAGGAGTATGTCCCTCTGTTGGTGACCTCAAGCTGAAACCATCTTGGGTTGTGCAGCGGGACAATGACCCAAAACACACCAGCAAGTCCACCTCTGAATGGTTGAAGAAAAACCAAAAGACTTTGACCTGAATCCTATTGAGATGCTGTGACACCTTAAAAAGGTGCTTCATGCTGGAAAAGCCTCCAATGTGGCTGAATGACAACAATTCTGCAAAATTCCTCCACAACGCTGTAAGAGACTCATTGCAAGTTATGGCAAACGCTTGATTGCAGTTGTTGCTGCTAAGGGTGACCCAACTACTAAAATCACTTTTTACACGGGGCCTGGTAGCTTTGGATTTTTCTCTCCCTTAGTAATAACATGTTTTATTCATTTCTTTGATGATCTGAAACATTTACTGTAAGTAAAGTGAGTACCAATCAAGAGAGAAGGCAAGCATTTTATTGCAAATGTTGATCCAAAATGGGATGTCAAGCTAGCAGGAGGGAACCATTTTTCTTTTTATGGTGGTGTTGATTGCTCACGGTGTGGTCCCGGGGTTTGACCAAGGCGATAACTCTAACCAAAAGCTGCTTCGGTAGTTTCTCTAGGTCACCTCTAATAACCTTCAAACAAGATAAAGTAAGTCGCCTGCAATGGTAATGGTTGAATTTTATTTGAACATGCATGTAAATTAGAGAGCACCATGTTTGGTGCTCTCATCCAAATTCCAAATGGGCAAATTAACTGAAATTGGAATAATCACTTAATACAATGGACAGTTCCACATGACCAAAAGGAATAGGAAGAAGCAAATCTCATATAATCCTACCCCCGAAGGTTTTCCCCTATTTCAATACATTTGTACACTTCCTGCAGTTAGTAAGTTTAAAATGCATTAGTAAGGTCATGTGACAGTTTGTTGAATAGTCAATGTCCTTATCATTGCAAATAACGTATATTGCAGTCTTGATGGATAATAATCATAATAAATAATAATAGTAATGAGTTGTATGTACACAATTATAACAATTGTTCTGTCCAGACAATACTGGAATGTTTTTGCCTTTTGCTGAACAGATTTCAACTGTTATGCATTCTAAAATATTGTCAACAGCAAATGACATGTTTTTACCATTTTGTAGTTCAGATGTTTGTCCACGTACACAGCCACTCTTGCATTTCCAATTAATGTTAAATGTAAGACTTTCCTCCACATTGTTGTTTTGATGCGGTCTTTGGTATTTTTCCAAGTCCTGTATATCTTTGACAACAAGCACTCTAGCTTCTGGTCCTCCATTTAGCTTAATGAATATTTTGCGGTTAATTTTGCAGTTGGCGCTCCAAATGCCCTGGATCTTCCCCTGCTTCCTCAGCTTCTTGGCAATTTCAGGGTTACGTTTTGTCAGATGCTCGTTCATGTAGACATTTGTTCCTTTCAGCTTCCTTCCTTGCTTTAGTAGTGCGACTTTGAATTTCCATGATGACGGGAGTGGTGCTGTTCCTGCAGTACAGTGGGATGCAGGTGTTGATGTCTACTTCCACTTCCTTTAACTGTAGAAAATTAACAACTTGTTGCTCAGTGGAAGCGACATCTTCTTCGTCTAATTCCTCCTTATTCCCCACTGCTCTGGTATATGACCTGGATTTGATCTCGAGCCCCGTCACAATCGCATCGTTCGTTTTTGTGTTCTGATCCATATTATCAATTGTGGTCTTCAATTGCTGGATGATTTTCTGTTTTCCTTCCATGTTTTCTTTGACTTCTTGGAGAGCAGTGCTTAAGGCTGCATTACTATTGTGTAATGCCTTGTTCTCTGCTTGCAGAGTTGAATCTCCTGTTTCATGGCACCTGGTAATTTATTATTTTTTTAACCAATTTCTTCGTGGATTCCCTTTATCATTTCGTTCAGAATTTCCTTTTTTTTTCAAAATCTTCCTGTTTTTTTCTTTGCATTGCAGTCATGGTTTCCATCGTAGTTCCATCCATTGCCTTCCATTTCCTCGTCATTCCCTCCATTAGTGAATCCGCATGTGAGAACAGCTGTCCGTGATAGTAGTGCCGGCGTACCCGTCGCAGCGTCCCTCATCCTTTGGTGATTCCTCATCTGGCAGCTCTTCTGGCAATGGCATTCTCCTGGGTAGCATTTCTGGGTACTTTGAACCGAGCTGCTTGAGCTTTTTTTATTCGGCATTGAAGTTTTGCCGGTGGCAAAGAAAGGGCTTTATGGGAGACCAACAGAAGGGCTTGAAGTCAAATTCCTGCGATATTGATCTGGCTGAACACGCGGCTGATTTGATGCGGGGCTGCGGCAGGTTAGTACTCTATTTGTGTGTTTGTGTGTGGCTGGAACACTGCTGGGCCAACCATGAGTCGTTTGTCAGGCAAATGAACATTTAATCGACACAAACCAACATGACTGTTGACCTCCAAGGCCATCCGAAAACGTTTAAATCCTGGCCAGCATGTTCACACACCTTCCCAGGACTGTTGTGTAAGCAGAAGAAAACTTCTCTGTGTGAGGGGAGATGGATTTCCCGGAAATTAAGTTTTAACTTTGGACAAAATGGTTTGTTATTTTTGGCAAGGGTAAAGTATTATACACTCATCACTTGCCATGGCATTAAATTCACAATATTAACGCAGCCCAAACGTAAATTCCAACACAACACACCTGTGTGTGTCTGCTGGTACAGAGGGAGCTGGGGTTGATTGAGGGGAAATGTGAATGAAGTACCAGCACATGTAAGTAGCCAGATAATTGTGTCTTGCCTACAGTCTAACATGGTGGTGGTAGCGTCAAGGTCTGGGGCTGCAAGAGTGCTGCCGAAAGAGCGATTTGAACACGTTAGTATCAATATAATTGTTTCTTGCCCACAGTCAAGCATGGTGGTGTTAGTGTCCAGTGTAAAGGGTGTGTTCAAAAAATAGCACTGTGGCATTCAATCAGTGATCAGCGATCAATTTTGTGAAAAAACAGGTGTGAATCAGGTGGCCCCTTTTGAAGACATGTGGCAGAAAACGTAAGACAACTATCAAAATGGATCAAAGAATAACCAGAATGGCAAAGGCTCAGCCAATGATGAAGTCCAGGATGATCAAAGACAGTCTGGAGTTACCTGTAAGTACTGTGACTCTTAAAAGACGTCTGTGTGAAGCTAATCAATTTACAAGAATGCCCCGCAAAGTACCTCTGCTAAAAGAAGGCATGTGCAGAAGAGGTTACAATTTGCCAAAAAACACATCAATTGGGCTAAAGAGAAATGGAGGAACATTTTGTGAATTGATGAGAGTAAAATTGTTCTTTTTGCATCCAATGGTTGAAGACAGTTTGTGAGACGACCCCAAACTCTGAATTCAAGCCACAGTACACAGTGAAGACAGTGAAGCATCATGATATGGGCATGTTTTTCCTACTATGGTGTTGGGCATATTTATCCCATAGCAGGGATCATGGATCAGTTTGCATACTGTATGTCACCACACGTCACAATGAAGAGGTCATGTTGCCTTATGCTGAAGAGGGCATGCCCTTTAAATGGGTTTTTTAACAAGACAATGACCCCGAACAAACTAGTAAACCAGCAAAATCTTGGTTCCAAACCAACAAAATTAATGTTATGGAGTGGCCAGCCCAATCCCTGGACCTTAACCCATTCGAGAACTTTGGGGTGACATCAGAAATGCTGTTTCTGAAGCAAAGAACCCAACATTAAGCTTGACCTTTTTTTGTTCACTATTACCAGTGCTTAGCTTCATTTTGTGCTTCAGATTGTACAGTATATATGTTGTAGATAAGGGGGGTGTGGGTGTCTTCAGTCATTCAGCATGTATACGTCAATCCAATTGAGCATGTTAGCTTTAGTGTCCTTTTTCTGTTACAGCGAGTGTCAGAGTATGTTTACATTGTATTCTATTTACAGTGGAAGCCCCCCACCACCTCCACTAGCAACACTCTATAAGAAAAGTATGTGGAAAAACAGGGTGGTCAGAAAGCAAAAATCAACACCAGATTTCTAAGGCATGAACACACACACGCACAGTTGTTTAGTTGAAGAGCCTGGGGCTGCTTTGGCAGAGTCGACTTCCAGACACCAGGATGAAAGACGGCGTGGAGCTGAAGCGCATCCCTACACCATGAGCTCATCCCCAAGCAGACAACACTCAATCGGGAACCTCGACGGGGCGGGTGGGCATCGGGTTCTTACCGTGACCCCCATATGGCCTGGATTATGCTCCCGTGACAAGGCACCGCCTCGCACTGTTCAGGTTGTACTACAAATAATTTCTCGTGTATGGGTGCCAGGTTGAGAACATTTGACTTATTTGACAGGTCTAAATCAGTTATACTATTGCGCTTAATGACGGGAAAAAATCCTTTTATATTTTAATATACCTAGAAAATGTGTATTGAGACAGTAGAGGCACAAATTTGGCCTCAACTTATCGCGGTCAATTGGTTCCAGACCCGACCGTGATATGTGAATTTCAGCTCAAATAGAATTTCTTATTTTTAAGTGGAATACTTACATAGTTGCAGCATAGAAAAACATTTTCCAAATTTTTAAATGTTTTTTTTTAGCTCCCTCCAGACATGAAATACCACCCCTATATCACCTTTACACTCCTATTAGCCAATATACTACAATTTTACCTGCAGTGGCTCAAAATCAGTAGGATTCTTCCGGTGACGTCAACCCCTTAAAGGTTGAACAAGGATTCTCATGGAGTGGACAGGACTCCTCTTTAGCTATATTAGACTGTTCACCTTTCCATGTTGTCTCTGTAAGCAAAGCCTTTTATTGTTTCCAAGCCATTTACGTTGCCCTCTTATCTGCAGCACTTTGAATGAGCCCAGCATGACATAAGCCCTACAAATAAAAGCCCCCGCCACCGTCACCTGTGCCTCGTCGCACGCTGGGCTTTGAACGGGACGACGATGCCAGGGAGTGGCCCACGGCGGAACACGTGAGGCTAGCAGAACAGAGACCCATTGGGCGTAAGTGCTGCCTTATAGTCGGAGCCAAACAGCAGTGGCGGGTTTGTGGTTGACCTCGGAGGGAGGCGGAGCAACGAGGGAACGGGGGTCTGTATTTCTAAGAAAAACAGGAGTGGTTAAAAATAGAAAAAAGTACAGCAAAAATAGGAAGATTGGGAAGATTTTCCAAAATGCATTGGTTGGTTCATTAATAAAATAAAATAAACAATTTCAATCAAACCTTGTAAAGTTTTGGGTAAACAAAGCAGAATGATGTTTACTTTTTAAGCTAACATTACATCAATGTAGATGTAAAATCCATAGAATTTTAAACATTGGAGACTTTCCATGAAAATGAACAAGAAAATATTGGTTAAGTTTGTTTTTTTTTAAAAAAGGGCACAGATATATAGTAATCCCTTGCTACTTCGAACTTCAAATTTTGCTGCTTCTCTGTATCATGTTTTTTAAATATATATGAATGAATAAATCGTGCTGATTCATGGTTGACTACAGCCCATTATTAGCATATTTAGGCAAACTGTACATAGTTTTAGCCTGAATTAAGCATTGTGAAGCATAAAATGGCTAAATGAATCTACAACAATTAAAAAGCATTCAGGAAACGCATTCAAAAACTTTGCGATGGTTTGTAGTATTGTACACTGGTCACTAGGTGTCAGTAGTCAGCAATGCTCAGTGAGACACAAGGACCAAATTGTTGAGAAGATACATACACGACAAAGACCCTTCAAACAATGATGGGTGAATGAGGAATTCACATCGACCGTGGCCAACCATGCCAGGTATGCACGGGTAAATTACAGACATAGCTTTTATTGTAATTTTGGGGTTGAAATGGGGCGTCACGCCGACTGCGGCATGGCGGACTGCGGCATGGCGGAATGCGGCGGCGCTCTGAATGTGTTCATTCGACAGGCTCGGTGACCTACATCTATCAGCAGAAATCTGATGTTACGCTATACGACGCCGCTCCCCCGTGACATGGCGTTCCGCACAGTTAAAGCCGAGCAAATGCACTCAAGGAATTAAGTCATATTTACACAGTGATGTAACAGATCTGTTTGCTCAAGTTTGCATTGCTATTCTTCCACTCCAGCCTCGCTGGGTAAACACACGCCGACAAATTAGACACTGTTGCAACGCTAATTTGTCAGCTGCGCATTCATGCGTTTGGAGCGGCCACATCTGGCTTGCGCAAGATGATATCTGCAGGCTTTTAGCCAATGGCCCAGCAACACAGTTTTACAGAGACTCCAACTCATGATAATGAGCACGTGCCGGCGCTGATGTCATCGTTTTCTCCAACGCTCACCTAATCAAATCCTGCTCCCGTGATGTTAGGACGATCCTCCAGCGACACTTGTCGCCTTGGGAACAGGTTGTTTTCCAGGATGACGTGGTGTCACGTACAGTTAAAGAGCGAATCGGCCCCATATGTGTAGACGGCGAGGGACAAACCGAACTGAGAGGGTGTGGACGCATGTCGTGCTTGTCCTCACGGCGAGAAACAATCAAAGCACACAGAGACAGCCGAGGGGGAGTGGATGAACTAATGCGAGAACTCCAGATGACTCCACACCCTGGACACAATCAGTCCAAAAATAACACCTTAAACAAACAGATGAACCCCAAAATCTGTAATATTTGCAAAAATGTACTGAAAAAAATGAAAGCACATTTTAGTATGAGTGAATATTATAGCCTAGGAGGCATGGGAAGATATGGAAAGTCCAGCTTGAAGCGTGGTAGTGCTATGTGTGGGTCAGAGGTGATCATGTCCACGAGGAAGAACGTTTTTCCTTCTTGACGGATTGACAGATTAGTGTGGCAATTTGACAGTCATATGTCACGTCTGTAGCTTTTATACGTAAATGTAAAATTGTGCATGTTAAAAATTACATCCTTTAACAGACATCTCCACATAGATTTTTGTGTGGAATGAATGCAGAAATGGATACAAGAGAAAAAAAGGCAAGTCGTCATCACCGTAATAAAACAATGGTCTAAATCATATTTTCAAGTTTTGGGGCATACACAGCAAACCAACTCAGAAGTGTCAGAGGGATAGCTTGTACTCAATTCCTACAGGGCATAAAGAGCACGATCCTTTCAACTAAGGATTTAGGCAATTTTACCAGAGATGGCCAGCATTATCAAGAGATGATATAGGCTAAAAACTCATTTTTGTCAAAAATTGGCATAGGCCATTATTTTAATAGAATGATGTAGTACAACACAATGAAAGTCGAACTTGTGTATTTTAAATAAATTTAACAAATAACTGAATTAATTCTAAATACTAAGTAAGTAAATAAAAACAGTTCTCGACGCAGTCTACTTTGGCTAATCCTGCAACTTCACAGCACAATAATTATTTTCTTACGAAAGTCAGTCAAAAATGATCATTTTAACGACAACAAAGCATGCTGGGAATTGCGTAATCCATTCCACAGCTGCAAAATCTTTCTCGTGTATTGTGTTGTTTTTTTGTTGATAGAAAATATTATAGCTTTTGCCTCTATGTTGAGAGAATTACGAAAATTTGGTCGATCTACAATCAATTTACTGAAACTAACAATACATGCCCAAACAACCATATGCCCAACCATCTCCCCCTCTCTTATCCTGGCTCATCCAATCAGCAGTCAGGACACATTCACAGCCTCAGTGACCATTCCAAAGTAGACATTTAAAGCAGGAATGAACGGACACAAGCACGAGCACATTTTTCATATTTTGTAGAATGCACCTTTCCCCCACTCCGATGTAAGAAAAATGTCCATCCACACAAGTGAGGCCCGAGGCCAGTTGAGAGACCTAGTCTCTAGACTGTATTCTCTAGAGACCCCTGATCTAAATGCTCCAACTTTCTAAGAACCCAGTTATTCAATAAACAACATCAATACACTGCCAGGATCACAAATCCTGCTCTGTTGCATAAAGATAAGAAAGAAAAGTATACCCGAGACTTTGAGAGCACACACCTTCAAACAAATACTTCTAGAAATAAATCATTGTTCTGGCAGAGCTTAGTTGCAAATATGGACCGCTCATGCATTGTTTACTACTATCCATCCATACATTTTCTGTACCGTTTATCCTCATTAGGGTCTTGGGTATGCTGGAGCCTATCCCAGCTGGCTTTGGGCGGGACGTGGGGTACACCCTGGACTGGTCGCCAGTCAATCGCAGGGCACATATAGACAAACAATCATTCACACTCACATTCATACCTATGGACACAAATTAATTAATTTATTTTGAAAAACCGTGATAGAGTGAAGCCGCAAAAGTGGCAAAGGATTTAATTTTCACTTTCACACCGCTCCAGCGTCTGGTGTGATGCATAAAATTCTTGTGAAATGAGTCTCTGAAACCACCCAGTCCCAACTTTCCATTCCTTACACATGGTCGATGCTTTTGCTGTACATGCAGCATGTAATGAGTTGGTCAGGTCACTTCCACTCGACGTCACAGCAGACCTTGCCTTTCTTTCCCAGCTGGAGACCACGCTATTTACCGGCGTAAATAACCCACAATCTGACATTGCAGGAAGTCATTTTGTCAGCCGTTTCCTCCCTCTCTCTCACAGATCACAGGGCCCCAGCTCGCTCGTGGCACGGCGCCACGCTTTACCGCCGCATTAGCCTGTCGTCACCTCTGAGACATCCAGCCAGGTGTTTGACTGGAGAGGCGGTCGGGGGTTTTACGATCCGGTGACAGGAGAGTAATTACGGCAGAGGGATGGCATTGCTGTCGTCGCATGTTTCCTGGGATGACAATGAACGGACAAAGCGACACTGGCTGAGAAACATTAAGAATGTAAACCCAGGACATGTTTGAAATAGCAGTGAAAAACAATCCCAGTTATGTCAGTAAGCATCTATGCTGTACTGGAGATATTTTCTTGTATTACCAGTACCAAGTTTCATCACTATACTATTTACAGACAGTTCTAGGCCTATAGGCGGCTGTTTATTTTTTTTATTGATTAAACGGTTAATCATACGTATTGACATCTTTGATTGTGTAACCGAGAATTTCAAAATTATTAATTATTATTAATGAATTGAGTAATACAAGTTCATCTCACATGCAAACACAAGTGACAAGGGCCAGACCACGAGCTTGGCAATGCGTCTTTTACGCACACTTGCTTCGGCTTTCATCCCTGTTATGCATAGTTTTTGTTTATTCATATTACACGGGGTTCAAATATAGGTTACCAATTACAAGTGTCTTTATTAGTGGGGAAAAAATGCATACGTTACCTGTAATACTAACCTTAACCCCACCAAAACCGTCAATACTGACAGCTGAGAGGGTGGTGGACACAATCCCAGCAAGCCTTCCAGGTCCTGAAACAGTAAAACAGTCCCAGACCATCACACTATTTGACTGCTGCTGTGATGTTCTTTTTCTGAAATATGGTGTTACCTGAACGCCAGATGTAATGGAACACACACCTTCCAAAAACTTTTGTCTCATCACACCACTGAGTATTTTCCCAAAGGTCTTGGGGATTATCAAGATGTTTTGTGGCAAAATTGAGACAAGCCTTAATGTTGTTTTTGTTCAGCAGTGGTTTTAGTCTTAGAACTCTGCTATGCAGGCCGTTTTTGCCCACACTGAAATTAACTGAGGCAAGTGATTCCTGCAGTTCTTTGGATGTTGTTGTGGGGTCTGCTGTGACCTCTCGGATGAGTCGTTGCTGCGTTCTTGGGGTCATTTTGGTTGGCCAACCACTCCTGGGAAGGTTCACCACTGTTCCATGGTTTTGTCATTTGTGGATAATGGCACTCACTGTGGTTAGCTGGAGTCCCCAAGTTTTCAAAGTGACTTTATAACATCTTCCACACTGATAGATCTCAATTCATCTCAGCTAAGTTATGTTTTAACAGAGAGAAGGGGGATTTCACAGAGGGCAATATAGTTTTTTTCCCTTAGTAATAAAAAACTTCACTTAAAAACTGCATTTTCTGTTCAGTTGTGTTGTCACTGACAAATATTTAAATTGGTTTGATCATCTGAAACATTTGTGACAAATGTGACAAACACAGACAAATAATAAATCAGGAAGCGGCAAAAACTTTTTTCACACCACTATAATTATGAGAAGAACATTTACAAAAATAATGTTAAAATAGATGGGGGACAGAAATGGAAAAAAACAACAGCAAAATTTGAAGATGATCAGTCATTTTACATGATAAAATCAAAATATTAGAATAAAAAGTTCTAAAAAAGTCAATTTTGTATACAAATAACAAAATATTCTGAGGATAAACAAAGTCATTTTATTTGCATAATGTCATGTTCCACATGGCAGCTTGGACAGATCTCATTTTATTTTCCTTTGTCCATTGACATTTCCTGTCACTGTGCTCTTATTTTGGTATATGAATTTCCTGTTTTGCACAGTTTTCTTTACCCGATTCTGAGGCAGCTACAGGTCCCACCTGTCCCTCGAAAATAATCAGTAGGCTTCTTAAGCACAGCATTGTCAGTGTGACAATGCTGGACCATTACGTTTGCGTGGGATTATTTGAAGTGATCTGGTGAGTTTATTCTATTCGGCACGCCTTCTTTGCTTCGGAGTTCTGTATTTGGTTGTCAGCCTTGGTGAGCCTTGCCGCACTTTTTGACTTGATTTTTTGGGACAATAAAGACCTTTTTTAACTTCACCTACTAACATGTCGTTGCATCCTGGGGAAGTGATACAACAAATTATAGCAAAACATAACCGAATGGCCCAGCCAAAGAGTTACCCTGCACTGTTTTGAGAAGTGGCTGCCTGGAGCCAGCAGCTGGGACAGAGAAATGAGGCTAAAAGGACCAAAGCAAAGGCACCTGTCCGTGCGCCACAGCAGACCAAGGCACAGTTGCATTGGGCCCCTTTCACACTGCCTGGGGCTGCCTGCCCCATGCCCAGCATAGTCTAAGTCAGCTTCAGCTTCTGCCCCATGCCACGCCAAGTCCAAGTTGCCTCCTGCTCTGGATAAACCTTTGACCCTCCACCCAACCCTGGTTGATGCTTTGGCGGGGCCATCTGAGCCTGCCAGCTTTGATTTTCACCAGACCCTCCTACCATATATGGTGTGTGTGGTAGACGTCAGGAATCTGTCCTTTGAGGGGGCTAGGGTTGACTGTGCGGGCCCATCCTTTCCTTTTGGTTCCAGCCGACCCTCGGCCCAAGGTTCCGCAGACGCTCCAGTAGCGCCGCTTAAGGCTCAGGCCGCTGCTGCAGCTCCGCCGCCCTTGGCTCCTCTCACTGCAGTGCTTTTCAAGGTTCTGCCTTCTGCAGCTCCACCCAAGACTCCAGCTCCTCCTAGATGCCGACCACCAGAGGCATGAAGCCGGCTTACCGTCCAGGCCGACTTCCAGAGGAGTTTGGCCAGCTATTCCCGGCTCAGCGTCGCGGCCGACCCTCCACTAATCCTTCCTCCGCCCATCCTGTGAGACTCTGGACTTCTAAACGTCTGGGATTTGTTCTTTGGGTGGCGGGTACTGTCATGTGGAATATGACAGCTTGGACAGATGTGTTAAATTTTTCTTGTTTGAATTCTTCTGCTGACATGTCATTGCATCCTGGAGTAGCGCTACAACTAACTATAGCAGAACATAACAGAAAAAAGTTGAAATATGTAAAGACGTTATTTTTTAAAGGTAAAATTATAAAAACAAACAAAACAAGAAAATTGTAATTTGTGGAAAATTGTGTTATGAAAAACGTTAAAATCAGAGAAAAAAAGTTGTATTCTAACAAGAGAAAAATTTTACGAGAAGAAATTTGTAAAATGAGGAAAATGTCATTTTAGTAGCAGTTGAAATATTCCATCCATCCATTTTCTTTCGCTTATCTGAGGTCGGGTCGCAGGGGCAGCAACCTAAGCAGGGAAGTCCAGAGGTCCCTCTCCCCGGCCACTTCGTCTAGCTCTTCCTAGCGGATGCCGAGGCGTTTCC
The DNA here is from genome assembly GCA_024372805.1 of Oostethus manadensis. NCBI lineage: Eukaryota > Metazoa > Chordata > Actinopteri > Syngnathiformes > Syngnathidae > Oostethus > Oostethus manadensis. The sequence continues at coordinate 250,199 of QODF01002072.1, read as the reverse complement.
AGGCCAGCTGAGAGACATAGTCTCTCCAACGTGTCCTGGGTCTTCCCTGAGGCCTCCTACCGGTTGGACATGCCCTGAACACCTCTCCAGAAAGGCATTCGCGAGGCATCCTAACCAGATGCCAGAGCCATCTCATCTGACTCCTCTCAATGCAGAGGAGCAGCGGTTCTACTTTGAGTCTCTCCCGGATGACAGTGCTTCTCACCCTATCTCTAAGGGAGAGCCCAGCCACCCTGCGGAGAAAACTCATTTCGGCCGCTTGTACCCGCGATCTTGTCCTTTCGGTCACTACCCAAAGCTCAAGACCATAGGTGAGAGTAGGAACGTAGATCGACCGGTGAATCGAGAGCTTTGCCTTTT
>QODF01002072.1:16472-237704 GCA_024372805.1 Oostethus manadensis | reverse complement strand
CCATAGGTGAGGGTAGGTACAAAGGTCGACCGGTAAATTGAGAGCTTTGCCTTTCGGCTCAGCTCTTTCTTCACCACGACAGACCGGTGCAGAGTCCGCATTACTGCAGACGCCGCACCAATCCGCTTGTCCATCTCACGTTCCATCCTTCCCTCACTTGTGAACAAGACCCCAAGGTATTTAACTCCTCCACAAATCCTGTGGCCACCAAACTGAAACCTCTCAACGCCCTGGCTGCGCCTACAAATTCTGTCCATGAAAGTAGTGAACAGAATCGGTGACAAAGGTAAGCCCTGGCGGAGTCCAACCCTCACTGGAAACGGGTCCGACTTATTGCCGGCAATGCAAACCAAACTCTGACACCGGTCATACAGGGAACGAACCGTCTGGATTAGGTGGTCCGATACCCCATATTCCCGGAGCACTCCCCACAGTATTCCCCGAGGAATACGGTCGAATGCCTTCTCCAAGTCCACAAAACACATGTAGACTGGTTGGGCAAACTCCCATGCACCCTCAGGACCCTGCCGAGAGTACAGAGTTGGTCCACAGTTCCACGACCAGGACACTACACTGTTCCTCCTGAATCCGAGATTCGACTACTTGGCGGATCCTCCTCTCCAGAACCCCTGAATAGACCTTACCGGGAAGGCTGAGGAGTGTGATCCCACGATAGGTAAAACACACTCTCCGGTCCCCCTTCTTGAAAAGCGAGACAACCACCCCGGTCTGCCAGTCCAGGGGCTCCGACCCCGATGTCCACGCAATGCTGCAGAGTCATGTCAACCAAGAGACGCACACAGCATCCAGGGCCTTAAGGAACTCCGGCCGGTTCTCATCTACCCCCGGGGCCTTGCCACCAAGGAGCTTTTTGACCACCTCGGTGACCTCAGCCCCAGAGATAGGGGAACCCGACTCAGAGTCCCCAGGCACTGCTTCCATGTTGGAAGACGTGTCGGTGGGATTGAGAAGGTCTTCAAAATATTCCCTCCACCGATCCACAACATCTCGACTCGAGGTCAGCAGCACACCGTCCCCACCATATACCCCGTGTTGACTGTGCACTGCTTCCCCCTCCTGAGACGGTAGATGGTGGACCAGAATCTCTTTGAAGCCATCCGGAAGTCGTTTTCCATGGCCTCTCCGAACTCGTGTTTGAATTTTTGCCTCAGTGACTGCCAGAGCCACAGACCGCTTGGCCTGCCGGTACCTGTCAGCTTTCTCCAGAGTCCCATGGGCCAAAACGGCCTGATAGGACTCCTTTTTCAGCTTGACGGCATTCCTCACCGCTGGTGTCCACCAACGGGTTCTGGGATTACCGCCACAACAGGCACCGACCACTTTACGGCCACAGCTCCGATCAGGTGCATCGACAATGGAGGCACGAATTATCGCCCTCTCCGACTCAATGTCCGCTGCCTCCTTCGGAACTTGGTCAAAGCTCTCCCGCAGGTGGAAGTTGAAACTCCTTCTGACAGGGGACTCTGCCAGACGTTCCCAGCAGACCCTCACAATGCGTTTGGGTCTGACCGGCATCCTCCCCCACCATCGGAAACAAATAACCACCAGGTGGTGATGGGTTGACAGCTCCGCCCCTCTCTTCACCCGAGTGGCCAAAACATGTGGTCGCAAGTCCGACGACACAACCACAAAGTCAATCATCGAACTGCGACCCAGGGTGTCCTGGTGCCAAGTGCACATGTGGACACCCTTATGCTTGAACATGGTGTTCGTTATAGACAATCCGTGACGAGCACAGAAGTCCAATAACAAAACACCTCTCGGGTTAAGATCAGGGGGGGCGTTCCTCCCAATCACACCTCTCCACGTCTCACTGTCGCTGCCAACGGGAGTGTTGAAGTCACTCAGTAGAACAAAGGAATCCCCCGAGGGTGGACTCTCTAGTAGGGTGGGTATTTTTGTTTTCAATTAATCAGTTTTTCAAAGTGCTTTTTGTCACACTCCCCCTTCTTGCTTTCGCATATTGTAGCTCTGTGTAAAAGATAAATTCTAGCAATTTTTCAACTGGTTTTAAGAGTTTGATCAGGTCTGTATGTGGAAATGCTATACAAATTCACACATATAAAGATCTGATCTTGTGGAGTTATTAATGTTTACATTACTAATTACTAATTAATTACATTTACATTATTGTTGTAATATCACAAGAATAAAACTTAATTTTATGGCAATAAAAGTCTTAATTTTACAAGAAAAAAAGTTATATTACTTTTGACCCTGGCCAAAAGTCACACAAGTCCCCTCTTTTTATAGCTGTCTTAGGAAATGCCTGTTAAGAGGGTCATAAATTAATGACAATAACGTCGTATATTAAAGAGAAACATATTGTCATACTACGAGAGTAAAGTTGTAACTTTGAGAATAAAAGTTGTAACTTCAATTTATAGGCTTTGCCTGACACCACTATGAAATGGAGAGCCCTATGTGTGTGTGGGGGGCGGGGGGTACTAGAGAGTAGTGGTGAGATGATGTTAATCTGTTTGTGCCCAACTGCTCTGTTTTGCGATCCTGTTATAAATGAAAGCTTCCCGAAGCCAAAGAAAAGTTTCCCTCCGTCCTGAAGAACTATGCTATATTTTCCCTCTCACATATGACACAATTACACCTAATATTACCACTTTTTTTCTCTTAAAATTATGACTTAAGTGTGATTGTGTCGTAAGTGTCTGAGGGAAAATATAGCATAGTTCTTTAGGAAGGAAGGAAGCTTTTATTTATAACGGGACAGATACTTTATCTATCTATCTATTATCATAATGATAATAATAATAATTATTATTATTATAGCTGTTTCGACAGGGCCTTTGCACCGCTATCGCTCTGTGCCACAATGAGTTGTGGCACCCAGGTCTCACTTTGGGCACCCCTGCACTAGATTTTAAGGGTGTTACAAGACACTCACTTCACGAGACAAGACAATTGGCGGGATTGGGTCTGTGAGAACGAGGGCAGACAATTAATTTACTTAAAAGAAAAGCACAATGAAAAATTGAACCGACAAAGAGACTGTATGACTAGCAAAAGGATTCACTCCATTCATGCTGTTCTGTCGAACAAACATGCCAACATGCTGAAAGCAGTGCACAGAGTGAACTCTTTTCCTGCCTGCTTGGAGGCGGTAAACAGGAAAAACAGACACGAATGCACATTAATGATCAAGTTCATTTTCATTGATTTTGTGATTAGTTCATGGATTCATTGTCCCAGGCCTAGTCCCCTGACAAATAGTCTCACGTTTTAATCTCGCAAGCTCTTGTGACACCCCTAGTAAATGATCACTAATGTTTTGTTTTTGTTTTTTTATGGAGGATCTTGTGATTAGTTAAACCGTCAAACACTAACTTATCCTTAACCTTAACCCCTTTATCGCTCACCCAGGAGGGTGCAAGATCATCTGGCCTCGTTCCCGCTAAAAGTAGCATGCCATCCTGCTTTGGCAAGCTTTTTTTCTCACGGACGATGCAAAGTATCTCATCTGCATGTTGACGGAGGTGCCACACCCGGGGAAATGTCCACATTGTGAAAAAACGTCACTTAGGCCGTGCCTTTTTTCTCACTTCCCGCCATCCAAAACAACCTGCCTTGGAGATGCCGACGTGTAATGTGAAATGCTGGCTGATAGATGTGATTAGCCGGCCAGGCTAACGAGCGCTCTGATCTGCTGGCTTTTCCCCTTGAAGTGGATCTGTGTGATTTTCAACGGGTATTAGGTCACAGAGGCGACACGGACCTGAGTCTTAAATCCCGCAGCACTAGTTCCTACGGCTGGTACATTGGTACACCCTCTTGCCTCCTAACTATGCCTTTGAACCTAAAAGATGAAGGGCCTGGTGAGCAAGCAAGCATGACCGATGTGCTGGTGTGAACGAGGGAGCGGGAGAGGATGGATGTGAGAAAGCAAGGGTGTTGCTCAGCATTGGCTTCTTTTTAAGCAGTCTGGCCTCAACTTTTAGTTCAGCCAGTACCTTCACCGTGAGAGTTTTCACTACTTCATCTTGACATCTTATTATGGACAAAAGCTCTGAATCTGAGGTTTAAGTAGTATTTATAAATGAAATATTTTCATAGCTAAACCATAGACACCTGTTTACAATCTTTTACAGTTTTTACAATACAGTTTTTAATATTTTAACATGACATAAGACCCCTATAGTCATCTTTACACTCACAGATATGATATAAACTCACTTTGTTGTTTTCTACTTTTTGTACTGTGGTGACTAATGTCTCATCAATGTATCGTTACTGACATCTAATGACTGGTGTAAAATCTTACATGTCATTGCAATGTCTTTAAAAGCATGGGCTGAATGCCCAAGTTACTTTTACGCTTGAAAATGCTTGTAATTTAGTGACCAGTGTAAAATACAACCTATCATCATGTCTTTGAATGGCTTATATTGTATTTTACTTTTTATTGTAATTTTACTGTTCAAATCTCCATAAGTCATCTCTGCATGTTGTCCCCGTGCGTGCGTGGGTTTTCTCCGGGTACTCTGGTTTCCTCCCACATTCCAAAAACATGCATGTTAGGTTAATTGGTGACTCACAATTTTCCATAGGTATGAATGTGAGAGTGAATGCTTGTTTGTCTGCCCTGCGATTGACTGGCGACCAGTCCAGGGTGTACCCCGCCTCTCGCCCAAAGTCAGTTGGGTTAGGCTCCAGCATACCCGCAACCCTAATGAGGATAAACGCCATAGAAAATGGATGGAGGGTATTTTACTTACTATTTAGCCATATTTATGTTGGTAAATGCTAAATTTAGCCAGAAAAATACATAAGATATGTGCATGTTTTGACTAATAGAAGGCCATATTTATCAGCAAAAAATAATGATTTAACTAATATTTATTTTAAAAACCATAACAGTGAAACTGTATAAATTCTAACTAGATTTTATTTTTTCAACCCAAAGTTCACTAATTGCGTGTGTGGGTTTTCTCCGGATACCCTGGTTTCCTCTCACATTCCAAAAACACGCATGTTAGGTTAATTGGCGGTTAATTGTCCATTGGTATGAATGTGAGTGTGAATGTTTGTTTGTCTATGTTCCCTGCGATTGACTGGCGACCAGTCTAGGGTGTACCCCGCCTCTTGCCCAAAGCCAGCTGAGATAGGCTCCAGCATACCCGCAACCCTAATGAGGATAACCGGCATAGAAAATGAATGAATGAATAATATAAAAAAAAACATTTTTTTTTGTTTTGGGGATTGGTCCACATGCAAATGACATTAAAATGTAGTTAAAACCTGATTTTGACAAGGGACTTGTTTTTTTCTGATTAATTTAACCACTGCATTTCCTCAAGCATCTGATTGGCTACAAATTGTCTTACACTTATGTCTTCTAGCGCCACCTGTTGCTTTTTATCATGCACTCGAGGGGCCTGCACATGTGTTTTCATGTGGACTTATGCCAGATTGTTTTTAAAAATAGTGTCGTACATGCGGATGTATGGCCGAAATAAAACAGACCGAGCACTTGTGACCTCAAAAGGCTGAGCGTGACCTCAAAAGGCTGCTTTTAACCAGACTGCATGCCACATATACAGTATAAAAACCTCTGGTGGCAGCCAAATGTGCATCTGTAACCCATATAGATCCCAGCTAATGGGTCCATTTTGATCACAGGGCCACCCAATCAGTGCCCCTCCCACACACACATGCAGCTTATACCATTTGTGCATTGTGTGTATCGATGCGGTCACTCACCCCCCCCCCCCCCCCCCCCCCCCCCCCCCCCCCCCCCCCCCCCCCAAAAAGGAGAACTGTGTGTGTTTGTGTCAGCTGACCTGGATTTAATCAAAGGCACTTTGAGGCAAATATCTGCCCCTGCCCCCACCCCCTCCCCATGAAGGAATGTACTTCCTCAAAATGGGCAAAAAAATAGCGAAGGAATCACATTAAAAAGTAGCTAATTGACAAAGTGATCCAGACTGCTTCTTTCATGCCTTGTGACACACAGGGGTGGGGGGGGCATCTACTTAAAATCTGTAAAAATCTCTATTTTATATTTAATTCGCTCAGACTTAATATTTGTTCTTCTCCTCCCATTTTGAGATGCACTGTGGTTGATGGTTCTCGGATGACATTTGACTAGAAACGCCCGTTGTCACCTTGATCAATTCACTCCTCCTGCATGATGACCTGGAGGGTGGGGCTACACGAGCATGGGAGTGGGGGTTAACAAGACCTTTGAAGTACACGCAAACAGACTGCTGTCACATGACATAACGGGACATACATCTGAATCACAACATCGCAAAGGCCAACATCAAACGTCACTATGGAGACGACGCAGACACTGAATTATTCATTAAATTGCTTTGATGCGGCCGTGTTGGTGCACCAGGATCATTGGTCCTCCAGCAAAACAAAGAGAAATTACCAGAGGATAGGTAGCGACCCACATTTGGAGGATGGGGGTTGGGGGGGCAAGTGGGCAACCCCCTTCATTCTTCCAACTGGCACCCCCTCAGACCCCTCTGGGTGGCCTGCCAATTGGTTCATTAGCCACAGTAAACACATGTACCACCCCCATCCTGGTGCACACATATATGATCCTTCCACCCCCACCTATTTCTCCTTCTATATAATAATGGGGCTCCACTCATCTGCTGGAATGCACAGAGCAAGACAGAGAAATGTCATTAATCACCATTTCTACATTGAAAAGACCTAAACCATCCTAATCTATTCATTTATTAAGATTGCAGAGGTGTCTTTATATTTGTCAGTTGTATACAATCTTGACAAGATGGAGGTAGCTGCATTTGAAGCATTGTGACTGGTAGACATCCAGCAGTTTCACCTACCTCTGCATGCACTTTAAAATCTTCATGAGCGGTTGATGTGAAAGTCGTGCATGTTACACTTGCCGTAACAACTACAATGATCACAACAACAAAAGCTCATAAGAGACTACACAGACTACAGATTTTGAGAAAAAAAGTTGTAATTTTATGAGGAAAAAAAGTCGTACTATTGCCTATGACCCAGGCCAAAGGTCACACAAGTCCCCTGTGTTGATAGTTGCACAATAATGTCATACACTTACGAGAAAAAGCTTGTAATATTACAAGAGTAAAGTCTTGCGAGAATAAAAGTCCTAACTTACTGGCATTGCCTGAGACAGCTATGAAACGGGGACGTTATGTGGAGTGGGCTGTCCCGTTATAAATAAAAGCTTCTTGAAGTAAGAAAAAAAGTTTTCCTTCTTCTTGAAGTAAACAGATTGGCATGGGTTAGCATCATCTCACCAGTACTGTCCAGTTTCCCGCCCCCTCCAGATAAGGCCCCCGTTTCATAGCTCTTTCAGGCTATGCCTGTAAAGTGAATTTACGTCTTTCATTCTTGTAAAGTTACAACTTTACTCCTGTAATATTATTAGCTTTTTCTTGTAAATTTACACAATTTTTCATAAATTTAAAACTTTATTCCTAAAATCTGATGATTTTAATACGCCATCGTAACAGGCATTAGCGGAGAGGAGGAAGGTGTGTCCGTAGGAGGAGAGAGAAGAGGAATGCTAAGAGTCTAGAACTAAGAGTTGGGACTTTGAATGTTGGATCTATGACAGGAAACGGTAGAGAAATAGTTGACATGATGCAGAGGAAGAAGGTAGACATTTTGTGTGTCCAGGAGACCAGGTGGAACGGTCGCAAGGCTAGAAGCTTAGGAGCAGGGTTCAAGCTGTTCTATCATGATGTAGATGGAAGAGAAATGGAGTAGGGGTGATTTTGAAGGAGGAGTTTGCTAGCAATGTCCTGGAGGTAAAAAGAGTGTCAGAGTGATGAGCCTGAAGCTAGAAATCGAAGGTGTAATGTTCAATGTTGTTAGTGGGTATGCTCCATAGGTAGGATGTGAGATGGAAAAGAAAGAGAAATTCTGTTCAGACCTGGATGAAGTGATGCAGAACATCCGCAGAAGTGAGAGAGTTGTCATTGGTGCAGACTTCAATGGGCATGTTGGTGCTGGAAACAGAGATGATGAGGAGGTGATGGGCAAGTTTGGTATCCAGGAGAGGAACGCAGAAAAACAGATGATGTTCGACTTTGCAAAAAGGATGAAAATGGCTGTAGTAAATACTTTCTTCCAGAAGAGACAGGAACATAGGGTGACCTATAAGAGTGGAGGTAGGAGCACACAGGTAGACTACATCTTGTGTAGAATGTGTAACCTGAAGGAGGTCAGTGACTGCAAAGCAGTGCTAGGTGAGAGTGTAACCAGACAGCATAGGATGAAGGTGTGTAGGATGACTCTAGTGGTGAGAAGGATGAAGAGGGTAAAGGCAGAGCAGAGGACGAAATGGTGGAAGCTGAAAAAGGAAGAGTGTTGCGTGACTTTTAGGAAGAAGTTGAAAAAGGCTATGGGTGTCCAGGAAGTCCTTCCAGATGACTGGACAACTACAGCTACTGTGATCAGGGAGACAGGTGGGAGAGTACTTGGTGTGTCATCTGGAAGGAAAGTTGATAAGGAGACTTGGTGGTGGAATAAGGAGGTGCAGGAGTGTGTACAGAGTAAGAGGTTAGCTAAGAAGAAGTGGGACACAGAGGACTGAAGAGAGTAGACAGGAGTACAGAGAGATGCAGCGTAAGGTGAAAGTAAAGGTGGCAAAGGCCAAACAAGGGGCTTATGATGACTTGTATGCTAGGTTGGACAGCAAGGAGGGGGAAAAAGATCTATACAGGTCGGCGAGGCAGAGAGACAGAGATGGGAAGGACGTGCAGCAGGTTAGGGTGATGAAAGATAGAGATGGAAGGGTATTGACAGGTGCCAGTAGTGTCATGGGAAGATGGAAGGAGTACTTTGAAGAGTTGATGAATGAGGAAAATGAGAGAGAACAAAGAGTAGAAGAGGTGACTGTTGTGGACCAGGAAGTAGCAAAGATTAGTAAGGAAGAAGTGAGAAGGGCATTAAAGAGGATGAAGAATGGAAAGGCACTCTGTCCTGATGATATACCTGTGGAGGTATGGAAGTGCCTAGGGGAGGTGGCAGTAGAATTCCTCACCGGATTGTTTAACAAGATCTTAGATAATGAGAAGATGCTTGAGGAATGGAGGAGAAGTGTGCTGGTGCCCATTTTTAAGAACAAGGGAGATGTGCAGAATTGTGGCAACTACAGAGGAATAAAGCTGATGAGCCATACAATGAAGTTGTGGGAAAGAGTAGTTGAAGCTAGACTAAGGGCAAACGAGAGCATTTGTGAGCAGAAGTACGGTTTTATGCCAAAAAAGAGTACAACAGATGCAGGATTTGCTTTGAGGATGTTGATGGAGAAGTACAGGGAAGGTCAGAGGGAGCTGCATTGTGTTTTTGTAGATCTGGAGAAAGCTTTGACAGGGTGCCCAGAGAGGAACTGTGGTATTGTATGAGGAAGTCTGGAGTGGCAGAGAAGTATGTTAGAGCGGTGCAGGACATGTACGAGGATTGTAAGACAGTAGTGAGGTGTGCTGCAGGTGTGACAAAGGAGTTCCGAGTGAAGGTGGGACTCCATCAGGGATCAGCTCTGAGCCCCTTCTTGTTTGCTATGTTGATGGACAGGCTGACGGATGAGGTTAGACAGGAATCTCCATGGACTATGACGTTTGCAGATGACATTGTGATATGTAGTGAGAGCAGGGAACAGGTGGAGGAGAAGCTTGAGGGGTGGAGGTTTGCCCTGGAAAGGAGAGGAATGAAGGTTAGCCGCAGAAAGACGGAGTACATGTGTGTAAATGAGAGGGACTCAAGTGGAAGAGTGAGGTTACAGGGAGAAGAGATAAAGAAGGTGGAGAATTTTAAGTACATTAACTACTTAAAATCCATTAAATACTCAGCCTGTTAGTATTTTTATATTATAATATTTGCTGGAGGAATACGCACTCTGAGGCATCAATCAAAACAATAAATGAAACAAATTAATTTAACAAACTTAATTTAACTAACAAAATGTCATAAATGTCATAAAGAAAGGTTGCTGCAACGTCAACGCCAGCACCTAGTAGTTATCATGTGGTGTGGCATGTCTGCCTGTCGACCTACAGTAACACTTACAGTATTTGTCACAGATAATGAATATAAACGTATGACTTCAATTTGTTATGACTATGAATAAAGGGGTCAATGTCATACGTATAGGGCAATGTGACTCACAAGTTATCAAAAAAAAATTGTCCTGTCGTGGGACCAATAAGTCTGATTGCGGAGTTTAGGTTCTGTTCAGTTGCATCTTGAGCACAAAGCCTGGGTTGGTTGGTGCCACTTTCGAAGATACAAACCTAGATCTTCCAGATTTCCTGACTGTGTGGCCAACATGCTAACCATAAGGCCACCCTGCAGGCCTGCCCCAGCAACTTACATATCAACCTTAATCTTCCTCCTGAGTTCGGCGTAGTTGTTCAGAAGCAGCACAGGATGACGAATTCAGTAGGAATGAGATCAGGAACTTGGTAAACTGGCTTCTCAGTAACTTACTTGTTGGTCGCACTGGCTTGTTATGTTAATGACAATACTAACTTCTACAATCTGTGTGTGGCCCTAAGTTGGTCAGGAAGGGCATTCCACAGCCTCAGTCTTCATGAGGTATTTTTTGACTGAGGCGACTTATAGTGTGGAAACCACGGTACAACATTGGTTCTGTTGCTGCTGTGTTCTGCAATACATCCATCCATCCATTTTCTTCTCCTTATCCAAGGTCATGTCTCGGGGGCAGAAGCCTAAGAAGGGAATCACAGACCCGCCACTTTCTCCAGCTCCTTCTGGCGGATCCCAGGCCAGTTGATAGACATATTCCCTCCTACGTGTCACAGGTTTTCCCTAAGGCCTCCTACAGGTCGGATGGGCCTTGAACAACTCCGGGGGGGGCATCCTAACCAGATGCCCGAGCCACCTCATCTGGCTCCTTCTCAATGTGGAGGAACAACGGTTTTACTACGAGTTTCTGCCGGACAACACCGCGTCTCACCTAATCTCAAAGGGTGATTCCTGTGAAGAAAACGCATTTCTGTCGCTTGTACCCATGATCTTGTCCTTTCGGTCACAACCCAAAGCTCATGACTGTGAGGGTAGGAGCGTAAATCAAACGGTATTCTGTCAGTCCGTCTCACTTTCCATCACTCCTGAACAAGACACTGAGGTACTTAAACTCTAGCATTTAGCGAAGGATCTCATCCCAGACCTAGAGATGGCACTCCGCCTCGGAGAACCATGGACTCAGACTTGGAGTTGCTGATTCTCGTCCCAGCCGCTTCACACCCAGCTGCAGACCAATCCAGCAAGATCATGGGCCAATGAAGCCAACAGGACCACATCATCTGCAAAACGCAGAGACAGATTCCTGCGCCACAAAACCGGCACCCCTTGGAACCATGGCTGCACCTAGAAATAGAAATTCTGTCCATAAAAGTATGAACAGAATCAGAATTTTGCAATGCACACATCCATAAATTACCATGTAATTTTCCTCTGCATTTTCTAATGCACCCCAAATACTTATTAAAGTTAAAAAAATTATATTTATATAATGATCCAAGCCGCATGGTGGCTGAATCTGTAGCACGTTGGCCTTACATTTAGGAGGTTCAGTGTTCGAATCGTGGTTGGGCATCTCTGTGTGGAGTTTGCATGATCTCCCCGTGGGTGCGTGGGATTTCTCTGGGTATTCCGGTTTCCTCCCACATTCCAAAAACATACATGTTAGGTTGGCGATTCTAAATTGTCCATTAGAGTGTGAATGGTTGTATGTCTTCCCTGCGATTGACTGGCGACCAGTCCAGGGTGTACCCCGCCTCCCGCCCGAAGTCAGCTGGGATAAGCTCCAGCATACCATCTATCCATCCATTTTCTATACCGCTTATCCTCATTAGGATCACGGGTATGCTGGAGCCTATCCCGGCGGTCTTTGGGTGAGAGGCAGGGTACATCCTGGACTGGTCGCCAGCCAATCGCAGGGCAGACATACATACACACATTCACATTCTAATGGGGTAGCCAATTAACCTAACATGCATGTTTTTGGAATGGGGGAGGAAAACGGAGTACCCAGAGAAAGCCCAGGCACGCACAGGGAGAACATGCAAACTCCACACAGAGTTGGCTCCAGCATACCCGCGGCCCTAATGAGGATAAGCAGTATAGAAAATGGATGGATAATGATCTAATATTATTAATATACGGTTGTGTAGATGTTGTGTGCCTCTAAATACACCAGGGAAAGCATGTTCCAAGCCAAGCGAGAGACAGGGGATGTCATCGAGTGCCATGTCTTCAGTAGTTTAAAGGGGAGGATTCATGGATTAGGCCTTCAATGTGTGAGAGGTTTTATTCAGAATGAGGCAACCCATGCAAACTTAAAAAACAGCAATTCATTAGATTTTGTCCACAGGGTCCCCCTGAGGTTTGAAGTGAGACAATGGACAAAGGATGCTTTCCCTCCCTCACATTAGGTGCCTTTTACACCTGTAGGGGGTGTCACACCTCCCAACCACAGTGGCCCACTTTCACTTCCAATCAACATGTATGCAGAAACTCACAGAGTGTTTGTTTTGGGGGGGTATAGTGCGGGGTTGTCATATCTAAAGGGGAAGGGGGGCTCTAGATGAAGTGCATTGCCACCTCCCCCTCCAGAAATAGACGTGACATGAAGGTTAAAGTTTGGCCAGCGTACTATTTTATTTACCTTTAATACAAAGAGAAGGCTCCTCGCCTTTCCGCTCTTCTCGTATGTGGGTGTCACTCCAGATTTAAGATGCTTCAGCGCGGTGGTCGGACATCCCTGCCCTCAGGCATGGAGGAGATGCTCCACAAACTAAAGTGAGGGTGGAGAACAAAGGATGTGAGGTTGTTATTACATTGCTGTGCAGTTGTTTAGTCCATTAGATACAAGAAAGACATAAATAGATAGAGCCACCTAGTGGTCAGAAAGAAAACACTTAATTTCTGGTGATTAAGTTTTTGTTGATAAAAAATGCATTAAATATGTATGGAAACCTGATAAGTAATTTTGGGAGAGGTAGTGATTAAAATTAAATAACAAGATAAAGCAAGGTAACAAACAACAGAACCCAATTTTAATTTCCTACTGATTTAACAATACCTTTATTGTAACTACACTGTATTAGTTGAGTTGTATTGACTCTCTTGTGAAGATACGCAAGGTAAGTCAAATATTTATAAACAACAACATATAAAAATTTTATATTTGTAATAAATATCATCCTGTCCTTGCCAGTCTTTTTTGTTTGTTTGTTTTCAGGAAAAGGTGAAAATATCCTGTTTTTTTTTCATTGCGCCATTAAATTGACCAGCATTAGGGAACTCTGCTGCATGTGACGTAATCCCTGAGAAATTGAGACCTATTATTTTCTTACAGGTTGATTTTTCCATGCAGAAGAGACATTAAAAATCAGGATTTCATCCTAAATGTTTTTTTTTGTTTATCTGTTTATTATTTAAGTTATTTTTGCATAATTAAAACTTATAGAAGAGATATTTTAAGCATAGTAAAACCAAATTTTCTGTAATCAAAATATGATGACCTTATACATTAGCAGTACATTACCATGAGTAAACGAATGCCGGTCACGTGACAAACGACGCCATCTTTTCTTGGGCGCGTGAACTGTAACCGCCATTAACAGGTGCGTCATCTTCATCTATGGAACACGACGACCAGCCACATGCGGTGCTTTGCAACTTCTGCGGGGAGTCTTACACGCTACCCGGTAGTATGTTCACTGTGTTTTTCCATGGCGTTAAGACGATAATATCTTTAGCTATACGCTACGTCTTTAAGCACAAGTGGCGGGGCTAGAAGTTACCGAGCTAGCCGCAATATGGGCCATTACAATTTGATGTCAGAGTTAAACTTGATAGTTATAGTCATTTATGAACGAAGACCATCTAATATGTTTGATTATTAATTAATATAATGAGGATAAGCGGTATAGAAAATGAATGAATAATATGTCTTACCACTTTTTGGCCAGTTTGGTGCAGAACTGCGTTAAAATGTCCAGCAGCAGGGCTGTAAATATTTAGGTTTAGGCAGCAGGGCTGCCTAAACCTAAATATTTACTGTATTGTTTTCCACAAAGCCAGACATAACCGAATATTAATAACCCCTCTCAGAAAAGTCAGAAAATAAACAATATAGCTATTAATGAAATAAATAACAATTTATGAACTAAATAGTTCACAGAAAAAAGCTTGTATTGGCACTGTCAGCATGGAGCAGGGGTTTGTAAAACCAAGTATTTCCCCCCTCTCTGTGTAGGAAACATTTCTGTCCACACTGCCTCAATTGCTTTAAAAAAAACTGCATCCCCACTAATTCCTTGTCCACACATAGGCAGGTATCTCATAAAACGAATATTTTTTTTCCCATATTTTTGCATATCATCCGCACAAAACAAAGGTTTTCAAAATCTCCGGCCAAAGTGTAGATTTGGGGAAAACTCCAGTTATACATTTGCGTTTTGACACAATAATCACAGTTTTGTTTCCAAACATCATTTCCTGACGTGACGTATGCTGTCACGTCACACTTCCGATCCGTATTTAGATCAGAAACAACATGGATTCCCTCAGAACTGATGATATTTTCTTGCGTCTTGTGGACTTTTTATCCGAAATCAACGGTTATAAGTATTCCTACCTCCTTGTCAGTCCACAAGAACGAGCCCGGCACCAAGTTTTATGTTTTGTGGAAGTGGCGCGGTAAC
Source organism: Oostethus manadensis (assembly GCA_024372805.1). NCBI lineage: Eukaryota > Metazoa > Chordata > Actinopteri > Syngnathiformes > Syngnathidae > Oostethus > Oostethus manadensis. The sequence continues at coordinate 222,978 of QODF01002072.1, read as the reverse complement.
AGAGGATGATTCAGATTGGATAGAAGTTTAGTACTGCTGCTTACATGTTTGGCATGCTTATGACTATGGTTCCCAATGCATTTATCCGGTTACGTGAGGATGAGTTTTTTTTAATGCATTTTTGTGTGAACATAATTTTTTTCAAAAGCAGAGAAGGAGAAATATGTGGTTTTAAAAATACCCTACTACGTGTGGACAAGGCAAACGTGGAAATGCGATTTTAAGCGCATTTACAAGCATGCCAAACTTTTAGGCAGCCGCAGTTCTCGTGCTCGTCTCTTGACGTCACTTCCACAATACGTCACACAAAAACAGTGAACACTAAAAGTAGTTTTTATTTTACAATAAAATACATGTAAACAGACAATCTAGGTGAGGAAAAACAAAGAAGATAAATACAAAATAAAAAAGACAAGCAAAGCTTATTTTAGCTTCATTTAACAAATGCAACTACAATAACAAACAGCGATGACACAAATCAATGCAACAAGCGTCACACAAGACGTCGATTGAGTTTCCCCATGTGAGGGGAGAGAATAACATGGGCTTTCCTAACAACAAAAATATAGACAATAGGAAGCAAATATCGCCTGGCAGTGGATAACCGACGCAGGAGCGGATTTGGGACAGTCGTTTTTTATACTCCCCCACCATTACCACATTGTTTTCTGGCATCAAAACAAATTATTTAGAGTTGGACAGCTCTGTTCCCTCGCCCAGTACTTCCATCTAGTTCAACGTAGAACCGTGTGTTTTTGCGTCAGAGGTGGTGCCGCTGACAACAGGTGAGCAGTACATCCGCTTTCAAACAAAGGCGAGACCAGCTTGAGGTATGTGTGTAGAGTGATGACGTGAATCCGGAAATATCTGCAAATCTCCACTTTGGCCGGGGTTTTTAAAAACCTTAGTTTTTAGTGAGAAAAAAATCCCGGGTACGTGTGGATGACAGGGCAAAACGCAGAAAAATATCTCCCTTTTGCAAGAACTATGGCTGCGTGTAGACAGGGCCAGTCTTGTTTGTGTGGCCCAGGGGTCGCCAAACTTTACCATCAAAAGAGCCATTTTGTCTCTTCCAGTAAGAAAAATGCTTGGGAGCCGCAAAACACTACAAAACTTTTAAAAATTGTAATCTTTTGTAATATTACTTTAAAGAACCACAAAATTCAACAAACAAGAGTGCCGCTACACTTGTAGACCTACTCTGAGCTACTTTAAACACTGAACTGATTTGTGTAAAATAAAAATTAAAAAATGTTGCCAACTTTAGGATAAAAGCCAATCAGAGTTCATAAATCTGTATATCAGTGTTGTTTCCTCAATACGGTTTATATTATAAACGTAAAATATTTTCTTTATTTTTAAACGTAAAATGACAAGAGAAATATGTAAAGACCTTTCCTGATGTCGTTCGGAATGGGAGATTTTTCTGGTATTTGCATTTTTCTTCATCAAAATAGTAATTTTTTGACGCTCTGTAGAAAAACAGACAGCGTTTAGAGCGCACTTCCCAAGCGAGCTTGCCACACCATTAGATAGCAGTCCGGGCACGCTGACGGAGGACTACTGGTGTGAATATCCAACGTCTGACTTTATCGCGCTGCGCTAGCGATCTGGCGGGGTTATACCCATGACCCACTGGTGTATTTACAGACATAAAAGTGAAAGGACATATTGTTTCGAGTTGTGAGTGCAGTCAGTCAACTGCTGCTGCACATAACCTTCCTTTCTTGGAGTCACCATCTCAGTAATTAGCGTGTCACGGGCTATTTCATATTCTTTTGAAAAACGCACATTTCCCCTACTTCGGTGTTAAAGAAAAATACCGCTCTGCACTCACAGCTCAATATGTGCTTTCACTTTTATGTTTGCAAATACATCGTGGTAAAGTTGGATGTTGGATATTCAGCCCCGTAGCTACAGTGGTAGTCCTCCCTTACCGTGCCCGGAATGCGCTCTCATGGTGTGGCGAGCTCACACTGGAACAACCGCTGGCCGTTTTTTCTAGGGACTGTCAATAAATTACTATGTTGGTGAATAAATTGCAAATTCCACAAAATTTCCCGTTCCCTACAACATCAGGAAAAGTCTTTAAATTTTTCTCTAGTCGTTTTGACAAAATAAGGTTTGGAAAGTCTCCAGATTTAGTGAGAAAATCACCAAGTTGGCAACACTGGGATGCACATGAGATGGGAAGCCATTCACAGTTAGATCTTTTAGTCTTTTAGTTAGATCAGTTAGTTTAGAAAATAACAGAATAACAGGATCAATAGAATGTTTTTTGATGACAATTCAGTGCAGAAATAAGCGGTATTGAGCAAACCACACTGATACGCAGATATATTAACTCTGATTGGCGTTTTTTATCTTGAAATTGGCTACATTTTTTGGTTAATTTTACATGGATCAGTTCAGTGTTTAAATTAGCTCAGAGTAGGTCTACATGTGTAGCCACACTTTTGTTTGTTGAATTTTGTTGTTCTAACAGGTAATGTTACAAAAGATTACAATTTTCTAAAGTTTACAAGTTCTGTATTGTTTTACAGCTCCCGAACGTTTTTTTTTTTTTAATTGGAAGAGGAGACAAAATGTCTCTTTTTATAGTAAAGGTTGCCGACCCTTGGTATATGATGAACAATGCTGTAGGGAAAAAAAAGCATAACCTCGTAGGACAGACAAGAATTGAGTAAAAACAACCTAATTACGTTTAGCACGTCAAAGACACTTGATTCTTGTTTTGCTAATTTCAAATTGGTCATCATTTCACCAAAAACACAAATATTTGATTTTTTATCGTTGGCAGTTGATAACGTTTTTAAATTAGCATTACTAAACAGCAAATAACAAATGGCTCCCATCAACGTGACTCAGTGTGGTTCGTGAGTAGCACACTCTTCTAGTGAATATATGTTATAGCGACTGATTATATTACTATAATTCTATGATAATTCACTTAATTTAGAAAATAAAGAGTAGCAATAGACTAACAATAAAATATAAACATGCCTACCATTTATAATCCAGACATACTGAAGAAACTTTGTTTTAGATCTTGCTGTGTAAAACAGGGCGAGCCAAATCTTCACGGCTCGTGCATGAGTGATTAATTTGCCGTTTTGATGCGTAGAGCTTAAGCTTGTCACAGTAACCAATTGGGCATTTTTTGAGACATTTTTTCATTTATTATATGTCATAACAAACCTGAATATCGCCAATGTATTTAGCAATGTAATTGGAATTTTAAGGGGTTTTAAATAAAATTGCAGATGCTATTTTTATGACACCCTTATTTTGTAACCACTATTGGACAGGATGTGCGCTGCTCTTATTTTGAAGGCCATGAAAGTGAAATATGTGTGTTTAAAATGAGTTTAAATAAGATAACCATTGAGTGCCTTTTGAAGCTCTGGCTGTTGTCTTTATTTACTTCTCTCTGACTTACACCAAGTCAGCGGCCAACCTAAAACGCTGGCTTACATTAACTACCAGAAAACAACACCAGGAAAAAGTCACTAGATTTGTCGCTAATCGCCTTTGAGAAAATATGTTATCAAGGGGGTTGAAATGTTTGCAAGACTGCCCATGTGCACTTTGTGATGTCTTCTCCACACTGTGACCCAGTGGACCGGAGTCACTCTTTTGCATATTGTCACCCTTTTTCATATATACTACGGTAGTTGGCTTCATGTGTTCTGACCTAATCGTTTTTTTTGTCCATTCGCTCAGATTATGAAGTTGAAGGTAATCTACCTCGTGTGTTGATATGCGGCCACATCTTCTGCACATCCTGCCTACACTCCATTGAGTGCAGCAACGTCGTGAGGTGCCCTGAATGCGAGGTAAAAATGACATTAACCTACTTGTTACTTATCTTTACAATACTTATATTTGTTAATGAAGTTCTTTTTCTACAGGTTGAGTCGAGCCTACCAGAAGAGGGTGTGTTTGGGCTGCAGGAGGACACGAGGATCATTGGCCTCGTCTACACAATTAAAACGAACAAGACAAGAAGGTGAAACACTGTTCTGAAAGAGCAGCCACTGTTTTATTTTAACATTACACATTTCAATGATGGACATGACTTTTGTGTATCAAAGCCAGAGGTTTAAGTCAAACAGCCGCGTAAAAATGTTGGCATCCCCTGACATCGATGGCAACAATAGTGAGGAGCAGGTATGTTTGGCTTGACGGCAATAAATTGATATAAAATGTATATTTCATTATTATTTTTGTATTTTTCACAAGGTGACAAAATAAAAACGTAAAATGTTTGTGGCCTTCACTATATGACATTAGTGTTAATGTTAAATGTTTACTTCAGCCAGCGAACCTTGATGAGATTGACAGGGCCTTGGATGAAGCATTGGCCACAGCCGCAGAAAATCTGGCCAAACTGGAGCATTTACACGAGGTGGAATTTCCACTCCTGGGAGGTTGTAGACTTGAGCAAAAACACTGAGCTGCACTTAGAATTTCATCTGTGTAGACCGTGACTACAGGTCTTGCTGAGCAGGTGAAGCAAGAGCAAACCCGACTGGAGAAGGAGATCAACAGGGCTGCTGACAAGGCGCTGCACGCCATCCAGAAATGGTATCTTGTATCGTGGAGTTAGAGGCTGTGTTCCAAATCGCGCACTTACACATTCTATTCCATTTTCTTACGCTTATTTGGGTGCGGGTCGCAGGGGCAGCAGTCTCATGCCTTACCCACACGTAGCAGGGTATTTTAAAAAAAGCATATTTCTCCCTCTCCGTTTATGAAAAAAAATAGTGTCAATACGACCTCGTATATTAAAAAAAACGCATCCACACGTAACCGGATAAATGCTTTGCGAAAGCATGCCAAACATGTAGGCGGGAACAGTTATTAAAATTCTATCCAATCAGATTCATCCTCTGTCATCTCGTCACTTCCGAAAACATGGCGCAACATGACAAGGAGGTAGGATTTTTTTTAAGCGTTGATTTAGAATACAAAGTTAACTAGATGCAAGAAAACATCGTCAGTTCTGAGGGTGTTATGTTGTTTGTCATGTAAATAAGGGTCGGGTTTGTGACGTCACCGTATACGTTCCGCAGAAAGTGACGGGGCCTCAGTAGAGAAGCTTAGAGTACTTGGTCCCTGGCCACTTCTTCTGAGGGGGCCCTGCAATCCCAGGCCAGCTGCGAGACATTATCCGGTTAGCGTGTCCTAGGCCTTCCCCACATAGATTGAACCGTAAAGTGACAGCTTCGTCTTCTGGCTCAGATTTTTCTTCACGCCCCTACGTTACAGATTTGGATGTGTGTGTCTGGGGTGAATCAATAATGTGTTTCACTGTGAAGCGTTTAGGGTACCTTGTAAAAATGCACTAACTTCAATCTATTATTATTATTATTATTATAATTATAATCATTACCGGTAAGTGTGAAACAACAGTAATAAATGTGGGACAGAACTACGCTGTCAAAATTTGCACTTGCAGACTCCAAGTACATAAGTATACTTATATACTTATAATATACATACAAGTGGACGTGTACGGTTTGGAACACAACCAGAGTTCATGCTGAAAATCAGATAAGTGCAAAATATAATAAATACTGTTATTTTTGTGTTCATAGGCGAGATGTGCATCTTAGTCAGCTGAACAAACTGGAAGCTCACTTCTCCAGCAGCCAGGCAGTGGTGTGCAGTGTCAAAGATAGGATCACCTTGCTTGAGAATGCCATGCAGAGAGCCAGGAAAGTGTGCTGTGTGCCCTTCCTGAAACAATACTGTGACTTGGATCAGGTGCGGAATTTCAAATGCATGCCAATGAGAATACAATTGAAGCTTCCCTCTATCACGCTTTTTCAAACGTGTTAATAAATCACGTTGTTTTGTTGTTGTATGCAGCCTACAATTAATCCATAATATTTATACAGTGCATCCAGAAAGTATTTACAGAGATTAACTTTTTCCACATTTTGTCATCTTACAACCTCATTCCAAATTGTATTAAATTATTCTCTTAACTCAAAATTCTACACACAATATCCCATTATGACAATGTGAAAAAAATAATTGAATTTATTAAAAACACAAAACTAAGAAATTACATTTACCTAAGTATTCAAAGCTTTTGCCATAAAGCTCAAAATTCTTCTTCATCCTTTTTCCACTGATCATCCTTGAGATGTTTCTACAGCTTAATTTGCGTCCACCTGCGGTAAATTGAGTTGATTGGACATGATTTGGAAAGATAGGCACACAGCCAATATTTCTAAGGATTGGCTTTAGAACCACTCTGTGTATGACCTGGAGTGGGCCAGCCAGAGCCCAGACTTGAATCCAATTGAACATCTCTGGAGGGACCTGAAAATGGCTGTGCACAGACGTCTCCCATCCAACCTGATAGAGCTTGAGAATTACCGCAAAGAAGAATGGGCAGAACTGACTGAAGATAGGTGTGCTAAGCTTGCGGCATCATATTCATAAAGACTTGAGGCTATAATTGCTGCCAAATGTGGATCAACAAAGTATTAAGCAAAGGCTGTGAATACTTATGTTAATGTGATTTCTTAGTTTTCTATTTTTAATAAGTTCAAAACATCCATCCATCCATTTTCTTCCGCTTATCCGAGGTCGGGTCGCGGGGGCAGGAACCTAATCAGGGAAGCCCAGAGGTCCCTCTCCCCGGCCACTTCGTCTAGGTCTTCCCAGCGAGTGCCGAGGCATTTCCAGGCCAGCTGAGTGACATAGTCTCTCCGTGTCCTGGGTCTTCCCCGAGGCCTCCTACCGGTTGGACATGTCCTGAACACCTCCCCAGGGAGGCGTTCGGGAGGCATCCTAACCAGATGCCCGAGCTACCTCATCTGACTTCTCTCAATGCGGAGGAGCAGCGGTTCTACTCCGAATCTCTCCCGGATGACAGTGCTTCTCACCCTATCTCTAAGGGAGAGCCCAGCCACCCTGCGGAGAAAACTCATTTCGGCCGCTTGTACCCGCGATCTTTTCCATTCGGTCACTACGCAAAGCTCATGACCGTAGGTGAGGGTAGGAACATAGATGGACCGATAAATAAATTGCCTTTTGGCTCAGCTCTCTTTTCACCACGACAGATCGGTGCAGAGTCCGCATCACTGCAGATGCTGCACCAATCCGCCTGTCCATCTTGCGTTCCATTCTTCCCTACTCGTGAACAAGACCCAGAGGTACTTAAACTCTTCCAAGGCAGAACCTCATTCCCAACCCGGAGATGGCACTCCACCCTTTTCCGGGCGAGTAGCATGGACTCGGACTTGGAGGTGCTGATTCTCGTCCCAGCCGCTTCACACTCAGCTGCAAACTGATCCAGTGAGAGTTGAAAGTCACTGCTCGATGAAGCCAACAGGACCACATCATGTGCAAAAAGCAGAGACCGAATCTTGCAGCCACCAAACTGTAACCCCTCAACGCCCTGGCTGCGCCTAGAAATTCTGTCCATGAAAGTAGTGAACAGAATCGGTGACAAAGGGCAGCCCTGGCGGAGTCCAACCCTCACTGGAAACGGGTCCGAACTATTGCCGGCAATGCGAACCAAACTCTGACACCGGTCATAGAGGGAACGAACCGCCTGAATTAGGTGGTCCGTTACCCCATATTCCCGGAGCACTCCCCACAGTGTTTCCCGAGGAACTTGGTCGAATGCCTTTTCCAAGTCCACAAAACACATGTAGACTGGTTGGGCAAACTCCCATGCACCCTCAAGGACCCTGCGAGAGTATAGAGTTGGTCCACAGTTCCACGACCAGGACGAAAACCACACTGCTTCTCCTGAATCTGAGATTCGACTATCCGGCGGATCCTACTCTCCAGAACCCCTGAATAGACCTTACCATGAAGGATCCCACGATAGTTAGAACACACCCTCTGGTCCCCCTTCTTGAAAAGTGGGACCACCACCACGGTCTGCCAGTCCAGGGGCACCGACCCCAATGTCCATGCAATGCTGCAGAGTCGTGTCAAGCAAAACACGCCCACAGCATCCAGGGCCTTAAGGAACTTCGGGCGGATCTCATCCACCCCCGGGGCCTTGCCACCAAGGAGCTTTTTGACCACCTCGGTGACCTCAGCCCCAGAGATAGGCGACCCCGACTCAGAGTCCCCAGGCAGTGCTTCCATGTTGGAAGGCGTGTCGGTGGGATTGAGGAGGTCTTCAAAGTATTCCCTCCACCGGTCTACAACATTTCGGGTCGAGTTCAGCAGTACACGGTGTTGACTGTGCACTGCTTCCCCCGCTGGAGACGGCGGATGGTGGTCCAGAATCTGTTTGAAGCCATCCGGAAGTCGTTTTCCATGGCCTCTCCGAACTCCTCCTATGTCCGGGTTTTTGCCTCAGCAACCACCAGAGCTGCGGACCGCTTGGCCTTCTGTTACCTGTCAGCTGCCTCCAGAGTCCCATGGGCCAAGACGGCCTGATAGGACTCTTTTTTCAACTTGACGGCATCCCTCACCACTGCTGTCCACCAACGGGTTCTGGGATTACCGCCACGACAGGCACCGACCACCTTACGGCCACAGCTCCGATTGGCCGCATTGACAATGGAGGCACGAAACATCACCGACTCGGATTCAATGAAACTTCTTCTGACAGGGGACTCTGCCTGTCATTCCCAGCAGACCCTCACAATGCATTTGGGTCTGCCAGGCCTGACTGGCATCCTCCCCCACCATCGGAACCAACTCACCACCAGGTGGTGATCAGTTGACAGCTATGCTCCTCTCCTCACCCGAGTGTCCAAAGCATGTGGCCGCAAGTCTGACGACACAACCACAAAGTCAATTGTCGAACTGCGGCCAAGGGTGTCCTGGTGCCAAGTGCACATGTGGACACCCTTATGCTTGAACATGGTGTTCATTATAGACAATCCGTGACGAGCACAGAAGTCCAATAACAAGACACCGCTCGGGTTAAGATCAGGGGGACCGTTCCTCCCAATCACACCTCTCCAGGTCTCACTGTCGCTGCCAACATGAGCGTTGAAGTCACCCAGCAGAACAAGGGGATCCCCCGAGGGAGCACTCTCTAGTACTTCCTCTAAGGACTCCAAAAAGGGCGGGTATTCCGAACTGCTGTTTGGCGTATAAGGGCAAACAACAGTCAGGACCCGTCCCCCCACCCGAAGACGTAGGGAAACTACCCTCTCGTTTACTGGTTTAAACTCCAACGTGCAGGCTTGGAGCCGGGGCGCAACAAGAATTGCCACCCCTGCCAGTGGCTTCTCATTGCCGGCAACACCAGAGTGGAATGAAGTCCAGCCTTTCTCGAGAGGACTGGTTCCAGAGACCTTGCTGCGCGTTGAGGTGAGTCCGACTATATCTTGCCGGAATTTCTCCACCTCACGCACCAGCTCAGGCTCCTTCCCCGCCAGAGAGGTGACATTCCATTACGACAACTAGCTTCTGCAGCCGAGGATCGGACCGCCAAGGCCTCTGCCTCCGGCCGCCACCCAGCTCTCTTTGCACCCGACCCCTTTGGCCCTTCCCACGAGTGGTGAGCTCATGGGAGGGGGGATCCACGTTACCTTTTTGGGCTGTGCCCGACCGGGCCCCATGGGTGCAGGCCCGGCCACCAGACGCTCGCCATCGTGCCCCGCCTCCAGGCCTGGCTCCAGAGGGGGGCCCCAGTGATCCGCGTCCGGGCGAGGGAAAACGAAGTCCATTGTTATTGTGCATCATTGGGGTCTATTGAAATTCAAAACATGTCAAAACCTTTTTCCTCATTGTCATAATGGGGTATTGTGTGTAGAATTTTGAGGTGAGAGATTAACTTAATATAGTTTGGAATGAGGCTGTAACATGAAACATAAAAAAGTGAAGTGCTGTGACTACTTTCGGGATGCACCTTATATAAGCAAATTTTACATATTTTTTGCCTAAATTAAGCATTTTCAAGCGTAAAAATTACTACATGAATTTAAATACAAAATATTATTCATTAAAAAGACTGGTAATCTAAATCTGTTTGTGATAGATTATTTGATTTTAATTTAGTAGCAGGGGTTAGAGTCATGATTAACATCTAACCGATATTCTCACATACCCAGGCCCATCCACATAAGGCTGTCTGAGGCAATGCCTGTAATGTCAAGTTGTCGGAAAAAAGTTGTAATTTTACAAGAAAAAAAAAGTTTATGATGCGATTTATCTTAAAAACAGAATGGTTCGATGCTGTTCAATTCTGCGGTTAATGTTTATTGATGTAGATATTAAACTTACATTATAAAATGAAGATGCCAATTATATGAAAGTGTCATTTTTCCAGTATTTTGTAACGGGTAAAAGAGCACATATCCCCAAGCATGCTTTAAGGCACTGGAGAGAAGTCAGATGAGGTGGCTCGGGCATCTGGTTAGGATGCCTCCCGAACGCCTTCCTGGGAAGGTGTTCAGGGCACGTCCAACCCGTAGGAGGCCTCGGGGAAGATCTAGGACACGTTGGAGAGACTATGTCTCTCAGCTGGCCTGGGAACGCCTCGGCATCCGCTGGGAAGAGCTGGAAGAAATGGCCGGGGAGAGGGACCTCTGGGCTTCCCTGCTTAGGTTGCTGCGACCCGACCTCGGATAAGCGGAAGAAAATGGATGGATGGATGAAAAAATAGTCGACAGAATAAAACATCAAATGTATGTATTTAGACAGACAAAAAAAGACTTGCTGAATGATGGTTTTTTAAAATTATGTGGGAGCAGTATATTTTTATACCCGTTAAAATAGGGCTTTGGTACTAACTAAACTAATTTGGAACCAAACTAAGTTTGGTTGTATACTGTGTGCAATGACAAACATATTTTCTAAAGATATACTGATAACAATGAGTGTGAATGTTTGTTTGTCTATATGTGCCCTGCGATTGACTGGCGACCAGTCCAGGGTGTACCCCGCCTCTCGCCCAAAGTCTGCTGGGATAGGGTCCAGCATCCCCGTGACCCTAATGAGGATAAGCAGTATAGAAAATGAATAACAATGAAAATACATAAGTCGAAACCTTCAGTCCAATTAATAATACGAAATAAATAATGGAAATCCCCTCAAATCTGGTTCTCAGTTATTTTCTGACATGACACCCATAGGGAACAACCCCCCCCCTCCCATTTTGAACTACTATTGAAACTTATATCTCTGTATTTATCTGTATTGTTTGACTATTTGTCACATGACTGCAATGATAATGCTGTTTTAGCTTGAAAAAGTAAACAGTCCTATAGAAAAAAAAAATTCCATAGTTGCCTCTGTTGGCCTGGCTGCTCACGTTTTGCATCCTCTTTAAAAATTAATCCAAAGACGTCCCTAACTTTGCCCACTAATTCGTCGTGTGGTAGCTATATAGCTACATGTGTCCGCCTAACAATGCACCTTCCTCGGCCACAGCAGAAGGCTCATCCCGCTCTATAGGCAACCCTGGTTCACCTGAAACCCATTGCTCCAGCGAGGCTTCTCAAAGGGTGTGTTTTAAGACTCTGTGAACTGATTGCTTTTCTTGTAATATGTGGTGCATGTCTCCACAATTCATTCGTCACTAGGTGTCAGTAATTGTTTGGCGAGACAAGGCCAATTTTGAGTGCTAGAGCATCAGGCTTTTCTTATTGCATGAGCTCACAACAGGCACAATACTACTAATAATAATAAAATTAAGAACACAGGCTACTGTTGCGGCTGGCACCTACGACTATCTAAAACTCAACTCACTGAAACTCAACCCATCACTTCCTGTCCTCTACACAGAACACATTTTTTGTGAGACACACAAGCACAAGTTTTAATTATGTCTTAATGGCTTATTTTCTCAGATTTTGTCATATATGTTGGGTAATATGTATGCAAATGTAACTACAGGGGTGTTATTTAATGTCTGGAGGTCTTTAATAATGTTAAATCCAGTATTTAGTAGATAAACAGGTTTTCTCTGCTCTAACCATGAAAATACACTGCTCAAAGTTGTTAATCAGTTTCAGCTGCTTTGTTGTTAATGAAATCAACAACAGGTACATCAGAGCGGCAACAATGAGACAGACCCCAAAACAGGAATGGTTTTCCAGGTTGAGGCCACTGACTCCTCATCTCTTTTGGCTGATTTTTTACTGACTGACTTTCTACATCTGTAGTTTTTCATTTGGCTTGGATCAACATCTCTGTTGGTAGCATGGTGTGATACCTGGATGCTACAGAGGTTGCACAAGTAGTCCAACTCCAGAATGGCCACATGCGACAGACGTGAAAGGGTCTGCTGGTGCATTGGGACCTGGGTTCCTCCTGGTCCACGACAATGCCCAACCTCATGTGGCTAGAGTATGCAGGCAGTTCCTGGAGGATGAAAGAATTGATACCATTGACTGGCCCCCAGGTTCACCTGACCTAAACTCTATAAAACACCTCTGGGACATTATGTTTAGGTCCATCTGGGGCCGCCACGTTGCTCCTCAGACCGTCCAGGAGCTCAGTGATGCCCTGGTCCATATCTGGGTGGAGGTCCCCCAGGACACCATCTGTGGTCTCATTAGGATTATGCCCTGATGTTGTCCAAGCACAAGGGGGCCACACAAACTACTGAGAATTATTTTGAGTTGCTACAACAATGTTTTGGCTAAATGGACTAGTCTGGTGCATATTTTTTTCACTTTCATTTTTGGGGTGTCTTTAAATTTCCCCTCTCTATAGGGTGATCATTTTCATTTCTATCAAATCATGTGGCATCATTTTGTTTCTGATACATCACCTACTTATTGTCAAGAAAGATATTCAAGATCATCATCCCCCCCTCCCTCCCTATCCCCCCTTTTAGATCTGATGTGTTCCTCTAATTTTTTTGAGCAGTGTATTTCATTTATAAATGAGGAATTCTACTTTGCCAAAAAGCACTTTTCATGATAGGGTCTGGAACCAATTACCAGCCATAAACGTGGGATTACTGTATGATAAACGTGTACATTTCACTGACAGTAGCTTTTAAATTTAAATGTTTGTGTGACAGGTTTTGGAGACTCTGCAGGCCCCTGTCGATGAGCTGTCCTTCGATATGAAGTGCCTCACCTTGGGTTCTGGAATGAGGTTTGTCACTGTGGGAGAATTTAGCATTCATGGAACCATGATCATTGTTTGCACAGGAATAAAAATCAGGATATAAATAAGGATGATGGACAATATGTGCCGCTACTGGCATAAAAATTAGATATTTGTTCATATCAATATTGGATTTTCTGCTGTGATCGAATGAAGACGTGTGCCACTTAGCAACAAGCTTGCTAGCTCAGTATGTTCACTGTCTGGAAATTGTTTCAAGTTTTGCCTTTAGGTTGTAAATGTACAGTGGTGTGAAAAATATTTGCCCCCTTCCTGACTTTTTATTCTTTTGGATGTTTGTCACTCTTAAATGTTTCTGCTCATAAAAAATAGTTAACTATTAGTCAAAGATAACAAAATTGAACACAAAATGCAGTTTTTAAATTAAGGTTTACGTTAAGGGAGGGAAAAAACTCAAAATCTACATGGCCCTGTGTGAAAAAGTGATGCCCCCCTTGTTAAAAATAACTTAACTGGTTTATCACACCTGAGGCTAATTTCTGTAGCCACCCCCAGGCCTGATTACCACAGTGAGAGCCATTATCCACAAATGGCAAAAACATGGAACAGTGGTGAGCCTTCCCAGGAGTGGCCGACCGCCCAAAATTACCCCAAGAGCGCAGAGACAACTCATCCGAGAGGTCACAAAAGATCCCAGGGCAACATCTAAAGAACAGCAGGCCTCACTTACCTAAATTAAGGTCAGTGTTCACGACTCCACCATAAGAAAGAGACTGGGCAAAAACACCCAGCATGGAAGAGTTTCAAGACAAAAAACACTATTAAGCAAAAAGAACCTTAAGGCTCGTCTTAATTTTGCTAAAAAAAAAGAAAAAAAAGACTTTTGGGAAAATATCTTGTGGACTGACGAGACAAAAGTTTAACTTTTTGGAAGGTGCGCGTCCCGTTACATTTGGCGTAAAAGTAACACAGCATTTCATAAAAAGAACATCATACCAACAGTAAAATATGGTGGTGGTAGTGTGATGGTCTGGGGTTGTTTTGCTGCTTCAGGACCTGGAAGTCTTGCTGTGATAGATGGAAGCATGAATTCTGCTGTCTACCAAAAAATCCTGAAGGAGAATGTCCGGCCATCTGTTCGTCAACTCAAGCTAAAGCGATCTGCAGCAGGACAATGACCCAAAACACACCAGCAAATCCACCTCTGAATGGCTGAAGAAAAACAAAATGAAGACTTTGTAATGGCCTACTCAAAGTCCTGACCTGAATCCCATTGAGATGCTGTGGCATGACCTTAAGAAGGCGGTTTATGCTAGAAAACCTTCAAATAAAGCTGAATTACAACAATTCTGCAAAGATGAGTGGGCCAAAATTCCTCCAGAGCGCTGTAAAAGACTTGTTGCAAGTTATCGCAAACGTTTGATTGCAGTGACTGCTGCTAAGGGTGGCCCAACCAGTTATTAGGTGCAGGGGCAATTGCTTTTTCACACAGGGCTATGTGGGTTTGGATTTTTTTCTCCCTAAATAATAAAAACATTCATTTAAAAACTGCATTTTGTGTTTACTTGTGTTATCTTTGACTAATATTAAAATGTGTTTGATGATCAGAAACATTTTGTGTGACAAAAGTGCAAAATAATAAAAAGTCAGGCAGGGGGCAAATAGTTTTTCACACCACTGTAACTTTAATTTGGTTTTATTGATTTCAAGCAGGTTTTGTATTCTCTAGTATAAAAATATTGTCTTTATTCACTTAGCGCTGTTTGGTCTGGAACTCAATTAACCACGATAAACAAGGGTTTATTTGGTCAGTCGTTTCTTGTTCATAGCAATTTACTGGTTCCAGACCCGACTGTGATCGTATCCACGGCTATACAAAATGCAGAATTGAATTGAGAATGACCTCAAAATTCTTGAATCTGAATTTGAATTGCAGTTGCAAATAGGAAGCAGAATTACAGAAAGTAGAATTGAAATTTATGGTGCATAATTAAGGTGTATGTAACAATTAAGCTGTACAGTATATATTTCAAACAGGTATTTCATACAATTATTGTATGGACTTTACAGTATGTGCACAATACTTTATTATAGTAGATAGTTTAATAACTGTGTTTTTTTTAATCATATATGAACTTGCTTGCTTAAATATGCATATTGAGTGGTGTAATGTCTGTTTGGTGTAGTGTTATTTTCAGGTCACTTCATCAGTCTCAGAGTGTGGGCTTGTTTCTGAAGATGGACATAAGCAAGCCAAAGATGTAGGTCTAACTCATCTTTTTATGGTTGTGTATGTTTTTGTGTTGGAATCATTTATTTAACGTTATTTCAGCCTGCCTGTTGTGCCACCTCTACTCTACCAACATGGCAGCCTCAAGCCTCCCCGGCGCCGTGGTCAGGCTTTAACCAGCAGCCCACTCTGTCACAGCAGAGCAGAGGGTCTACAGAAGCCGATGAAGAGGAGCCCAAGAAGGATAAGTCCGTCTTATCGCTGCGCCTCTCTGAGCCCGATGCGTCGTAGCAACTTAGCAGCAGCAGCTGTAGATCGCCACAAGTCCTCCTCCTCCTCAGAGCCTGCGACTTCTGACGTTGTCATCGAGGAGCTGCTAGAGGAGGAGGAGCAACAGGAAGGTATGTGTAGGTTTAACTTTTGGGCGTAGCCATTGCATTTATAGAATCAGGTTTTTCCTATTGGGAGAAATGTCTTATGTCTTACGTTCACACTGCTGCGTATGATTCGCAATTCTGATTTTTTGTTTAAAAATGTTCCGTATTTCCGTGTGTTTATGGAAGTAAAGACTGCTGCGGTGTGTGTGTGCCAGTGATCTGCGATACCATTGATTTAATTTCTGATTCAGTACTATTTACAAATTTACCCAATGTGCCTGGTAAAGTTTATTCATAGTCATTTATTGATTTATAATAAACTGTGACGTATATTGAGGTAGTGGGGGCAATATAGCCAATATATAGCTAATAGCAATATATAGCTAATATACAACATCAGAAAAAACAAAGGACAAACTTATATATCAGAAGTGTCAAAAGTATCCCTATTTTAAATTCAGAATAAAATTTAGAAAATGAAGAGCTGGTATTGGAGATATCTACATTTTCAGTATCAATCCGCATATTATGCATGCTCTCCTTAATGCATTTGTGGCAATTTCAAGAATTTTGTTCAGCGGGAGACAATATTTTCCCAACCAAATAATTTTGTGTGGAAGATTAAGAAGAAAGATGGTAAGAATTTTGATATGGAAGTTTGTAGACAACTTGTTGCCCCCTCTGTTCCTCTGTGGGTGGAGTGGTGAGAAAGTGCAGAGAGCTGCTTCACTAACACCATATAAAAATACTCTTCGGATGAGAAGAGCTTTTGCCTACATGGGTGAGTAAGTTCTAATCAAATATTTCACGATAAACTACGTCTTTCCATGACTGCCTACCTTTAAGGTTTCGGTAAGCACAGCTATACAGGCCTTTCCATGACACATGTGCGACCTGAGCATTTATACTGCGGTTGCATTGCATACATATCCCATTTATATCCACATACGCATCCACATGAGACCTGAGTCGCAATTGAAAAAATCCGAATTGTGCTTTTCATGAAAAAACTCTGATACAGGTCACATATGAGCAAAAAATCGGAATTGACCTGTTGTATACTGATCTTATATTCTTTATGCTATGATTTGAAATACTATGTTTTAAAATTTACCAGACATAATAGGCGAATTTGCACAAAGTATTGAATTGGTATTGTCCATACCAGCCAGAATTTTACCAATTATCAAATCAGAAATTAAATCAATGGTATCGCACATCACTGGCGCACACCCCGCAGCAGTCTTCTGTAAGCACACGACAATGATAGGGATGTCGGGCTTTTGCGCATGCACGTCACTTTCCAGGCGCTTTGCGTTCACATTACAAGTCACATTTGTTTGATAATATGAACGACCACATAAAAAATTTGAATTTAAACATAAAATCTGAATTGGGAATCCTACTCTGCAGTGTGAACATAGCCTTAGTTGCATTTAATGAGTGGGGGTTTTCAAAACGCAAAGATGAAGGACCCAAAACTGACTTTTTTTTTTTTTCTCTAGTTGTTCCTCCCACTGGACCCGAGTTAGCTAGTGAGAAACGGAGGACGCAGAGGAGAGGAAGTAGGCACACGTATGGCAGTGGAAGGAACAGTAAGGAGGTTTTATATACCATATACTCATGTACACATGTATTCGGCACGTACTTTGACCCTTCAATATGCTTTGTTGCTCTTGAAGTACGGTCAAACCTCAGTTTTTTTACACCCCAGATTTTGTATGATGTGCTTTTTGTCAAATGTAAAAAAAAAAAAAAAAAGGTGTGGACAAACTGTGTCTAACCATCTTAATCCAACTGACCAGGCATTTCCAAATTCCTTTTTTTAAACCTTTAACTTAATGGAAACTGTAGCTGGCAAAGTGACTTGTGACTATTGTGGCACGCTGAAGTCGCCAAAATAGTCCAAAGGAATTTGTAACTTGTACAAAAAAGCCATCCAATTAGCACAATACTTTGACACGCACAGCGCACAAAGTAACCTGCCTACTGCACCATGTGCAATAGCTTGCACATAGCTGGAAAGCTTGCAGTACTCTTCCTCCAAAAATGTTGCCATGTTTGTTCATTTTGGCTGAATTGCGAAATATGTTGGAGATCGTCAAAGACGCAAACAAGGTCTTGATATCCAATGTTTTATTGTTCATAGTTCATATTGTTGTTGCTGCTGGACTAACCAGCATGCTTTGCAGGCATTTGGAAATAACAGTTTTAAGTTATGTGTTATGTTTGGCACTTAGTTGTTGTTTATGGCAGTAGTTGACTTATGTGATACGGTAACTTGCTGTGGATGTCTTGTGTTTTTGTTTTGTTGCACCGTGAGAATGGATGTTGTTTGCTTGATGCCACCTATATATAGACAACCCCTCTGCCAAATTTTGTAACCCAATGTGGCTCTCAAGTCTGAAAGTTTGCCCATCCGTGACCTAGGCTATATCAGGGGGACGCTGTAGAGAGGATGGATTGCACCTTTTGATTTGGGAGTCAGGTCTTGGCCTAGGTGAATGAGATCAGGTATCTCAGGGTTTTGTTCACAAGTGAGGGAAGGTTGGAATGTGAGGTTGACAGGCGCTTTGGGGCAGCATCTACGATAATGGACCCTTGTGGTGAAGAGAGAGCAGAACAGGAAAGCAAAGCTCTCTGTTTACTGGTCGATGTATGTTCCCACCCTCACCTATGGTTATGAGTTTTGGGTTGCGACCGAAAGAACAAGATCATGGATACAAGTGTCCGAAATGAGTTTACTTTGTAAGGTGGCTGTACTCACCTTAAGAGAGAGGGTGAAGAGCTCAGTCATCAGGGAGGGGCTCAGAGTAGAGCCGCTTCTCTTTCACTTTGAGAGGAGGTGGCTTGGGAATCTAGTCCGGATGCCTCTCTGACGCCTCACTGGTGAGGTGTTCCGGGCATCCCCAGCCGGGAGAAGGCCCCGGAGAAGACCTAAGACACACTGAAGGGATTATGTCTCACAGCTGGCCTGCGAACGCCTTGGTGTCCTCCAGGTAGAACTAGAAGAGGTGGCTGGAGACTGGGAAGTCTGGATTTCCTTCTGAGACTGTTGCCCCCTCAACCGAGACCCAGATAAGCGGAAGAAAATGGATGGATGGATGGATGGATGGATGGATGGATTTCCTGTTCTATGGTTGGCATCATTTAAGAGTCAGTAACATTTGTCCTCTTCCCTTCAGTCAGTCAATTGGTGGTTGTGACCCACGTGGTCAATCCCTGTCACTTCTACGTGCGCTACGTGGCAGAGAAGTGGGAATGTGACCTCCTGTCCAAGAAAGTGAACTACTTCTGCGCAGAAGGCGATAGCTGCTTTACCTCCATTGACACAGTGGAAACTGGTGTGTGGGCTGTTTGCCTTCCAAAATAAATAGTGTGTGATTGTGTTGTGTCTAATATGGATTTGTTTCTTACAGGCTCCGTAATCTTTGCAAAGGGGAAGGATGGTCTTTGGTGTCGGGCCAATGTGCTGGAGGTCTTTCAAAATGGCTGTGAGGCGACCGTGGAAGTCTCCCCAGTCTCCCAGCTTAGCAGAGTGCAAATCTTCTTTACTGACTACGGTTTCACAGAAAACATCAGCATGGAAAAGTGAAAAGAAACACCACAGTGTAACAAATGTCTAGTATCATAGACTGGTGGTTCTCAACTGGTGGGCCTGGACCCAAAAGTGGGTCGCGGATCCATTCTGGGTGGGTCGCAGAGAGCAAGTCAAAAAAAGACATTAAAATATGTCAGCCAACGTATGTCTGACAAATTTTTAAGTAAAACTGAGCAATATTTTCTCAATATAAAATGCACTTTGGACATATACTGAATTTTGTTATTGTTATGTTTCCAAAGATGTCAGGCGATTAAAAGCACTTTTGCTTGCTTAAAATATTTGTAAAAAAAATAAATAAATGAAGGTATAAATTAATGTATAATAAAAATGACTTAAATAAGTTTTAAAAATGATATAGATAAAAATGACTTGAATAATACTGTAAAATAAAAATGAAAAATGACCAACATGTAGAAAAACAAAAAGGACCACAGTGTAAAAACTAATAAAACATAAATTTAATAAAATGACTTCATGCAAAATAAATAAATATAAAAACATAAATGTGTAAAAGTGTAAATAAAATTAAAAAATGACAAGTTTAAAAAATATATATAAAAATAAAAATGACGAATAAAAGTGTAAAAAATGAGAACTTTAAAAAAAAGGTGTAAAAATTAAAGTAAATTTAATAAAAATTACTTAATGTAAAATATATAAAAATGTAAGAAAATTTGTCAAAAAAAAAAGCCAATTGACTTAAAATGTAAAAAAATATCTAAAAATACATAAAACTAGTGGGTGGCTATTGGAAAATGTGGGTCCAAGGTGGAGACCATTTGAGAACCCTTGTCATACAACAAAGGCATCTAGTCCTTATTGGTAATTAAAAAGTGTCTTCTAATACTTGTATGCACATTATTTAATTTATAGCAGCAACGAAGTTTGATTACAGATTTTACAGGGAGGGCACGACCCCAGAGTCTTTGGTGAACCATGTAAATAACCACCTGAGGAAGGTGAATGAGGCTGTAAATGCAGAGGTGGCCCGCTTTTCTCCTCAGGCCGTCCGGTGTTCCCTCAAGGACCTTGTCCCCTACTGCCTGGTGAGACCAGAAGCCTCACTGAAATGTCACTTTGTGAGTAGCTACCATACGTCTGTATGTTCAGAAAAAAGGGTGGAGCCAAGAGGCACAGGTGGAGTTTTGCAGAGTGGTGGGTTCTGCTGCTGTGGAAATGCATCCTTTGGGTCAGGACAGAGACTTTTTGCTGGTGGACCTGAAGAAAGGTCGTATGGACCAATCCAGTGATGTTGCCATTTCTGTCAGAGAATACTTGGTGTTTGTGGAACTGGCCAAGTGCGTGACTCAGAACCTCTTGCCACAACTAACTCTTGACATTTTTTTGTCTTGGGCGTGTGAAACATTCCAGTGTGTTACCAATGTTGGCAGGTTCTACTGTCCAGTTAAGCCCGGCAGGAGGCCGCTTAAGTACTATTCTGCTGTGTACCCCAATATCCTCATCAAGCACAATGCTGTGGTGTCTCACATTAATAGCCCTGGCGACTTCTACATTCAGCTGGTACTTAAAAATGTAAAAACCCACTATGGTCACTATGGCGTGTTTTCCATCTCACTCAAAGACTACATGTTCTCATCCACACCAGACTGACAGCATGGAGTTCTTGTTGCTATCAACCAAGCTTCAGGATTGTTACAACGCCAGAGTTCCAGCTGGAGAAGGCGACCTTGTTATTTACTGTCCTGTTATTGGACAAGCTTGTGTGGCCCTTTTTGAAGACAACTTGTGGTACCGAGCTGAGGTCATAGGTGAGGATGTATCATTTATACTGAGCCTACCATGAGGTGCAACACGAGAGCTGTAGAGGCAGACTTTTTGGTACAGCTCTTGTATTGGATCTTGTCACAATGTGTACCTAATGAAGTGCAATGCAAAAAAACACTGATTGCAGCTGAATGGAAAAATTCTTGCCATAAGAGAAAAGTCTGTCTGTCAGGTCATCCAGGGGGCAAAAAGGTGGAAGTTTGCTACATTGACTTTGGAAATAAGGCAACAGTGTTGGTCAGCGACTTGAGGAAGATAAAGGATGAGTTCTTCTCCCTGCCAGTCTTGGTAACAAAAATAACATTCTCTTTGCTGTACAATGTAAATTATTCATCTCTTGGTCCAGTCAGTAGGGCATGTTATGTCTTGCAGGCCATTCAGTGCTGCCTGGCAGACGTCTTGCCACTGTCTGGAGAGACTTGGAGTGATGTCTGCATCAGTCGCTTCGTCAGCCTGGCTCATCACAAACTCTTCGAACTCGTGGCTACAGGTAGGCGGTGTGCTTTTATTTCAATGCATCAGCAACAGCTTAACGCATGACTTTCTCCTGGTGTCCTTCCAGAAAAATCCCCAAAGACAAAACCTATGCCAGTCAAACTGTATGAGAGCGACTCGACTGGCACAGTCACTAACATAGCTGAGGTGCTAATTGCAGAGCAGCTAGCCTGCTCCAAAGAGGGGTAGGATAACACTTTTAATGAGACATTTCACCTGCTATAATGTTCTTTTAAGGGCGTCCTCACACTAGGCCATTTGAGCTGTGATTTCTCATCCCTGGCTTGACCCCCACTGGCCTGCGCTCACAAGGATTTAAGGCTTCTATTCTGTATTACTGCAATTTTGCTGACTACATCTTTGTAATTTCTGTCATGAGCTAGTGATTATAATGAATAACTTGAATGGAGCGATCGCATTACAGTCATTCTTAAACTTCGCTATGTTGCGTGGAACTATGCCAGTCACGATAAAAATTACTGAATTTTTAGTAACATCGTGTGTGGAATTTGCTGTTTACTGTTAATGTGGTGTAACTTTTTGAGTTAAGTCCAAGTGCATGTTTTTGATGTAGCCACATGCGTTTGGCGCACAATGAGGTGTTATACTTAGTAAAATCACAGCAGATGAAACATAACTTCCACCGTTTTGTGTTATTTATTTGTCTGTCACAAAATGATGGCGAGCAAACAGGCTAAAATTTAAATCAGCTGTTTTATAGACAGCAGGCATCGAGAAAGTATTTGATTGTGGAGCACATGAGACACACAGCTAGTAAGTAGCAGCCCTGCCTCTCCCGATCGGGACAAAAGATAATGACTTACAGGACTCTGTCCAATCCACTATAGAACCAACACGCCAGATGCACAAAGACAAATGTACACAGTGAACCCTCTCGTTATCCAGCCTGTGCAGTAGAGAGAGGGAAGGAAAACAAACACCTGCACATGTCAGTTTGTCAAGGCTGGCAAAATTATATAGGTAATACTGCCTGTACTAATTAGTATACAATTATAGTATACATCAATTAGTATACAGTAGGTTGGATATATGCGACCTGATGGTTCAGACTGTAGTAAATAGGATTCATATTGGATTTTTGTCTACCTACGAATGAGGCTTGAGTGGCATTCCGAAAAAATCTAAATTGTGCTGTTTGCGCTGACATTAAAAAAAATCAGATACAGGTCTCATGAGAAAAAAAATCAGAATTACCCTGCAGTCTGAACGTACCCTGAGTTCTATTCTGTGAACTTTCCAAACCTAGCACACTTCAGCTGTTAAAGGTGCTGTCTGTGCACAAGCCAGCCCTTTTCCATCCGCATAACAGATCTGATTCAATTAACTCACAATTGTGAATAATATAGACATTTTTTTGTACCATCTGTTCTGTGGAACCAGTATTGGTAACATGCTAACCAGTGGTGAAAAGTGTAATTTGGAGCCAAAGAGGGATCGCGCCTCAAAGTGGGCCCAGGCACATTACAAATTAACCAAGTCTGAGTACGCCCTAATTCGGAATTCATCCTTTTCCCTCCAGCAGAATCAATTCCACCAACATAGAGGTCTGGAATGACAGCGCCATCTGGGACCTGCCGATTGGGCTGAATGCTAATGTCAGGGCTGTCAATCCTTCTGACAGCGGAGCCAGCAGGGGGTTTGAGTTCAATCCTCAACTTAGCCTCCCAAAAAGTCTGAAGGACGTGAAGGTTCGAGTGAGCTACGTCGCCTCACCCAGCAGCTTCTTCATCCAGTTGACCCAAAGTGATGCTCACCTCAAGAGGTCAGAGTGAAAGGCAGCTTAACATTTTCAAAACAATCTGGCAAATGTTTTTATGTTCTCGTGTGCTTTAACTACATAGCATAGCAGCAATATGCATGGTCACTTGTTGCTAGGCGGATTTGACAATTGCTCTATTGGTGTGCCACGGTTAGGATGCTTAAAATGTGGTATAGGTCAGATATTTTGGTTCCTGTCAAAGGAAAGTACATTGTGTACTGTGCTGTAATGCTTGGTGATACCAGGAGTCGAGAGCCTTTACCATCAAAAGAGCCATTTCTCTCCTCTTCCATTCATTCATTCATTTTCTATACCGCTTATCCTCATTAGGGTCGCGGGGATGCTGGAGCCTATGCCAGCAGACTTTGTGCGAGAGGCGGGGTACACCCTGGACTGGTCGCCAGTCAATCGCAGGGCACATATAGACAAACATTCACACTCACATTCATACCTATGGACAATTTAGAGTCGCCGATTAGTAAAAAAAAAAAAAAAACATTTGGGAAAACATTGCAGAACTTATAAGCTTTTAAAATTGTAATCTTTTCTATTATTACCTGTTGGAACCTTGGTGATGGAGGACTTCCGCTGTAGCTAAGGGGCTGAATATTCATTAATTTTCTATACCGCTTATCCTAATTAGGGTCACGGGTATGCTGGAGCCTATCGCAGCAGACTTTGGGCAAGAGGTGGGCTACACCCTGGATTGGTCGCCAGTCAATCGCAGGGCAGACAAACTACCATTCATATTCATACCTACGGGCAATTAGAGTTACCAAGAGTTACAATTTAGAGTCACCAATTAACCTAATATGCATGTTTTTGGAATGTGGGAGGAAACTGGAGTACCCGGAGAAAACCCACGCACGCACGGGGAGAACATGCAAACTCCACACAGAGATGCCCAACGGAGATTGAAACCTTGAACCTCCTGACTGTGAGGCCAACGTGCTAACCACTCATGCACCATGCGGCCACGGGGCCGAATATCCAGCGTCCAACTTTATCTATGTGTATTTGCAGAAAAAAAAGTGAAAGCACATACTGAGCTGTGAGTGCACAGTCAGTCAACTGCCGCTGCACATAACCTGCCTCTCCTGGAGTCACCATCTCGGGGATTAGCATTTTACAGGCTGTGAGCACATAGCTACAGCGCATTATAAAACATATTGCTATTCTCCCGTTAATGACATTGTTTTATTTTACTGCACAGTAGCTTGTTTCAGACTCAACTCAAAATTCCTTCACCTTTTATTCCCTCCCACACAGTTAAACTCACTGCTATACTAGCCTACCTCCCACTCCCTTTCTCATCCAATCAGCAGTCAGAAGACAGTCTAGATGCATTCACGGATATGGCGGCGGCGAGTCAGATATTTAATCTACTTTTCGAAAACGCACATGTCCCCTACTTGTGTGTTTAAAAAAAAAATCACCTCGCTTAGCTAAAGGAGCTGCAACAAGGAGGCTGAAAAGCCTCATGGGGCTCCAGAGCCGCGTTTTGCCGACCGCTGGGCTATACGTTTACATGGGGTCAAATAACCCTATCATAATTGGAATATTAGCAAAAACCCGTTTGCGCACGTCCATGTAAACACTAATAACCTTTTTGAAAAACTTGAATATGCTCATATTCTACAAAAAACCTACTACACACCAAGTAACAAATCAGTAGCTTAGATTCATCTAATATCTCTTCTCTCGGGCCGCACGGTGGATGAGTGGGTAGCACATTGGCCTCACAGTCTGGAGGTTCCGGGTTCCAATCTCCGTTGGGCATCTCTGTGTGGAGTTTGCATGTTCTCCGTGGTGCGTGGGTTTTCTCCGGGTACTCCGGTTTCCTCCCACATTCCAAAAACATGCATGTTCGGTTATTTGGCGACCCCATACATATATCTTAGGTATGAATGTGAGTGTGAATGATTGTTTGTCTATATGTGCCTTGCGATTGACTGGCGACCAGTCCAGGTTGTACCCTGCCTCTCGCCCGAAGTTACCTGGGATAGGCTCCAGCATACCCGCGACCCTAATGATAAGCGGTATAGAAAATGAATGAATGAATCTCTTCTCTCTCCTCCTCCATCGTTCTTTCTTTTTCTCCCCCGTCATCTCTCTCGTTCTCATAAGCAACTAGGGAGTGGGATATGTTTTTTCCTGTTTTTTCACTTTCTTGCCTTCCAATAATGTATAAAGTGAGAAAGAATAGTGTTAAGTACTGGTGGTAGGTCAGTACCAGCACTAAAGCGCAAACATAGGTGACTGCTACTGCCGCCATGCTGCTGATGTTTTCTGGCTACAGGAGTCGAAGCAGAAATGATGCACATTGTGTCATGACATTCTCCGCGCACCGAGAAGAGGTCCTTGCCTTCTTTTTTGATAGCAATATCCTGATTGCTTACAATTACGATGTATACCGGAATAACCCTGTTTTTTCATGCATGTGTTTGCTATTCCAAATGTTTCAGAAACTGGAATGTTGACCTTAACCTGAATATTGACTGCATATACTGTAAATTAGTCAATGTCAGAGTTTGTGTTTTCTAGGGTAAATGAGCTTCTGAAGGAGGAGTGTGAGTGTTTTGACGCTAAAAAGGTGGATTGGAAGCCTGACATGACCTGTGCAGCTCACATCAATGGTGTTTGGGAACGAGGACAGCTCTGCTCCGATGTCACATCCAGCAACATCGTGGAGGTATTAAAGGGACAGCAGAGATTTTTTTGACATGAAACTGTATGACAACCCCATCAGCAGTATAGTGCATCAACTGTGACTTTCCCCCCCAGTTTGTCCTGTGAGCCAAGCTCTGGTCGGTTTTTGGTGTTGAGGAACGTAGTTCCGGCTAGTTGGTCGGATCACTTATTAAAGCGTTTTGCTTCTCAAAAGAGTATACGTACATTATATTACAGTATTTAAACAGTATTTAAACAATGAGCAGTAGTTCAAAAGTATAAGATATGTCACAAGATTAGAACAGGGTCATAAATTAGCTGCACCGTTGTATAAGCCACAGTGTTGAAAGTTTAGCAATTTCAAAAGTATTCCTGTTACGTCAGGTATTATCTACTCACATCTACCACTCTGGGTTCAGCTTCAGCACTTCTCTGTCCCTCCCCCATTCTAACTCCCATCTGACAAAGTTTGACATTTGTGTATTCCTGTTCATGTAGGTAACCACTGGCTTTGTGCTAGAAGGACCGTCACTTGTTTCGTAGTCAAGACATGTTTACTCTCACTATCCCGGCAGTAAACACTGTGAAGCAGGTGAGCGGCAGCAGCACGTAGTGATACAAAAAATAATAATGCTGAGGAATTGTGAGGTCTGAATTTTGTGGAAAAGGATTTTGCGGTGCAAATGGATTACTCTTTTAAGAAGCAAATGGCTTTACTTAAGTAACCCCACCAACTAGCCAAAACTACATTCCCTAACACCGAAAACCAAACAGAACTTTGCTCACAGCACAAAGTGGGGGGGAAAAGTCACTACGTTGCTGATGGGGATGTCATACATGGTCACGTCAAAAAAATTCCAAATACAGTGAAACCTCAAGATACGAAAATAATTTGTTCCGGAGAGTTGTATTATGAGAAGATTTGCAGTGTAAATGGCCTAATTCGTTCCAGCTCCCTCAAAAACAGTTGTATAAAGTGTAAATGTTGTACCCACCCGAAAGAAATATGTTAATTAATCCGTCCATCCATCCATTTTCCTCCGCTTATCCGGGTTGCGGGGGCAGCAGCTTCAGTAGGGAAGTCCAGACTTCCCGGTCCCCAGCGACCTCTTCCAGCTCCATCGGGAGGACACCAAGGCGTTCCCAGGCCAGCTGTGAGACATAGTCCCTCCAGCGTGTCCTAGGTCTTCCCGGGGGCCTTCTCCCGACCGGGCATGCCCGAAACACCTCACCAGGGAGGCGCCCGGGAGGCATCCGGACTAGATGCCCGAGCCACCTCAACTGGCTCCTCTCGATGTGAAGGAGCAGCGGCTCTACTCTGAGCTCCTCCCGGATGGCCGAGCTCCTCACCCTATCTCTTAGGGTGAGTCCAGCCACCCTACGAAGGAAACTCATTTCCGCCGCTTGTATCCGCGATCTCATTCTTTCGGTCATGACCCATAACTCATGACCATAGGTGAGGGTGGGAACGTAGATCGATCGGTAAACAGAGAGCTTTGCCTTCCGGCTCAGCTCTCTCTTCACCACGACGGTCCGGTACAGCGACCGCATTACTGCAGATGCTGCACCGATCCGTCTGTCGATCTCACGCTCCAACCTTCCCTCACTCGTGAACAAGAACCCGAGATACTTGAACTCCTCCACCTGAGGCAAGACCTCACTCCCAACCCGGAGGGTACAGTCCACCCGTTTCCGACTGAGAACCATGGCCTCGGATTTGGAGGTGCTGAGTCTCATCCCAGAAGCTTCACACTCAGCTGCAAACCGCTCCAGTAAACGCTGAAGGTCACAGCCTGATGAGGCCATAAGGACCACATCGTCTGCAAATAGCAGAGACGAGATCCTAAGGTCACCAAGCTGGACTCCCTCAACACCTTGACTGCGCCTAGAAATTCTGTCCATGAAGATTATGAACAGAATCGGTGACAAAGGGCAGCCTTGGCGGAGGCCAACGTTCACCGGAAACAAGCTCGACTTACTGCTGGCAATGCGAACCAGGCTCCTGCTTCGATTGTACAAGGACCGAATGGCACGTAGAAGCGGACCATCAATCCCGTACTCCCGGAGCACCCCCCACAGGACACCACGAGGGACACGGTCGAATGCCTTTTCCAGGTCTACAAAGCACATGTAGACTGGTTGGGCAAACTCCCACATACCCTCGAGTACCCTTGCAAGGGTGTAGAGCTGGTCCAGTGTTCCGCGACCGGGACGAAAACCACATTGCAGCTCCTCTAACCGAGGTTCGACTAACGGTCGTACCCTTCTCTCCAGCACCCTGGAGTAGACTTTCCCAGGAAGGCTGAGGAGTGTGATCCCCCTATAGTTGGAACACACCCTCCGGTCACCCTTTTTAAAAATGGGGACCACCACCCCGGTCTGCCAGTCCAGAGGTACTGTTCCTGACTTCCATGCAATGTTGTAGAGGCGTGTCAACCAACACAGTCCTCCAACATCCAGAGCCTTGAGAAATTCTGAGCGGAACTCGTCTACCCCCGGAGCCTTGCCACTGGGGAGTGATTTGACTACCCCAATTACCTCAGCCACGGTGATAGAACTGTCCACGTACGTATCCTCAGACTCTGCTTCCTCTATGGAAGGCATGTCAGTGGGATTGAGAAGGGCCTCGAAGTATTCCTTCCACCGACCAACTATATCCACAGTCGTGGTCAGCAAGCCCCCGTCCGCACTGTAAACAGTGTGAACTGGGGGCTGCTTCCCCTTTCTGAGGTGTCGGACGGTTTGCCAGAACCTCTTCGAGGCCGACCGAAAGTCGTGCTCCATAGCCTCACCGAACTCCTCCCACACCCGAGTTTTTGCCTCGACCACCGCCGAAGCCGCGTGCCGCTTGGCCTGCCGGTACCTGTCAGCTGCTTCGGGAGTCCCGCAAGCCATCCATGCTCGATAGGACTCCTTTTTCAGCTTGACGGCAGCCCTAACCCCCGGTGTCCACCATCGGGTTCGGGGCTTGCCACCACGACTGGCACCGACCACCTTGCGGCCGCAACCACAACTGGCTGCCTCAGCAATAGAGGCACGGAATACGGCCCATTCGGACTCAATATCCCGGTCCTCCCTCGAAATGCAGGCGAAGCTCTGCCGGAGATGAGAGTTGAAGACTCGACGAACGGGAGATTCTGCCAGACGTTCCCAGCACACCCTCACTACGCGTTTGGGTCTGCCAGGTCTGTCCGGCATCCTTCCCCGCCATCTAATCCAACTCATCACCAGGTGGTGGTCAGTTGACAGCTCAGCCCCTCTCTTCACCCGCGTGTCCAGAACATACGGACGCAGGTCTGATGATACGACCACAAAGTCGATCATAGACCTGCGACCTAGGGTGTCCTGGTGCCAAGTGCACTTATGGACATCCTTATGTTCGAACATGGTGTTCGTTATGGACAAACTGTAATTCGCACAGAAGTCCAGCAACAACACACCGCACGGGTTCAGGTCAGGGAGGCCGTTCCTCCCAACCACGCCCCTCCAAGTCACACTGTCATTGCCCACATGGGCGTTGAAGTCTCCCAGTAGAACTATGGAGTCACCAGCTGGGGTGCTCTCCAGAACCCCTCTGATAGACTCCAAGAAGGCTGGGTACTCTGAACTGCCGTTCGGCGCATAGGCACAAACCACAGTCAGGACCCTTTCCCCAGCCCTAAGGCGTAGGGAAGTGACCCTCTCGTTTACTGGGGATGACTCCAACACAGAGGCACCAAGCCGGGGGGCTAACAATAAGCCCACACCAGCTCGCCGCCTCTCCCCAGCGGCAACTCCAGAGAAGAACAAGGTCCAGCCCCTCTCAAGGAGTTTGGTTCCAGAGCCTAAACTGTGGGTTGAGGTGAGTCCGACTATATCTAGTCGGAATCTCTCCGCCTCTTCCACAAGCTCGGGCTCCTTCCCCACCAGAGAAGTGACATTCCATGTCCCAAGAACCAGATTTGGTCGCCGAAGCCCAGGTCGCCCGGACACCCGCCCTCGACCACTGCCCAAATCACACAGCACCGGACCCTTATGCTTGCCCCTGCAGGTGGTGGGTCTGCGGGGGGGAGTTCCCGTGCGGCTTCTTCGGGCTAGGCCCGGCCAGGTCCCACGGGTGAAGACCTGACCACCAGGCGCTCGCCTGCGAGCCCCTCCCCCAGGGCTGGCTCCAGGGTGAGGCCCCGGTATCCCACGTCCGGGCGAGGTGCGGTCACTCCTCTTGGTTTTTTTCATAGGGGTCTTCTGAATCACTCTTAGTCTGGCTCGTCACCTAGAACCTGTTTGCCTTGGGAGACCCTACCAGGGGCATAAAGCCCCCGACAACATAGCTCCTAGGATCACTCTGGCACTCAAACCCCTCCACCGCGCTAAGGTGGTGATTCACGGAGGGGATGTTAATTAATGATAACATAATTATTACATGTGCAAGAATGTAAAAAAAAAAAAAGAGAGAAAATAATAAAAGCAATGAAAAATAATAATAATATTGACAATTTACCTTTTGGGTCAAGTGAGGTGACCTTGATGGCGGAGGAGGAGGATGAGGGAACAGAGTTTTGACAGATGGCAGAAATCATATGTAAGTTTTACATATTGTAACATCATTTAAATGAATACAGTACATTACATACTAAACCTAAGACTAGGATTTTTTATTTACATTTTTAACAATCGAGTTTCCAAAACAACTGTTCCCAAACAGAAGAATATAGTGAGATGGGAGGGTCTTCCAGCTTAGCCTTGTCACTGGTATTTGCTATGATTGAGCTGGTAACGTTCCTCTTGCTCAGTCAGTAGTTTCCGACATTTAGAGTCCATGCAAAAACACGGCCAGGGCTTTTGTTCTGTGTGGAGCGCTTAGATCACTTCAGTAACAAATTTAATGAGAAAAATTGCATAAAATAAATCCGAAACGGTACGCCAGTGGATCGTACATGCAAACACGAAACTGTTCAATACATCCATGTGAACCGTTACACCCCTAGATTTTAGGAGGAAGAGGATGATTGGAAATAACCAAAGTAACCAATGAGAGGCCAGCTCCTGCTGCTTCTTCGGTTTTACGACGGCTGGCATCAATTGCTTAAATGCATTACAGCCCCAGAGGAGGGCAGCTTGTATGGTGGTGCAATACTTTCAATATTCTGGGCACCACTTTCCATTTTCATTTTTGTATTTTTAATATTTTTCATTAACTAGGATGGAAATATCTTCGAAGACGAAGCAATCTCTCGAATAATCGTGTTATTTTTTGTATAATAAGGTTTTTGTAAGTCAAGGTTCCACTGTAACTCTGTAAGTCCTGTTTTCTAATGAGCTAAGAACGTCCACTAACTTATTCTGATTCCATCGACCCGCAGTGACTTTGTCTCTGTGTTGCCTGGCAACAGGTGAAGCGCTGTGACCACGGCAACAAGGTAAAGGTGGATGTAGAAAACCTGCGGCCTCTGCCATCCTCGTTGGAGGGTTCTTTTGCGCTGGAGTGCTCGCTGACTGACATTAGGTATAAAACACACACACACAGACACACTGCTGAGAAGATGTTCAGCTGTTTCTCTACACACTCCCATCAGGCCAGCAGGGGGCCAACCCACATGGACCGCCACAGCCTGTGACTTCATGTCCTACTACCTGTCAGGAGCCTCAGCTCTTGTTACCATCCAGGTCTGAGAAGCATGTTCTCTTCCCCACTACTTCATGACACCCTCATGCTCTTAAGTTCTGCTGTTGCAGTGGTTCCCAAACTTTTTTTGCCGCGCCCCCCTTTTGGAGATAAAATTATTTCTAATTCTAATTAGTTCTAAAGGAGAGAAAAAAAGTTTGAAAAACAATGTGCTTTTGTGAAACGGTTCCCATGTGTGGCTGTCGTTGCCAGGAGCTGACGGATCAGCGCCCGGTACAGGTCACCCTACTGTGCACCAACAAGATGGGAGAATTGGTCAGCATCTCTGACATCCTGGCCAATGAGGGTCTCGCCCTCAGGGAGAGGAAGCAGGGGTACGTGTGCACAAACCAGCACAAAACATGCATGTTATGTAAAGGTAAGGTAGATGTGGAACTTCTAAGGCTATGTTCTTACTGCAGATTAATTCCGTTTTTTTTTGCTCATATGTGACCTTATCTGATTTTTTCCTGCCAGTGTGAACAGCACGATTTTTTCAAATGTGATTCAGGTCTCATTCGTATGTGGATATAAATTGGATATGTATACAATGCAACTGCAGTATGATCGCTCAGGTGGCATGTACAGTATTTTACATATACCTCATGGAAAGGCGTGTATTACCAAGACTTTAAAGGTAGGCAGTCATGGAAAGGTGTAGTTTATCGTGCAAGACTTGAATAAAGGTACTCACCCACATAGGCAGAAGTTCTTCTCATCCGAAAATTATTTTTGGATAGTTGTTAGCGTAGCAGCGCTTGGCAATGTCTCACCACTCCACCCTCACGCACCTTGGAACAGACGTGGCAGAAGTTGTCTACGAACTTCCATACCCAAATTCTTACATCTTTCTTCTTAATCTTCTACACCGAATCAATTGGCTGGGAAAATATTGACTCCGCCCTGTGAGTGACTGGCGACCAGTCCAGGGTGTACCCCGCCTCCCGCTCAAAGTCAGCTGGGATAGGCTCCAGCATACCTGCGACCCTACTGAGGATAAGCGGTATAGAAAATGAATGAATGAGTGAATATTGACTCCTGTTGTACAAAATTTCCTTGAAATTTCCACAAAAGCATTAAGGAGAGCATGCTAGTAATGTGCGGATCGATACTTAAATGTCGATACTGCCGATACCAGCTCTTTATCATCTAAAGTTAATTCTGAAATCAAATTAGTAATACTTTTGATACTTCTGGTATATTTTTTCTAATGTATGTTAGCTTTGGCTATTTTATAAATCACCCCAATACCTCAATTTACTTTCTTGTATTCTTTGTGGTATAATTTTTAATAATGTACACCACTTATTAAAATTTACCAGACACATTAGTTGAATTTGCCCATAGTATTGACTTAGTATCGCCAATACCACCCTGAATTTGATCCAGTATCAAATCAGAAATAAAATCAATGGTATAGCACATCACCGGAGCGCACACTGGAGTAGTCTTCACTTCCATAAACACATAGAAACGGGAGCAATGTCGTGTTTCTGCGCATGCACGTCACTTTTCAGGAGCGTTGCGTTCACATTACTAGTCACATTTGTTTGGTAATGTAAACAACCACATAAAAAAATCAGATTTTAAGCAAAAAATCCAAATTGGGAATCCAACCTTGCAGTGTGAATGTAGCCTAAGATCCACACAATTCACCCTTCAGTAGGCCCTATGATTTCCACATTAACAGAATCGGATAATTGGAAAATAAAAACTGAATTTACTTTTAAGCGTGGAATCTCGCAGAATTTGGCATCATGTGAATGGAATGCTTGATGAATGAGGAGAAAGAAGAGAAAGAACGTTCGTTTGTGGAAAAAGTTTTCCCCATCGAATGGCTAAATTGTGGCGGAATCTCATCACAAACACTGAGCCGACCCCTCCGATGTTGAAAAAACGATAAACACAGGTGAAAGTTGGCGGAACCTCCTTTCTTCTATTCATGTTGTGTAATGGAAGCTAGCATGCTGGTGCGGTTGTGTGTGCAACTCCAGTTGGATGAGTATATTTTCACCGTGTTGTGTGTTACCACTTTTGACTTCTGATGATGACGTGCAGGTTCTTAGTGAAAAAAGATGAACACGTATTTTTGCACTTAGCTCGTTTCTCACACTGAGAATATCCTTCCGGCCTTCAAAATAAGAGCGCCGTTTGATAAATGTCTAACAGTAAACGAAAGAAGAGTGTCAAAAAAATATCTTAGATATGCAGTTGGAATTGCATGAGTTGCTTACATTACAAGCACGGACATAACAGTTTGTTGAAGACGTTGCAATGTGTGCAGAGGCTGACATCCCATTAGAAAAGTTAGCCAAGCTACATCCATTTCTCGATCACTGGGCTAAATTGTCCATTGAGGCATTGCATCATTAAATGTAAGGTTTTGGGGTTTTTTGCACTTAATTAACTGAACTTTTATTTACTAACCCAAAAACCACACACTAAGTGTGAAATGTAAAAAATGTATTAAACAGAATTTGGAAAAAAATAAAACGGAATTTGGAAAAAAATTAAACAGATTTCCACGTAAGTGGTGAGTTTTTACGTTTTTTCGACAGCTTTTTCTGGTCGTTTCGACATGTTTAGTTCGGGAGTGAGGCAGGCTATAGTTGTGAGGAGTTTCCGCCAACATTCAGCTGTCCGCTGGGGAACTACTTCCCCTTGTACAAATGCTGCTCTTCCTTACGATGACAGTATTTCATTCACGATATGTCCGTTTCCCGGAGATACCTTTTTATTGGTCACATCTGTGATTTTAGAATCATAGTTCCAAATCCTATACTGTATTTGTAGTAGTCGTTGTCTCATCGACGTAACATTTCTGACACCATTTTTACATTTGAAAACGGTTAATTTAGGCTAAAAATACATCATTTTTGCTTAAATATGCATTTTTTTCTCAGCTGTTATGCAAGTGTAAAAAGAAGTCATGCTGGCTGAAATTGTGTGTTTTTGCAGAGCTGAAAAGTTCCATGAAAGCGAGGCTCCGCCTCCTGACAGCATATTGCAGGTGGAGGGTTCAAACACAGCTAATACGGCATCTGTTCCCTCCGTCTTT
This sequence comes from Oostethus manadensis, assembly GCA_024372805.1. Lineage (NCBI taxonomy): Eukaryota > Metazoa > Chordata > Actinopteri > Syngnathiformes > Syngnathidae > Oostethus > Oostethus manadensis. The sequence goes on along the minus strand of QODF01002072.1, from coordinate 188,318 downwards.
TCCGCCCCATCGACTGCGCCCGTCCGCCCTAAACCTGCCCTTCGGATCACCAGGCCCACTGAGAAGGTGACCACTCCAAGAGCAGCTCGACCTGACACTCTCAAGCGCATGGTTGTTGTCATGTTTGTGTGCACACGCAGGTGAAGACGGACCTTTACAAAGCACCTGAACTGCCTCAACTGGGCGTCAATCACATGACCATTTCTGCTGTCAAAGAGGACGGCCTCATCTATGCCAGGACCCAAAATGCAGGTGTGTCTCCCCCCCCCAAACCATGTCCCGTCCTGTCCTCTCCTGCTGAGACACGAGCTGTCCTGATAACGCTTTCTCGCCATCAGAGTGTTATTTGCAGCAGCTGCGGGAAAAGATCCAGCAGAGCATGAAGACGCTACCCAATCAGAAGCCATACACCTGGAAGACGGTCCAGGGCTGCGCCGTCATTGGACCCGACATGCTGTGGTACCGGGGGCAGCTCCTCGAGGTCATGGGAGGACACGTCAAGGTCAGAGACAACCTTGCTACCCGCTACATTCACATATTGGTCCCAAATCAGTTGGACAGGTACAGTCAGTTTGGCTTACTTGCACTGGCTCGCAAGTTAGCTTTACCCTGTGGTTCTGAGTCCGTTTGACTTAACCTAAATTAGTTTTACCAGATGTTCATATAGCCTCATTTTGACTCTATTGACCACTATTGGATCGGTTTTATCTGTGATTACTGGTTCTGAATCAGTTCGACCTATGGGTCCGTTTCACCTTATGGTTCTCAGTCAAATTGACCAGGTGGTTCTGAGTCTCTTTGAGCCATACCGGGTCAGATTGACCGACTTGTGTAGACCCGCTTTAACTTACTGGATGGGAATCAGTTCCCCCACAGGGACCAGGTTGGTTTGACTGTTTGGTATTGGGTCATGCTGGCACGGATTCACCGGTAGGGAGCCCCGCTTGACCCGGGTTGGTACTGAGTCAGCAGCTAGAGGTCTTGCGGGTCACGGATGCTTAGCATGAAAGAAGCTTACCTGTGCTTGCAGGTGCAGTACGTGGACTACGGCCTGGTGGAGAACATTCCAGTGGTCCACGTGTACCCCTGCCTGCTCTGTGATGACATTCCACAGCTCTGCGTGGCGTGTCGGCTTCACGCCGTCAGCCCTGTAAGACTGTGTGTGTGTGCGTGTGTACATGTGTAATAATGCAGACTACAGAGTGGTGGCGTCCTCGTCCTCAGGTTGGCGGCAGCTGGCATCAGGATGCATTGGAGCTTCTTAAGGAGACTCTCCTTTGTCGCCGCGTGGAAGTGCACGTGCTGGTCAGAAACACACACATGCGCGCGAGCACACAGGTTGCCTGTCTGCGCTGATTGTGTTTGTGTGTGTGTGTGTGTGTGCGTGTGTGTGTGTGTGTGTGCGCACATCAGGAGGTGCCCTGTGACCCCAGGCAACCTTTGATGGTCGAGATCTTCATAGATGGACTGAGCCTCAACACCATCCTGTGTCACCACAATCATACCTTGATGGACTCCACAGCACAGAAGGTGTGTGTTTGTATGTACGTTTATGTACGTGTGTGTGCGTGTTTGATCCAAATGTGCTGTCATTATGTGCAGACACCTTCCCAGCCATCTGCTGTCGCCCTTTTAGACGTGTGGGACTTGGACATGGAGGTGCTTCAGCGTCTTGTGCCAGTCATTAGTTTTGGGACACTTTGTCACGCTAGTGCAGCAGTGTCAAACTCGTGCCATGGAGGGCCTAAACACAACCAATTTCTCCAGCATGTGATTTTAATTGATGAGCTCCTTTCCTCAAATTGAAAGTGTTGATCATTAAAATCACCTGCTGTAGTGACGGGCTGGAAAGAAAAACTGCAAGGCCCTCCATGGCACAAGTTTGACACCCCTGCGCTAATGGTTGAGAAGGCGTCCCTACACTTTGGCAGATTGTCAGCCTGTGTTGTCTTCAGGGTCTGATGGGCCCTAAGGAGGTGATGCCAGGGCCGTACACAGAGCCCAGCCTGCCTCGGCGCGGGGAGCAGCTGGAGGTCCAAGTGAGGCACCTGCAGACTCCCATTGAGGTAAGAATCATGAAACGACCTCCTTATGGAGACATTGGAAAGATTGTGACGTGTGGATCCTACAGTTGTTCCTGTGCTGGAAGGACAACACTGACATGCTGGTGGACGGTGAAACTCTGGACCAGCTTCTGAGCAAGGTCAACGCCAACAAGGACCGTCTGCAAGCACTCACCAACTTCCCTTCTGGTAACCATTCAGTCCGCACTTGTCAAAATCCTAACAGCAGCAACAGGTTAGAAGATTTCACAAGGCTTTTAAGATGCCTCCACAAAAGGGTACCAGTGATGATAACCATAGATGCCACTAGGTGACGATATTGTGCAGGAGACAAACAAGGAGTCGTCTTCTGCTCAATGGTCTCCAGGTGGTCCGTGTCTGGCAGAGTACAGCAACGGAAGCTTCTACCGAGCCAAGATGATCCAGATCATCAACGCAGACCCTGTCAGCATCCTGGTCCAGCATGTTGACTTTGGTTCTTACGACTCCTTGCCCACTAGCAAGTGAGAACATAATGACCTGGAGGTAATGTGGGGGGCTGACATATGTAACTAGAACCACATGTCTTCTCTGTCTTCCTGATAGGCTGCGTCAGATTCCCATGGAGCTGCTGCGATTTCCCATCCAGGTCCTCAAAGTCCACGTGGCCGGCCTCAAAGCCCCGCGTGCCAGCGTGGATGACGAGGTGCTTCCCTACAGTCCAGACTGGAGCGTGAAGGCCACACTGGCCATGATGGACCTGCTGCACGGCAACATCTCAGCCTCAATAATGGTACCAAACATTTCCCCGTTTATGCAGCAAGTCTTGTTGTACTGTAGTGCTCCACAAGAGGGCGCTGGATGCCTCTTCTTAGCCTCTCCTCTGCTTGTTTTATCCAGACTCAAAAACCACAGCTTTCCGTGTTGCTTTACAATGAAGATGGGAACTTGGTCTTTTTGCCTTTGGTGGAGAGCGGTCTTGCAGAACTTCAGTGAAGATCCATTTTTTTTTTCTGTCATTTACAATTGTTCCTTTCTCGTTCGAAGCTTCTTAGGTTTTACACTTTTACAGTCACTTGACTGCACTTTCAGTTTGTGTGCACCATACAGACATTAAAGTCTTTTGTTCTTGAACGCATCCCGACTCTCCCGATTAACATCTCCAAGATTGGGGGGGATGTGGGTTGAAGCTCATTTATTTGACAAATACTCAGTTAAGAAAATAAATAGCTTAAACATTTTTACAAAAAAATTAAAAAACATTGCATTCACTACAAAAATCTTCCAACAAGTTGAACAGACTTGATTGGCAGAATGAGTTTTTAGCTGTACAACAGTGGTCTCTTTTTCCTGATATTTGAAAGAATCAAGGAATATAAAAAATAAATATGAACAACATGATACAAGTAAAAACATTCAAGTTGTTATAGTACAGTCAATTTCTAATTTTATGACAATGAACTTGATATGTGTAACATTTTAAGACAGTGAGTTACAATGACAAGAAAATGTCATTTTTGTGAAAGGCAAAAAAAATTAATCTTACAAGACTATAGTAGAAAATGGACTATAGTATAGAAAAAGAAAATGAATTTATGGCAAAGCTGTAATATTGTTGTTATACACTGCTTGGCCAAAAAAAGGTTATACACTATTATTTCATTGGACTGCATTTAGCTTTGATACGGCATCGATAGTTTGAATAGAACAGTTTTATTTTATGGCAAACACATAATAGCAAAAAAATCTTAATTTTATCAGCATTATAGCAATTTTCAAGAAAAAGTGGTGATTTACTTTCAGTGTGTCAGTGGTGTGAACAAATAGAAAAAGGTAGTGGAACAGGCTGAGTGTGGTCCTGGCTACGGTTTGCTGTCAGTGACCACATTCCCGTCTTTGTCTTTGATGCGCAGTCGGCCCGTGGGGTAGCGCGTCTCCTGTCGTCCGTCAGTGTAGACTGTCTTCACGGTGCCGTCTGGATACTCTCTCCTCTTGTAGTCGTCCGTGTGGACCTCCCTCTGGCCCGTGTTGAAATGGATCTCCTTGGTGCCATTTCTACGAGAAACAACACGACTTGACGTGAACGTCCAGCATTGCGGGCGTGCGTATATGCGTACGTACGGTTTCACATGCATGACAGTCCCATCCATCAGCACACACTCTTCGCTGCCATCTGGGAAGAGGTTCTTCACCGTCTGGTCGGCGAAGGTGATCTCCTTGCGGCCGTCTGGGAAGTGCTTCTCTGCGGGAGGAAGGAGGAGACGAGATGCTTCCTCAAAGCTTTTAAGTGATGACTGGTGTCTCGGGTGTGGGCGGTATCTCACCTGTCTGGTTATTGGGGAAATGCAGCACCTCCACGCCGTCCGGGTAGGTGATGTGCGTTGTCTGGGCGTCTGTGTAGTAGTAGATCTGACAAGCACATTAATATTTAATCTAAAAATAATTTTCTTGAATGGATCCAAACATCCACCCATCAACCGGACTCACAACTCTGCGGTCAGCCGTGACCACCTTGGTGTCGCCATTGAAAAAAGTGAACTTGACCGTGACACCATCCGATGAAAGCTCCTTCCGGGTCCCATTGGGAAAGATGATGATGCGATCGCTGCTGGCCAGGACCTTCTCCACCTGGAATGATCACTTTTCATTTCTCGTGGTGTCAAATTCGTGCCACTGAGGGCTGAGACACTGAAGAATGTGTTGATCATTAAAATCATCTGCTGTAGTGACCGGCTGAAAAGAAAACCTGCAGTTTGAGGGAAGAAGCTCAGTAATCTAATCACCTGCTGGAAGAACTTGTATGAGAGGAAAACCTGCAGGGCACGAGTCTGACGCGCTTTAGACGGTGTGTTTTTTTTGGCCATACTTTGCGCAACCACCAGAGAGCACTGATCATTCAGAGCCATTGAGCAGAGAAGGAATACCAAGTTTGAAGCTGAAATGAGGTGTGTTGAAGCAATTGCATGATTATTACAACAATACAGAGTGATGGTGGGAAGTGAATAGAGTAAGGGCTCTCTCCTCAGGCTGGGGAAGTTACCGCCTTAACAACTTAGCCTGTGGATGTTTCCTGACATTTGTTGACTTATTACATCCCAACTACATCAGTATTTTAATAAACTTGAATATGAGAATGTTTATCTCTGAGCCTCAGATTTGTCTTTTTTTTCCCAACAATTCATGTTGCAAAATACCTAAATATAATTTATCTAATTGTAAAAAAGATTTAAACACTGGTTGTGTGTGTGTGTATATATGTCCATTATTGTATATTTAAATTCTATGTAATAAAAATATACAATTTTATTTTTCTTAAATATTTGCTGCCCTGACAAATATTTTAACAATTTTGTTATATAAAATATTGCATTTATTTTTCTTTAGTAATGTAGCCGCAACGGGACACAAGCCCGGATAAATACAGAGGGTTGTGTCAGGAAGGGCATCCGACGTAAAACTTTGCCAAACCAGAACATGCAAATCAGACAAATGACTTCCATACCGGATCGAACGTGGCCGGGTTAACAACGCCCACCACCGGTACTGTTCACCGAGAGGGTGCCGGTGGAAACTGGATTACTGTTGGCCGAAGAAGGACAGGAGGAAGGTGTGTCCGTAGGAGGAGAGAGAAGAGGAATGCTAAGAGTCGAGAACTAAGAGTTGGAACTTTGAATGTTGGAACTATGACAGGAAAAGGTAGAGAATTAGTTGACATGATGCAGAGGAGGAAGGTAGACATATTGTGTGTCCAGGAGACCAGGTGGAATAGTAGCAAGGCTAGAAGCTTAGGAGCAGGGTTCAAGCTGTTCTATCATGGTGTAGATAGGAAGAGAAATGGAGTAGGTGTGATTTTGAAGGAGGAGTTTGCTGGCAACGTCCTGGAGGGAAAAACTGTGTCAGATAGAGTGATGAGCCTGAAGCTAGAAATCGAAGGTGTGATGTTTAATGTTGTTAGTGGGTATGCTCCACAGGTAGGATGTGAGATGGACGAGAAAGAGAAATTCTGGTCAGACCTGGATGAAGTGATGCAGAACATCCCCAGAAGAGAGAGAGTTGTCATTGGTGTGGACTTCAATGGGCATGTTGGTGCAGCAAACAGAGATAAGAGGTGATGGGCAAGTTTGGTATCCAGGAGAGGAACGCAGATGGTGGTTGACTTTGCAAAAAGGATGGAAATGGCTGTAGTGAATACTTTCTTCCAGAAGAGACACGATCATAGGGTGACCTATAAGAGTGGAGGTAGGAGCACACAGGTAGAAGTTGTAACCTGAAGCATGTCAGTGACTGCAAAGCAGGGGTAGGTGAGAGTGTAGCCAGACAGCATAAGATGGCGGTGTGTAGGATGACTCTAGTGGTAAGAAGGATGAAGAGGGTAAAAGCAAAGCAGAGGACAAAATGGTGGAAGCTGAAAAAGGAGGAGTGTTGCGTGACTTTTAGGAAGGAGTTGAAAAAGGCTATGGGTGGCCAGGAAGTCCTTCCGGATGACTGGACAACTACAGCTACTGTGATCAGGGAGACAGGTAGGAGAGTACTTGGTGTGTCATCTGGAAGGAAAGTTGATAACGAGACTTAGTGGTGGAATGAGGAGGTGCAGGAGTGTATACAGAGTAAGAGGTTAGCTAAGAAGAAGTGGGACACTGAGAGGACTGAAGAGAGTTTTCTAAGGTGAAAGTAAAGGTGGCAAAGGCCAAACAAGGGGCTTATGATGACTTGTATGCTAGGTTGGACAGCAAGGAGGGAGAGAAAGATCTATACAGGTTGGCAAGGACGTGCAGCAGGTTAGGGTGATGAAGGATAGAGATGGAAGGGTATTGACAGGTGCCAGTAGTGTGATGGAAAAATGGAAAAAGTACTTTGAAGAGTTGATGAATGAGGAAAAAGAGAGAACAAAGAGTAGAAGAGGTGACTGTTGTGGACCAGGAAGTAGCAAAGATTAGTAAGGAAGAAGTGAGAAGGGCAATGAAGAGGATGAAGAATGGAAAGGCACTCGGTCCTGATGATATACCTGTGGAGGTGTGGAAGTGTCTAGGAGAGGTGGCAGTAGAGTTCCTGACCTGGTTGTTTAACAAGATCTTACATAATGAGAATGAGGAATGGAGGAGAAGTGTGCTGGTGCCCAAATTAAGAACAAGGGAGATGGCAGAGTTGTGGCAACTACAGAGGAATAAAGCTGATGAGCCATACAATGAAGTTATGGGTCAGTTATGATCAGGAATGAGCACATCAGAGGGACAGCACATGTTAGAGGTTTTGGAGATAAAGTCAGAGAGGCCAGACAGAGATGGTTCGGACATGTCCAGAATAGTGAATATATTGGTAGAAGGATGCTGAGTTTTGAATTGCCAGGCAGGAGGCATAGAGGAAGACCAAAGAGGAGGTTTATGGATGTAGTGAAAGAGGACATGAAGGTAGTTGGCGCAAGAGAAGAGGATACAGAAGACAGAGTTAGATGGAGGCAATTGATTCGCTGTGGCAACCCCTGAAGGGATAAGCCGAAAAGAAGATTGATTTTTCTTTTGTATAACCTGCCAAAATAAACATTCAACATTTAGATTATTTTTTTAGGTTTTTCTGCCATAATAAATACTGAAACATTTGCATTATTTTATGATTTCTGTGAATGTTTGTTTGTATGTGCCCTGCGATTGACTGGCGACCAGTCCAGCGTGTGCCCCGCCTCTCGCCCAAACCCAGCTGGGATAGGCTCCAGCATACCCACGACCCTGAGGATAAGCGGTGTAGAAAATGAATGAATCTATATGTATTGTTTTATTTTTCTTTAAATATTCATATTTCATCCATTATATTTAAACTTTGTGTTTAAATTTTGTGATATTGTTTCCTTTAACAATTTGCCATAACAAATATTGAAACATTTCTATTATTTCATGTTTAAATATTTTTTCTTTAATATATTCTGCATTATTTTATGTTTAAATGAAATGCTATAAATAGTTGAATATTTTTTGCCATTTCGAAATCCAGATAAAAGGTTAAATAGCGTATTTTAGAAATCAAACAAAACTTTGTGCTTAAGATTTTTGTTCCCCTACTATCTAGATCTTTGCTGACCTTGCCATCAGGATACGTGATGACCTCCTGAGCATCTTCTTCCTTGCTGCACTTGGTTGGTTGACTTGGCGTCCCATCTCTTGGCTGTGTAAGCATAATGATTGACATTTAACAGCGCAAACATTACTCCAGGACATATCAGCACCTCTGGGAATTAGCCAAGTCAGTTGAGAGCAATGCCTCTTACCAGGGAGCTGCTGTGTGAATGTTCTAGAATAGGCTGGGGGTTTTTGGCAGATGATGAAGGGCCTGACTGGGCATGCTTTCTTAGACTGCTCTTCAATGCTGCACACACGCGTCATAAACAAAGTGTTCCATAGATATTTTTACATTTTGCTCACAAAAATCTAGAGTGAGCGTTACCTTTGAGGGAGTGTGCAGGTTGCCTGCCGTCCTTGAAGTTCCCACTAGCGGCCGATGCAGTACTGCAGCTTGGAGGGCTGGCGCTCCCTCTGGAGTCGACAGGACTCTGATTACGAGAAATAGGTATGATTTCAATATTTTCATAAAATACATATTGGTGTACCTATTTTTTGGTTTTCCACACACATACTGTTCTGCTTTTCTTCTCCTCTGGAATCTTTCATTTGCGTTGTGGCTTTGATGCATCAGAGTGGGTTGTATGATGGAGTATTAGGGCCACATAAAAAATAAATATCAGATTGACATTAAAAGTCGTAATTTTACCTTACTCATTTGGAAATGGGTGGACTGTACCCTCCGGGTTGGGAGTGAGGTCTTGCCTCAGGTGGAGGAGTTTAAGTATCTCAGGGTCTTGTTTACGAGTGATGGACGGTTGGAGCGTGAGGTCGACAAACGCATCGGTGCAGTATCTGCAGTAATGCGGTCACTGTACCGGACCGTCGTGGTGAAGAGAGAGCTGAGCCGGACGGCAAAGCTCTCTGTTTACCGATCGATCTACGTTCCCACTCTCACCTATGGTCATGAGTTATGGGTCATGACCGAAAGAATGAGATCGCGGATACAAGCGGCGGAAATGAGTTTCCTTCGTAGGATGGCTGGACTCACCCTAAGAGATAGGGTGAGGAGGGCGGCCATCCGGGAGGAGCCCAGAGTAGAGCCGCTGCTCCTTCACATCAAGAGGAGCCAGTTGAGGTGGCTTGAGCATCTCGTTCGGATGCCTTCCGGGCACCTCCCTGGTGAGGTGTTTCGGGCATGCCCAGCCAGGAGAAGGCCCTGGGGAAGACCTAGGACACGCTGGAGGGACTATGTCTCACAGCTGGCCTGGGAACGCCTTGGTGTCCTCCCGGTGGAGCTGGAAGAGGTCGCCGCAGACTGGGAAGTCTGGACTTCCCTACTGAGACTGCTGCCCCCGCGACCCGGACCCGGATAAGCGGAAGAAAATGGAATGGAATTTTACCTTTGACTCAGGGCAAAGGTCACAGAAGTCCCCTGTTTTCATAGTTGTCTGGGGCAATGCCTGTTAAGATGGAGTATTAAAGTCATAGAAGATTTTGAGAATAAAGTTGTACATTTACGAGGAAAAGCTTGTAATATTAAGGGGAAAGTTACCTTCCTTCCTGAAGAATTATGCTATACTTTAACTGACATTTTTACCACTTTTTGTTTCTGCTAAAAATCTGAGTTTTATTCTCGTAATTTCACTTTTTTTCTCTCGCAAAATTAAGATTTTGTTTCATGTAAAATAATGACTTTTTTCTTGTAAAATTACAATATAATTACATGTGGTAATATTACATGTCATAGATGCCAGAGGGAAAATATAGCTTTTAGTTATAATGGAACAGCAAAACAGAGCGTTTGGGCACAAACAGATTAGCATGGTTTAGCGCCATTTCACTTGTACCTTCGTGTACCCCGCCCCCTCCACAAATGGTGTTTTGTTTTCATAACTGTCTCAGTAGCCTCAGTCGGAACATCAAGTTACGACTTATGTTAAGTTATGACTTTACACTCGTAATATTACAAGCTTTTTCTCGTAAATGTACAACGTAAATTGTCATAAATTTAATAGTTTATAATCCAAATATCAGATGATTTTAATAAAACTCCCCAACTGGCATTCCCTGAGACAGCTATGAAAACCTTTGGGCTGAGTCAAAGAGATATTACAACCTTTTTTTTCGCATAAAATCATGACTTTTAATCTCAAAATCTCAGATGTATATTTTTTAAAATGTTGATATTTTATGTTTTTGTTTGTGTTAATATTCAAGCATAAAATCACTCACTTTAGGACTTGATGAGGATATGGCGCCCTCGGTTACCTACAAATGCACTTTCACTAACACTAGTGGTGTCCAAAGTGTGGACCGGGGCTCGTTGGCGACTCACTCCACATTGTAAAAATGAAAAACAATTTATGAATAATGAGAAAAACTTACAGCAAATTTGACTCCTTTGGTAAGAGAGGACACATCTTTAGTGTCCCTCTCTGCTTCTGGAGAGTTTTTCTTCAAGGCACTAAGACGCAGCTTCTCCAACGCACGCACCTCACAAGAGGAGAGACGGAGAAAAAAGACGTTAGGAGACGCTTCCGCCATACTGCCCCGGCCCTGTTCAAATGGCAGTCACCTGGTCCCTCAGAGCGAGATTCTCCTGGCTGAGAGAGTCCATCTGCTGGCGAAGGCGGCTGTGCGTGGACGACCAGCGGCTTTCCTTCTTTCTCAACTCCTCCTGCAGGGAGCTCAGCTGCTCCTTCAGCGCCTGAAATCACGTTTGTTGGCTGCTTAGTTGGGTAAATTCCCAAAGCACTCACCTCTTCGTTTTTGTAGGAAACTTCAGACAGACATGATTTATATGATTATGTAGTAAAGTGATTTGAATGATTTGTGGAAAAAATCTTGTCTCATTTTTCTGTATTATTTCAAGCATATTATTTTTCCTGCATGTTTGTCTCACTGAAATGTTTGATATCACCGAACAGATTTAAATATTAGTCAATGACAAGACAACTGAACATGAAATCTAGTTCTGAAACAAAACATTATTATTCCACCATAGAAAAGATACTGGGCAAAAAGTAACGAGGAGTCCCAAGACCAAAACCACCGCTGAACAAAAAGAACATCAACTTGTCTCAATTTTGCCAGAAAACATCTTGATGATCCTTAAGACCTTTGGAAAAATACTCTATGGTCTGACGAGACAGAAGTTGAACATTTTGGAAGGTGTCCCATTACATCTGGCATAAAATCATGTGGAGGCTCTCAGTTGTCCAGGTGTTCTCCATAGTAGTACTACTACCTGGCGTAAAAGTGGCGCTACATTTCGGAAAAAACATCTTAGCAACAGTAAAATACGGTGGTGGTAGTGTGATATATCTGGGTCAGTTTTGATGCTTCAGGACTTGGAAGACTTGCTGTGATAAATAGAGCAAAATATGCTGAAGGAGAATGTGCGGCCATCGGTTGGTGACCTCAAGCTGAAAGCAACTTGTGTTGTTCAGCAGGAAAATGATCCAAAATACACCAGCAAGTCAAAGAAAAACCAAATGAAGACTTCGGAGTCTGACTTGAATGCTACTGAGATCCTGTGGCATGAAAAGCCTCCAATGTGGCTGAATGACAACAATTTTGCAAAATTCCTCCACAGCGCTGTAAGAAACTCATTACATGTTATGGCTTGATTGCAGTGCAACCACTTATTAGCTTTAGGTTAAAATCCTTTTTTCACACAGGAGCATGTAGCTTTGGGATTTAAAGTTTCACTTAAAAACTGTATTTTGTATTCAGTTATGTTGTCACTGACTAATATTTACATTTCTTTGATGATCTGAAACATTTAAGTTTGACCTATCATTATCGAATATAATCATTTTTCTATAAATTGATTTGTGATTTATCTTGTTTTTATTGAACGACACTTTATGGAGCAGAAGTTGTGATTTGTTAGTAAAACAGTTACTACATTCTGCAGTGGAGTAAAATAAGATCATGCAAGATGCGTGAAAGAGACGAGCGCAAGGTGAGGAACCCTTTGGTGATGGTGGCAAACAAACATTTTACCATTCATTACAAGCCATTGGAAGTCACAAGCACCACGCTCGCATCACCTGTATCTCCTCCCGTTCTTTCTTGTCGGGCACGGCTCGCACAGCCGCGGCGTGTTTCTCAAACAGTTTACGTTCCCTCTGCAGTTTTCTGGTTTCTTCTTTCTTATAGTCCTCAAAGTGGGCCAGCTGCTCCGCTCTCTGCTGGTCCATCGCCGCACACTCCCTCCTGGACACCATAAAATGTGGCCCCCATACAAAAGTCAGGCATAGCAGACACAGGATGAGTTGTATCTGGATCATTTGGCTCACCTGAGGTTCTCCTGGTTCTTCTCATTCTCTTGTCTGAGCTTGGCCAGCGCCGCGTTCTCCTTCTGGAAGCGTTCGATCTCAATCTCCAGCTGGACCAGCCTCTCCTTCAGCTGTGCTGACTGGACACACTGGCCTGCATACGCACACACACACACACGTCTAAGCACTGCAAACTACTAGCTAAAGGAGATGCTAACACATTTTTATTGCAATGTGCAATCCAGAGCAGATCTGGATCAAACTTGCATTGATATTATGGCTTCTCCAATCGATTTTGTTCAAGTGGGATAAGTAGAAGTTGCTTTAGACCAGGGTTGCTCAATACGTCGATCGCGATCTACCAGTCGATCACAAAGACATTGTGGGTAGATCGCGTGACATTCACGGCGTCCATGCGCTGAACCAAAACACGGGTGTACGCCCCGTCCCCACCTCTGCTTTACAAAGTCTGATATCGATCTAAATAAGGAAAATGATTGGGGACCGCTGATATAAGAAATTACTAGTCTGATAAAAAATAATTATACATAAATAAAAAAAATTAAAAAAAATAAAAATACGTCCACTGGATTGACAGTCACTGCGCATGCGGAAACACCGGCACTATGTGCCGCAAAACTAACTAGCAGTGAGTTACCTCTGTTTCTTCTCTTAAATTTAAAAAAAGGTATAACAATGAGTGGAGGAGCTGAACCAAGTAAGAAGAACAAAAACGTGTCACTTTCGTTTAGAATAAGAGGAGGACTTGAGGTAAGCGGCATCGAAGATGGATGGATGGGTTTTCGAAGTACTTTTACCTCATCTGCTACACTGCAATCGCAACACCAAATAACGGAAATGTGGAGCAGCATTTCTGGACCTTTAATGGCAAATACGACACCTATGTTGCGAGAGACAATTACACCGCACACACGCGTGAAGATGGATGAACCGTAGTGTAGGCACATTGCACTGTGTCGCCGGTGCTTCAAACGCACACACATTATGGTAATGATGTGTTTTTCTTCCAACCACATGGATCTTCCATCATAGCGGTGTCACTGCTGCTTATAGAAATCCTCTACGTATCATAAGAGCTTATTATGGGTGATTAGTTAATTTGAGGGAGGGAGAGTTGGGAGGTAAAACGAGTAAGATCGTTATCCTCCTATGCTGTTTCCCCCCCCATCTCTTATTTTCTCCCTTTTTCCTTCCTTCTCTTCCTCTTTAGTGAAATATATTGATCACTACATCGACTGTGTTTTCAATAATCGGCTCTTTAGTTGTCCACAAACTGTGATCTCTCCGCTAATTAAGCAGCAGTTGTCGCACTTTGTGTCTTTTAAGACTTTTCAAGCAGGCACAACTTTATGCTTCACTGTATGACCTATATTTGCGGCTTTTATGACTTCTTTTGCAGTGAACTCATCTGGTAATAGATTAACAGTACATTATAACGTAGAATGAATGTAAGTAAATGCATCATGCTGAAGATCTGCAGACCATATGTGTACATGATTTGCGTGCATGGGGCAAGGCAGCTGCCACGGCGTGGGTTTCAGCATTCATTATGTGGCCCTAATGACCTGATGACAGCTCATCACTGACACACACACAGCGACAGTAACAGTGCCAATTAAGCACTGGACAGAAGTAAAAGGGATGCTTATTTATTAGGTTTGTGAATCCTGGCACTCTCCGCTGCACTTTTCTTGTCTCCATCCTGCACTGATAATGTGATTTCAGCTGTTTTGTCCATGCTAATTCCTGTTTAATTATTAACACTGACATTATTATACGTTCAGTGTTAAGAGGCCTTTCATTACAGTTTGACAACACCCTGAAGAGAGTTTTCTCTGTGTCCCCTCCTCCTTTTTAGAAAGCTAAAAGTGCAAATGTGCACCATCCAGCAGGCTGCTCGATATTTTTGGCTTTTGTTCTTCTGTTTGTGTGTTTACCAGTAATCCATTGTGTTAATGTCTGTGGTGTTTCACACATTCTTTAATTTAAGGGACAAAGCTAGGCTGATTGGGTTCATCCTACTGTGAAAAGAAGTTATTTTTGTATTATAGACCCTGCATAGGAGGCGAGGCAAGGCAACGAGAGAGGGAGGTGTGCTGCAGTTGCCTCCCACAACATGGCACGCTCCTTAAACCATCAGGCACGGGGAGGGATGCCTAATTGAACATGATAAAGTATAAAGTTAATTACCCCTCACGCATGTCACTGATACCCCCAGGAGGAGGGGGCATCCTGAGGCACAGCTGGTGTGTCGTGTGTGTGTTAGCTGTGAATGCATGCGTGTGTGTGTGTGTGTGTGTGTGTGCTTCGGACAGAAAGAGAAGGTGTGACGGGACAAAAGGCAAGGGCTCCCATGAGGGTTGTGCAGTGGATGATTGCAACAATCGGCTTTTAAAGATGCGTCTGTCCCTCTGGTGCGGTGCTACTTAACACGCCTGTCCCACCATGAGTCTCTCTCTTTCTCTCTCTCTCTCTCTAACTCTCTGTCTCTCACACACACACACACACACACGCACACAGTAAAGCTGACCTTTAGAGACAGTCAAGTGACTGATGTATTAAGCTCTTTCATGGATGTGTTTTTCACAGATTAAGCAACAAAACAATACAATTTTGCAAATGAAAGTTTGAATTCACACATTAGTTAACGTTAAAAGGGGTGGGTTTGGGCGTGCCATGATTGCTTGCATGGGTAGACGTTATCAGTGTGACTGCCAAAATATAAAGTTGCAATAATGCTGTGTTGTATCATGAAGTAATGGTACATATAAAGCATGGATGATCGCAGCAAAGGTTGAATGCAGGAGCAGCACCGCACCAAAACATAGAACCACTGAATCGACCAAGGTGGGAGTTTGTGTTCACCTGAGCTAGCCTCCACCTGTGATGTTTTTTTCAGGTGTCGGAGCTGCCAGTATGGCCAAGTTGACCTTCATGGTGGGTGGAGTGGAGGAGGAGTACAACGCTGCCCAGGAGCTTCTCACATGCATGGGGGCCAATGTTGTCTACTGTGGACAAGTTGGTACCGGACAGGTACTGTAAATTGCAAAAGTACATTTTAATGTGATTTCAGTCATACGCAACATTAGCAATAACTTACTTTGTACAGCACACTAATAAAACCATTTGTTTCTATGTATTTTCTGTTGTCATGTGTTTAATACATGTGTCATAGTGTTTAAAATAATAGCAGTCAAATGTGACTAATCAGATTAAGAACTGTCATTAGTATAACAAGTTACCAGTAGGTGCAGTAGATTCTCAGGAAAAAAACAAGACCCAGCATTCATGATTTGCACACTGTTAAGGGTGTGCAATTGGGCAATTAGTTGTAAGGGGTGTGTTGCAGTGTGGCATTCAATCAGTCATCGATTTTGTGAAAAAACAAATGTGAATCAGGTGGCCCCTATTTAAGGATGAAACCAAGACTTGTTGAAAATGCATTTCCCTTTGAAAGACATTGTTCAGAAGAACAGTGTAGTTTGATTAAGAAGTTGAGTGGCAGGGGGGAAATCTTAGCAAGAGGTGTACAAAAATGTTGTCTGTTCAGCTAAATGCCTTAAAATGGAGAGCAAAACCAGAGACACATGGTTGAAAACTATCAAAATGGATTGAACCAAATATCATGACAGTCACTACTATTAACAAAACATAAATACAAACTCAGGCTCCATAGGGTTTACTAGCTGGCAAAAACCTGTCCAGCGCCATCATTTCCATGATGAAATCACAGATTGCTTTAGCCATCGTGTCATCGCAGGCAAACTATTTGCACTTTTCAAATGCTGCAGTGTTAGGAACAAGCCCTGGGGCCTGTGCAACTGGCAGGCAAAACATCTTTCTCTGAAACAGTGACAATATCCCACTCATTCGACAACATGTTTGTTTACAAGTGACTATCCACGTCACAGATGGGGAAAAAAGGAGCGCTTGATTTGATCAATCTAATCCACCTACAGCAAAATATGTGTAATCTTGCCTCATTGGAGCGTTTTTTTTTTTTTTTTTTGGTTATTGTAGCTATTTTTAATGATAGATAGATAGATAGTTTATTAATCTCCAAGAGAAATTTAGGTTAATGTTAGCAGATGTAGCGTTATGATGTCGTAATTCCACGTATTGGCCCAATAATTAGCAGTCTGATTTAATTAGGGTGACTGTGCAGACTAGCAGTGACTGTCAATCAACTGGGTGTATTTTTAGTTTATTTCCTTTTTTTTTATGTATAATAATTATTTTTTTATCAGACTAGTAATTTCTTATATCAGCGGTCCCCAATCATTTTCCTTATTTAGATTGATATCAGACTTTGCAAAGCAGAGGTGGGGACGGGGCGTGCAGCCGTGTTTTGGTTCAGCACATGGACGCCGTGAATGTCACGCGATCTACCCACAATGTCTTTGCGATCGACTGGTAGATTGCGATCGACGTATTGAGCACCCCTGCTATACTGTATGTGACATTTCCTCTCTGTTTGTTCACTAAAGGCAGCAAAGATCTGCAACAACATGCTTCTGGCTATCGGGATGATTGGAACGGCAGAGACTATGAACCTCGGCATTAGGTAATGGACTGGTGCGTGTGTATATATATACTGTGTGTGTGTGTGTGTGTGTGTTTATATCTGTCAAATGATTAAAGATTTTAATCTGCTTGTTGAAATCACAGTGTTCAAGTTAATTAAACACGATTAATCGCCATTTATGTCTGAAACTTGGCAGTTTTTACTGTATTTTATTGATAAAATGATAGGACAGGATTATATAGATTTGTATGTATTAGGAGCTTCAAATGAACTCAAAACTAAATCAAGCTCAAATATAGCACACGTGACTGAAAATATTTTTACTTAAAAAATTAGTGAGTTACATGAGTTACATGAGTTACAAAGTGAGTCATTAAAAACCTTCAAATATACTTTTCTACTTCTGTCCGGAATTGGCCATGTGTATGTGTGAATTTAGTAAATGAAAGTGCAAAGGAGGTCAACATGGCCCCAAGTATCTGCTAGAAAAAGATGGATGAGGGGGAGGAATCACTGGCTCTGATTTACATCTGCTGATTGAGCGTTCACCAAGACCCTGTCACTGGACACCACCCACAAGACCTCATTTTAGGGTGCTGATGATGGGATAGTAAGTCAGATAAGATTCCAAATTTTATCATATCCTGTCGCTGAAGAATCTTCATTATTTAGATGCAGGAAATGACGTGTTGAATTATCTCTCAGATGGATGAAAAGACATAGGCCTTCATGAATTTAAATTATCAACCTTCCAAATATATCCCTTGTCAGGCTCTTCCGCTATTCACCACGTTAATATTAGGTGCTTTTATAGCTTTAGCGACTTAAATGCCATAGTGCACCTGGTTTTTGTGCGCGTGCATGGGCCGAGTGCAGCTGTGCTAGTGTGGCTGATTTATCCGTGCTGAGACAGATGAGGAAAATTGGCGTGAGCAGTTGCACATAAATCCCTTTGCAGGGCCACTGAAATATGAAGGCATTAAGGGAGCAACATGGATTTACACATCGCCACACTGCACAAACACACATGCACACACGCTGAAACAAAAAGACTAAGCACTTCTTTGTAAAAAGTTCATAAAGCACATTATTAGCAATGATTGTCTTCAAGTTGGATGCGTGTTAATTTTGGTGTACATACATGCATTCCTTATAAAGACCATCTCTGGATCTTTATTAAAGAGTTTGACATTGGTAAGACTATAGGGGTGTCACAAGATCTTGCAGGATCAAAACGTCACAAGATTTCTCGTTCAGAAAATGTCTGGTGGGTACTAGGCCAGGGACGGTAATAAATGAATAATTAATCACACAATAAATGAAAATTAATGTGAACTTAATTCCGCCGACCCCAGTATATTGCCATGTGCATACTTGTCTGTTTTGCTCATTTCTCGCCTCCTAACAGGCAGGAAGAGGGTTCAATCTGTGCATTGGTTTGAGCACCGTGGTGCGTTTGTTCCCTAGAAAAACTGCAACGGTGTGAGACCTTTTGTCAGTCCTACAGTCTTTGTCTCGGTGGGTGAATGCGGGAAGAGTGTAACAGTAGAAATTAAATTGCATTATATTGTCATATTTTGTTTTTTCATCGTACGTAATGTTAAATCTTGTATTGTCTCATCTCGTGAACTGAGTGTCTCGTGACACCCCTACTTAAAACAAAGCCTACACACACAAATCTGTTATAAAGCGAGGACCCGATGTCCCAACCGATATACACGTGCACACATACACACTGAAATAACATGTTATCATGTAAGACTTGGCTAATACAGCTTGGCCTTACCTGTCCACAACCACACACTTACACACACACACGCACACACACACACACACACATTTTGTAGAGCTAATTTGTTGATCTCAGATGGAGACTCAGGGCGTCTCCACCAGAGCATGACATTCTCTGGGTGCAAAGGATGGGCCACGCATGACAATTATGAGCACGCATACACACACACACACAAGCTCCTTTCCATTGCCGTCCACGTTTGTTGTTCCACCTTTATTTTATTCTGACTTTTTAATCCCTTTTTTGCCTCATTTGTGCCTGCTGTAATTTCTACATGCAGTCAGCGAAATGATGTACGTGGACACGAAAGAAAATGATTTATAGCTTATCACCACTACCTTGCCCATCCAGTGCAGGTAATTTTAAAAAGGTCATGACACCCACAGCCATTTTCCTTTTAAAATAAATTAAGTCTTTGTCTCTTTGCTGCCCGAATGAATTGATTAGCGCTTTTAAATGTGCATGTTGCCTCTATAACTGATACTACTAGAGCTTCTGCGTGTGCTCATTAACTCTTTAGTGTGATAATAAACATGAGTCGGGCTCTTGTGGCATCACATGAGGATGAGGAGCTAATTACAGTGAAACAGACATTATCACTGCTGCAAATGAACCCCACCTGCTAGCTCATAAACACCCTCCCTTTCCCGTCTTGCTTCCTTCCCGGCATATTTCTTTAATCCACAGCGGCATGGCACAGCAACACGTTTGTGCCCTTGCTGCCTGTGTGACTTCGCGCGTCCGTGTCAGTCTTGTTAAAGCGTGACATGTCGCCTTCTCCACGCAAATTACCTCGGGCGAGGAAACACCACCACTGCGCCAGCTAATAACCGTGGCTGCTTGAGTGGTAATGCGTGTGTCTGTGCGTTTGAGAAGGGAGCAGGAGGGGAGATTCATTGATTTATCGTTAACAGAGGACAACAGCTCGCCGTCAGTGCTCGCCATAACAAATGATCTGCGCGCTCGGACGCGCTTTATTGTAGCCCAGCCCGTAACCTTTTCAGCTGCTGACCCAGAACACAGGGAGGGGCCGCCCTGTATGTGTGTGCATATGGGGGAGAAGTCAAACATATGTCCCCTCGAGTCCTCA
This sequence comes from Oostethus manadensis, assembly GCA_024372805.1. Taxonomy (NCBI): domain Eukaryota; kingdom Metazoa; phylum Chordata; class Actinopteri; order Syngnathiformes; family Syngnathidae; genus Oostethus; species Oostethus manadensis. The sequence continues at coordinate 168,512 of QODF01002072.1, read as the reverse complement.
GACATGAGGCAGAGGAGGAAAGAGACAGCGGCGAGGGCTGAAACTGAAAAAGCCATCACCAGTGAGACGTCAGCGATGCCACATTTCCAAAACAGACTGTTTATAAAAACCAGCGGACACAAAAGAGACGTGGAGGGAGAGACATGTAAATGCAACTCCCGCCCTTAATTAGTTGGTAGACGGCTAATAAAAAGCTGTGGTAGTATTGGCAGAATGAGAGCCAGGTGGAGGGAGGGAGGGATGGTGGGAGGCTGTGAGGACCTATGATGGTTTAACAGTCATATTGAGTGGAGTTACAGGCCTGTAAGTAACACTGGGCTTGATGTGGCTCGCCTTGCACTGGCCTTTTAAAGCATACATTCGCTACACAAGCAGTTTAGATCAGCGACAGACGCTGTAGTTACACCCTCTCTGCTGTCATGCTTGGCACAGCGTCTCGCTCCGTGCCACCGCCTGTGTCTCCTTCCTCTCCGCTGAAATGTGTCCGCTTGCATACATAAAAGTAGGCTGCTGCAGCCAGGAGGTAAAATTAAAAAAAAAAAACTGACAGTGAGGTTTATGGCTCCCTAGTGCTGCTTAAACCACTTCACCTCCTTCTCCTCCACTTTTTGTCATGAAACAGGGATGATGAAGGATAGACGTGCTGCTAAACATCGATACTGCATTAGCCAGCATTACAAAGCCTTCAGCCATTAACGCTGAGGAATGGTCATAGCCAGGCACAAAGTTCAATGGGGGTCATCTGCCGCCCTTCATCCTTCTCCATGCTTTACTTGTACCACTTCCCAGTCCCTCGCTACACCTTGCATCATCCCTTATTCCTTCTATTTCACCATCAGTTATTATTACAGTATATACTTTTCAAGGGACAATACTATTGAAATGATACTCAAGATATACTTGAGAGCAGTAGTTCTCAACTGGTGGGACGGAACCCAAAAGTGGGTCGTTGATCTAATCTGGGTGGGGTGCGAGTCAAATATATAAGTGATAATTATACATTATATATTCAATGATATAATACACAACCAGTGAGTTATCTTTTTTTATTTTTAAAAAAATATTTGTCGTCTTCGTGTAATATTCATATATATTCATTGCACAGGTATAAATATATGAAATGTGATATTGTGGTCTAATTTAGTGTCATTTTCATATTTAACTTTAATGTATACACTATTTGTATGCCTACACTTATGTTCGTCCTAATTGTCTTGACAAAATGCCTTTAATGCGTTTTTCTAAAATGCACTTTGGACATGTAATTATGTGTATTAATAATTTAACAGATGACATTGGCAATTTAAAAAAACAAATGCATTTGCTTGGTTTTAATTAAGTAACAGTATAAATAAATAATTGTGGATCAAACTTTGAGACCAGTTGAGAACGTTTACAGTAGTCAGTGCACAGCTTACAGCAGTATGGGTTGACAGTGTTCCCTCTGGACATCGCGGTTCACCTTTTGCGGAATCTTTTGTGCTTTTTTGTTTTTTTTTACAGTTATGAACGTGCATTGTGTTCTGCATCCTGACTGGCTCGCACCAAATGTTGTTGGACTAATGGACATTTAGAAGGAAAGTAGAAGTCACGTAGCAGTAGGGCACCATTAAGTGCATTGTTTGGTGTTGAAACATTGTTGCTTATCAATGTTACTGCTCAGTTGTGGATTCTGCCGCTGCATAGCAACATTTAATAATAATAAAAACTTTTACCTGCACTTGGGTCCTCTCTCTCCTTATCCACTGGCAACACAAGTGAGTACTAAGATGTTTTTATGGTGTGGGTTACGTCGTGGTCTGAACAAGTCACTGGGGAACATGAATTCCAAAATGTACTCAAACATTTTGGAATAGAGCATGGTTAAATAGCTTGAGGAAACACACCTCCCAGATGACTGTGCTTGAGTAGATACTAACCTCAACCCCTTCTTTGCTCTTAGACTGGGTTTGGACCCCAAGCTACTGGCAAAGATCCTCAACATGTCCTCAGGCCGCTGCTGGTCCAGTGACAAGTACAATCCCGTCCCTGGCGTCATGGAGGGAGTCCCCTCAGCCAACAACTACCAGGGAGGCTTTGGAACTACGCTTATGGCCAAGGTAGAGGTCTAAAACACATATTGATTTAGGAAGAACAGAAGAATTTCAGAATTTGAACAGCGTACAATTTGCAAACCAACTATATTTTGTGTGAAAAGTTCCTTTAAAGTCTGTATATTCTGTTTTGTTTTGTGTTTAGCTTTTTGTGATGTCAAAAAAAAAGCTCCATGCAACCGAAATTTGTCCAAAACATTTTCATGCAATTTTGTACATATACAATATATATGCAGTTTTGCAACATGTTTTTGTCCTGGCTGCTGCCCAGTGTTTAACGTCTTATTAAGCTTGTATGACTGTCATAGATAAACATGAATACTTCTTTTCACTACTAGTGAACTATGACATGACACACACACACACACACACACACACACACACAAATGACTTTTTTGACAAGCAGTATGTAAGACAGACACACAAATTAAAAATGGTATATGGTATTAACTATAACATTTTTAATATCCACCGTGAAAAATAACACTTATTGATGGTGACAATTTAACCATGGATCAGATCTTTTTAATTTTTATTCTTTATGTTTAAAAAAAACAAAACTTGTGTATATTTGTATATATTCAAAATGCATGTTTAATCCTCCTCATTTTGCTTCATCAGTGATTCACTGTATTTTATGGGGTTTTACTGCTAATTTACCGACTATAGCAGGCTGCCTCTACAGAATGTAGAATTGGTACAGTGTCAACACGTGTCCACATACATGAGCGTGACTACTTCAATCACCAGATGACACATTTAGCGCTTTTATATTTGCTGGTCCTTATGGTCTCTGTAGAGCTTGATCCAAATATCCATACTGTGTCAACTACAACCTAGCATACTGCTGACATCGTGGTTCACCATTCTACCCAACTCTCTCCCTCTGTCCAACGTTTTCCAGGATCTTGGTTTGGCCCAAAACACGGCCACCAATACCAAGACGCCCGTCCCTCTTGGTTCCCTCGCCCACCAGATTTTCAGAGTCATGTGCTCTCGTGGCTACGCTAACAAGGACTTCTCATCCGTCTTCCAGTTCCTGCGCGAGGAGGAGGGACAGTGAGGGGAGGAAGACTTGGTCGTCCATGTAACACACACCCACCACAAACACACATGCCAGTCCCGCAATGCTCCGGAGAGACTGCACTCTTGCCCTTAGGCAGAGCGACAATGTAATTAGCATACCGCATACTCTCATCGCATTACCCTTTCACTTTATGACAGTCATTGGAAATTAATGGTCTTAGATCAGTTTCTTAAGACAATTCCATTCTGTGCTAAGCTTCAGGCATGTTCTTGTATTTTTCATCACATATTTTTCAAAAAGTCGCATGACAAGCACACAACGTTAAGGACATTGGTGAATCATTATTTCTTGTTCTCCCTGCTGGAAGTTCACGTTTTCTTCCACAACTTATGTCTTCCAGACATTTTTTCATATACTTTTTATTGTGCAATCTTCCATTTCCCTTCACTTCTCTGCTATGTTACACGGTGAATGGACCTATCCTCTTTGGGAAATACTGTGAGATTGAGCTGGTTAGCTTAGCACTGTGTGCACACTGTGCAATGTTCAGGGGAATTTGACGTTAAGCAATCTACTTGAAGTTACCTTTTTTGCCACTAAAGTATTATTCTGTGACCAGCACTGTTTCAGTTGTTCACTGAGAAATACTGTCAAACTATGCCTACTTCTTGTTCCTCGTTAGTTTTCCCTTCAATTCAAAGTGTGAGAAATATCTATTTAGTCCTACCTCCTTTAAAGCAAATGTACATAATATATATTTTATTTTCTTGTGGAAAGACATTGAAGACTGTGACTTTTTCTTGTCAAAATAATTGTCTACAGTTTGTATCTGTCCTGTGGTATAGATCCTCAATACACGGACCTAAAATGTACATTAAAACATGTTCTGTGTACACTTTGGTGGTTTTATTATTGATAAGTCCAAGTTTAAATGCTACTTTTGTGGGAAATATACAGTGAGGGGGAAAAAACTATTTGAACCCCAGCTGATTTTGTAAGTTTGCCCACTAACAAAGAAATGATCAGTCTATAATTTCAATGGTAGGTTTATTTGAACACTGAGAGACAACAATGACAAAAAAACACCAGAAAAATGCGTTTCAAGAGTTATAAATTGATTTGCATTTCCATGAAGGAAATAAGTATTTGATCTCTTTGAAAAACGTGCTTCAGTACTTGGTGGCCAAACCTTTGTTGGCAATCACAGAGGTCAGCCGTTTCTTGTAGTTGGCCGCAAGGTTTGCAAACATCTCAGGGGGGGATTTTGGCCCACTCTTCTTTGCAGATCCTCTCCAAGTCATTAATGTTTCGTGGCTGATGTTTGGCAACCTTCAGCTTCCTCCACAGATTTTCTATGGGATTAAGGTCTGGAGACTGACTAGGCCACTCCATGACCTTAATATGCTTCTTCTTGAGCCAATCTTTTGTTTGCCTTGGCGGTGTGTTTTGGTTCATTGTCATGCTGGAATACCCAACCACGATTTATTTTCATTGCCCTGACTGAGGGAAGAAGGTACTTACCCAACACTTGACGGTACATGGCCCCATCCATCCTCCCTTTGATGCGGTGCAATTGTCCTGTCCCCTTGGCAGAAAAACACCCCCAAAGCATAATGTTTCCACCTCCATATTTGACGGTGGGGACGGTGTTTTTAGAGTCATAGGCAGCATTCCTCCTCCTCCAAACACGGCGAGTTGAGTTGATGCCAAAGAACTCAATTTTGGTCTCATCTGACCACAACAGTTTCACCCAGTCTTCCTCTGAATCAGTCAAATGTTCCGTGGTAGACTTCAAACGGGCCTGTAGATGGACTTTCTTGAGCAGGCGGACCTTGGAGGCACAGCAGGATTTCAGTCCTTCCTGGCGTAGTCTGTTACCTACTGTTTTTGTGGTGACTATGGTCCCAGCTGCCTTGAGATCATTGACAAGTTCCTCCCGAGTGGTTCTGGGCTGATTCCTCACCGTTCTCATTATCATTGAAACTCCACTAGGTGAGATCTTGCATGGAGCTCCAGACCGAGGGAGATTGGCAGTTAATTCATGTTTCTTCCATTTGCGAATAATTGCACCAACTGTTGTCACCAAATAGTGATGGTCTTGTAGCCCATTCCAACCTTGTGTAGGTCCACAATTTTGTCCCTGACATCCTTCATGGATGTCACATTTTTCTGGATTTTTTTTGTCATTGTTGTCTCAGTGTTCAAATAAACCTACCATTGAAATTATAGACTGATCATTTCTTTGTTAGTGGGCAAACTTACAAAATCAGCTGGGGTTCAATTAGTTTTTTCCCACACTGTATTTGTATATACCAAGGCTGTCAAACTTAACACGTTAATGACGAATTAACGGAAGTGTCCTTTAACAGCACAAATTTTTTTGCTGTGCGATTAACGTGTGCCCAACCTGTTTGACCCTCAGCCCACACCATAGTTTAAGGAACCGCAGCAGATTTGTCTCAAGCTTCAATTAGCTTAAAAACCTTGGCAGGTGGCATTTTCAACAAGACCAAAGTTATTTGTGTCGCTGTGACATGAGTTGTCACAAAGGACGTCGCTTCTGGGAGAAGTGAGAAGTTACTGGCTCACTGCAGATATTATTTTATACAGTGGTACCTTGACACATGAGTGTCCCATCTAACGAGTGTTAATAGATGTGTGCCGTCTCTTGTTTTGCTTTGAACTGCTAGATATCATTTAGGCTAGGAGCTGCTAGTTACCGGCACAGCCGATGAGAGCTATTTGAGGCGCTAGCAAATGCTATGCCATTAACACTAGCATTATAGCGATCTTACGTACATTGTAATGCTCTAATTTATCTTTTTTGTTCGGGATTTTGCAAAACTGTGACAGGAACAACATCAAATTGAAAGCACTAAATAAATACAGAACAACCATCCACCTGGAGTTTGTTTTTCAGAGGGGTTGTGTGCAACAAATATGCAAATCAGCGCTCAATAACGTCATCAGATCTTACCTTTATGCATTCCCACATAGTATCAGCAGAAAAGAAGAAAAAGAATATAAGTAAAAGAGAATATGAGATAAACAATGTTTGCATATTTACAAATGTGTGTAAAAATATGGCTACTATAAGACTAATTATGAGTTACCTATGGGCAAAAGTGTGATTAATCGCGATCAAATATCTTAATTGAGTGACAGCCTTAGTATATACTTCATACTTAATTTGTATATATATATATATATATATATATATATATGCTGTATATGCTGACTTCTGACCCTGTAGCCCGAGAACATCAAACCTGTGTATGCTGAACACTAATAGAACAGAATAGAATAGAGCCAAACACTAAGTATGTATTGGGACTTCACAAAAATGCATGCATTTTAATGGATTACTTGAAAAAACTTAATTTTTAAATGTCTATGTAAATAGATCTTGGCATTCAATATGTAATACAAATTATTATATATGGCGTAATATACGGTAAATATACTTTATATAAATATTATATCATATCGTAATTGAATTGCTATATGTATATAGTAAATATAAAACTGTGTGCACTGAATATACAGTTCATTCAGCCATAGCTTAGTCATGTATAATGGAGTCCCTTTTTGCAGTTCAGTCATGCACCCATTGGTGAAAATGCCAGAATAATTGATACGCCCATAAAAACATCCTTTTTTGGCACATGGCTAACTTCCTTCCCAACTCCAAACCCCCCTGCCATTGTTTATTTTCAACACAATCCAGGTTTAAGCCCTAAATATGCTTCACACACCTATTAAACACATTTGAAAATATAAAATGTACAGTATATAGGTGCTCGCCACTAATGAATGGTAAGTCAAGATGATCCATGAACAGATGGATTAATTAAACTTCTACAGCATAAGACAGTAATACATAACCTCACCACTATGGTGCATTCAATGGTCAAGGATAGGGACTCATACATGTACTTTACCAGTGCTGCTACATATTTATAAATTATTACCCACTTATGGTGAAAGACGTTTTTTCTGTGTGGGGGGGGAATAACAGCCTGTTTTTGGACAAAAAGTTTGTTTTTTGGAGGATTTTTTTGCCCAAAATCTACGACTTTTCGTGGATCACTGTACTGCTTAATTAACTCCAGTCAGACTGGAATGGCAGCATTATCTCAGTAAGATCTCTCCATGTTTCTACCCAAAACAGTTGTGGTTTTCTTTTATTGAACATTCGATTTTGGTGGTTTTCTTTTCTCTGAGACATTTTATTGCTACAAGAGTAGACAGTGGCTTTATGTTGGTTGTGTCGTGGGCTTGTGACGCACTGTATTCACTTGCCTAGCTCATTCAGGAGGCGAAACAATGCTTGAATTAGCCTTCTTGAATGCTTTAGCTGGGGCAAATAAACCAATATCTTCTCCCAGAGATACGCCTGGTGTCTAGCCTACTGAATTGGGCCGATGATTCATATTGTTGCTGTTTAAATTTGCCTGTGTTTTATAGCAGAGCTGCTGAGCCGGCGGTTTCCTCATTAAAGGCCACATGAAAGCGGACTGTAAAGGAGTCGTGGCGAGACTGACTTGAGCGCTGACGTCTGAGGGCACGGGGCGGGGGGTGCAAGCGAGCCTTGGGCCAGTAGGTCTGAGCCAGGAGGGAGGGACTGTATTGTGTCCATAATGGGACTAAGAGTTGAAGAATTGTGGAAAAACAACAAATTTGCCTCCACACAGGAAACTTGAAGACTTTTTTTTTTTAAGAGAATGTTTGCATCTTTGACTTGAAAGTGAATTACCTACCTGGCAACCTCTTTCTTTTGCTGCCTCAGCTTTAATGCACACTGCTGCTGTGATAAATACCTGAGGTGACTTTCTTCATTATTTCCACATTACTGCTGTTGGATCCTCCTTGCTGGTTAACATCAGCATGTTAGAGCGGTGGGGGTCAGGGTGCTTGGCTGTAGGAGAAGGTGGTGGATCCTTATAGCATCCATAGTGATTCATTCCGAATGCACCCCAAGTGACATGCATAAATTAGCTGCAAGACACTCGCAGCTATAATAGCTTTCCCAGCAGCGCATAACAAGCACTCACTGTAAAGTATTCTGGACTTGATATCTTTGCCGACAAAAGTAATTTCACCCTCAGCCCTGATGTGTGGCAGCAACATCATGCACATCCAAACAAGTCTTGTTTGTAGGCAACCTTCCTGAGTCATTGACTCCGCTTAGGTTCATTAGTGAAGATAATTTCACCGGAGGCGACGTAGCCTTTGCATAACGTGTCACAATGACAGCTAATTATAGCATAAAGTCTGTATTAGTGTATATTTGAAGCGGGTGTACTTGTGAAGCGTGGAGCCACTACATGGTCAAAGGGTTCACCATCATGAATAAACATACACCACAATACTTCATCTCGTTTTGTGCTCACTTTTATGGTCGCATACGGTGCAGGAAAATACTAACCCCCACTTGGAATGGAGTAAAACCTGTAGCAAATCTATAAGAATACACGTACGTTTTATTTTTGGTGTTATATGGTAATTCTATCACATTTAGCCGTTACAACTACTTGCAACACTCAATTGTTATGTCATATAAGAGCTACATCAAAAATGCCTTTACAACAAGAAAAAACAATTTAGCAACACTTAGTTTTTAAATTAGTATTGTGGTTTGCAGTGGTGTAGAAATGCATTTTATAATTGTTAGCCTGATGGGTTGTGGCCAAGTTGTACAGTAAGTCACTTACATATCAGCAGCCGTTTTATTTACGAGAAATATTCCACGTGCACCACTGGGTTCGGGTCTGGAGACGTACATGTATTCTCCAGCACCTTCATCTTCAGCTCCTTCAGCAAGGCACTAGCCATCTTGGAGGTGTAGTAGTGTGAAACTGACATGTGGCCCAGTTTCCAAAAAAAGGGGATCAGGCACTGCTTCAGAATGTCGCAGTACATAGAATTATGTATTTTATAAATGAACCATAGCTTTCAAGTGCCGGCAGCACTCATGCAGCCCCAGACCATGACACTACCACCACAATACTTGACTGTAATGCTTGACAATTACCTTGGTACTCAGTGTGGATCCTGATCTGATCTTTAGAATCAAAATTGGCTGTGTTTTGATGATAGAATAAGATTGGCTTTCACCACAAGATTGGGCCGATCCGGTGGATGTGAATCTGGGCCACACTGCCATATTGTAGGTGCGACAAATGCGCCTCAAAGCTGGTTGCCACTCTACTCCCACCACCCGGATAAATGGGAAAACCTACCAACAAACTGCAGACACGTCTGCGGGCTACCGTGGTGAAGTAATTTTCACGTTGGATGCTGGATATTTGTCTCCGTAGCTATTTAGGATGTTAACGATAAAGCGATTCGACCGAATAACCGGTTTGAGGATATGACAATTCAGGTTAACCGGTAGGTTACTCTTGTATCGATTATAATCAGCTATGAATTTTTAGATTAATCGATTGGGGAGACGTGGACCAGATATCGCGAGAGAAGCAATCGGTTGCCAGCCTTATAAACAAAAACAACACGTGAGACTGCATGCTCCATAACTTGTCATGAACGCATCAGCTGGCTAGCTGGGTGAGCCACCTAGCGTGGCCGAGGAAGGTGCATTGTGGGCGGACACGCTCTCTGAGAAGCCCCGCTGGAGCTGGGTGTGTGGAGGAGCAGTGTAGCCTATAGAGTGCTAGCGAACACCAAAGTTTGGAACGTCTTTGGATCAAGAAGGGTCTAAAACATGAGCAGCCAGACCAACAGAGGTGAGTATCGTAACTTTTCTGCTTTTTAACTTGAATACTTTGAAACTTTGCGCCTGGAATATTGGAAACAGCATGCTTGGGCTGAATAATTCCATGTCAAGATGGCTGTAATTCAGTTGGGCGTTTATTTGCATGTCAACACAGTGCAATTAGTTCCTCAGCACATGTATAGACAATTCCACAACACTTCCTAGTTTTCCTATTCTACGCACGCCACTGTCCTCTATAGCCCACACACTAAACAGCAGCCAGGAACAACACAATGTACCCGTCTCTGCAGTATTTTGCACGCCCACTTTTTCCTATTTTATCTTTTATTGGCTGGAAAAGCCAAACAATATTGTAATAAGAAAATTCAGCAATACTTTGGTTGCATTATTTTAATGCTTTGAAGAGCTTTTTTAATAATCATATTCAATTCCACAAATTCATGTTTGTAACAAAAGTTTATTATTTTTTTAAAAAAAAGGATTGGTATCCGATCGGCAAGACTGTCAAAAAAGTTGGATCGAATCGGATGCCAAAAACTGAATCGGGACATCCCTTGTAGGCTATGGAGCACGACTTTCGGTCGGCCTCGAAGAGGTTCTGGCAACCCATCCGACACCTCAGAAAGGGGAAGCAGCCCCCAGTTCACACTGTTTACAGTGCGGACGGGGGCTTGCTGACCACGACTGTGGATATAGTTGGTCGGTGGAAGGAATACTTCGAGGCCCTTCTCAATCCCACTGACATGCCTTCCATAGAGGAAGCAGAGTCTGAGGATACGTACGTGGACAGTTCTATCACCGTGGCTGAGGTAATTGGGGTAGTCAAATCACTCCCCAGTGGCAAGGCTCCGGGGGTAGACGAGTTCCGCTCAGAATTTCTCAAGGCTCTGGATGTTGGAGGACTGTGTTGGTTGACACGCCTCTACAACATTGCATGGAAGTCAGGAACAGTACCTCTGGACTGGCAGACCGGGGTGGTGGTCCCCATTTTTAAAAAGGGTGACCGGAGGGTGTGTTCCAACTATAGGGGGATCACACTCCTCAGCCTTCCTGGGAAAGTCTACTCCAGGGTGCTGGAGAGAAGGGTACGACCGTTAGTCGAACCTCGGTTAGAGGAGCTGCAATGTGGTTTTCGTCCCGGTCGCGGAACACTGGACCAGCTCTACACCCTTGCAAGGGTACTCGAGGGTATGTGGGAGTTTGCCCAACCAGTCTACATGTGCTTTGTGGACCTGGAAAAGGCATTCGACCGTGTCCCTCGTGGTGTCCTGTGGGGGGTGCTCCGGGAGTACGGGATTGATGGTCCGCTTCTACGTGCCATTCGGTCCTTGTACAATCGAAGCAGGAGCCTGGTTCGCATTGCCAGCAGTAAGTCGAGCTTGTTTCCGGTGAACGTTGGCCTCCGCCAAGGCTGCCCTTTGTCACCGATTCTGTTCATAATCTTCATGGACAGAATTTCTAGGCGCAGTCAAGGTGTTGAGGGAGTCCAGCTTGGTGACCTTAGGATCTCGTCTCTGCTATTTGCAGACGATGTGGTCCTTATGGCCTCATCAGGCTGTGACCTTCAGCGTTTACTGGAGCGGTTTGCAGCTGAGTGTGAAGCTTCTGGGATGAGACTCAGCACCTCCAAATCCGAGGCCATGGTTCTCAGTCGGAAACGGGTGGACTGTACCCTCCGGGTTGGGAGTGAGGTCTTGCCTCAGGTGGAGGAGTTCAAGTATCTCGGGTTCTTGTTCACGAGTGAGGGAAGGTTGGAGCGTGAGATCGACAGACGGATCGGTGCAGCATCTGCAGTAATGCGGTCGCTGTACCGGACCGTCGTGGTGAAGAGAGAGCTGAGCCGGAAGGCAAAGCTCTCTGTTTATCGATCGATCTACGTTCCCACCCTCACCTATGGTCATGAGTTATGGGTCATGACCGAAAGAATGAGATCGCAGATACAAGCGGCGGAAATGAGTTTCCTTCGTGGGGTGGCTGGACTCAGCTAAAGAGATAGGGTGAGGAGCTCGGCTGTCTGGGAGGAGCTCAGAGTAGAGCCGCTGTTCCTTCACATCGAAAGGAGCCAGTTGAGGTGGCTCGGGCATCTAGTCCGGATGCCTCCCGGGCGCCTCCCTGGTGAGGTGTTTCAGGCATGCTCAGCCGGGAGAAGGCTCCCGGGAAGACCTAGGACACGCATGAGGGACTATGTCTCACAGCTGGCCTAGGAACGCCTTGGTGTCCTCCCGATGGAGCTGGAAGAGGTCTCTGGGGACCGGGAAGTCTGGACTTCCTTACTGAAGCTGCTGCCCCCGCGACCCGGACCCGGATAAGCGGAGGAAAATGGATGGATGGATGGGACATCCCTTGTACTCACGTGCAAAAATGGCTGTGTTGAGTCATTTTCAACGGGTGGTAATTCTATTATGCTTTACAAGCTATACACTGACTACTCTTAAAGTATGTTTAATTTCCGTTTCCTTCATTTGTATAGTATTGTTCCTTGAAGATAGACTGTAATTAAAACATGGCTGCTGAAATGAATCAGGTGTACTCACTTTTGTGAAATAAAACGTAATACAGTATGTCTACTGTATAGGCGTGATGTGTGCAATCAAATAATTGTGCGCAAATGTAAATGCTACAGTCAGTGCATAGATTGACTCAAAAGACAGAAGTTGTTTTCTGCCCTTTCCTTCACGCACACACACACACACACTGTGTCACCTGTGAGTAACGGCAACACATGCACTCAATTCCTCACACACCAGTGCACATGCTCAAGTAGCTCTTCATTATATTAATTACTCTCATTGGAAGTGCAATAATCAGCCATCATCAGAATACATGGCCGCCTGGTAGCCACAATGACTGTAGGGTGAGTAATCACCATGTTGAGCCCCACACATCTTACGTAACCCATCGGGGTGGGCCCTAAATACCCAGTGGGTAGGGGTGCAGCACCCTGTAAAGCACATTAATCTCTGCCTTCCTTCAGGTAGTGCAGGCTACAGGTGCTGTTTTCAAACCTGTTAAAATGGTGGCCAAACGCTAGTAGGTCTCAGAAGAATTCAGTTGAAAGTCTAATGGCATTTGTTTATGCAAAGCTTCTTCACAGATGTAATTAGCCCTGCTCCGAGCAGCCGGTTTTGGGGGTTGCAGGTAGGGTTAACAATTGTAAATAAAATGAATCCACTTTACTCTGTCTTTTGTACCTGGGAGGTGAGGTAATGGGACGGTTTACTAATATAATCATTAGACAATAATAAAAATAATGTGCAATAATACAGTGTACAAAAATATCATTTATGGCCTTTGTTACATAACTATCATATTGTTATGGAGATGGTTTACAGTTATTGCTTTTTTATTATTTTCCAAATTTCTTTAGAAATTGGTAGGTTTATGGTCTCCTGTGTTTTTGCATTTCCTGTTTGATATTAGCATTATCGCAACCTGCCAGTCTTGCCGTTGTGTGTTAGCGAACTAGCTTTTTTTTCTTGTTTTCTATGCTTCTAGCCCTGGATTTTGATGTATTTTCTTTACTGGAGAACTCCTCCAATACCGTTTATTTAATTTCAACATGAGCCAATCAGGTTCTTTCCTGTTCGTGTGTCTTTCCAGGCTGTCTCCCATCCACTAATTAATTTTTTTTGTTCATTAGTTGGTTGCCTGGCCGAATGGTGGTTGAGCGATTGGCACAGCAAGGAGATCTGGAAGATAACGTTTTGAATCTCTGCTCTGTGTAGAAGTTTGCATGTTCTCCCCGTGCATGTGTGGGTTTTCTCCGGGTCCTCCGGTTTCCTCCCACATTCCAAAAACATGCATTTTAGGTTAATTGGCGACTCTAAATTGTCCATTAGAGTATGAATGTGAGTGTGGAAGGTTGTTTGTCGCTCCTGCGATTGACTGGTGACCAGTCCAGGGTATACCCCGCCTCTTGCCCTAAGTCACCTGGGATAGGCTCCAGCAGACACCGCAACACTAATGAGGATAAGTGGTGTAGAAAATGGATGGATGTTTTTTTCATGGATGTTTTTATTCTCCAGTTTCGCAATGTTCCTGGGGATTTTTCCTATTTGAACTTTTTTCTCTGACCTGCAAAAATATGTAAAACACAAAACATGCAGTGAGACTTTATTATTTTCACCCAGAAAACAACTGAAAGTCAACTTTTTGTTAAAACTGAAATTAGAGATGCAGGTGTGTTATTGGGTATGGCTGTTTTCCACTGCTAATGGCTGCATTGATTGGACCTTTAGGATATGACCCCTGAGAGACATGACCAGACCTGACTCCAGGCCAGGTGGAATAAATACAAAGTGATAAAAATATCATCACATATTGTATTGTTAAAACTCAATTGTGTGTGGGGAAAGTTTATATATTGTGATTTTGTTGCCCTAATGGGCCTTTTAGGATCCACAATTGCCCTTACAAAGATAATGTTCACTTTTGAGTGCCACTGCCATATTTCTATTAGTTTAACATGTTTTGTGTTGTATTTGTAATTGGATGCCATGCGATACATATGTGTACAGGCGTACCTAGTGAAGTGTCCCCTGATTGTACGTGAAATGTGTCCCGACCAGCACTCAGGTGCATCACACAGCAGGTAGCGTCGAAAACCTTAATGAAATCAACATCTCATCAAATGCGGATCAACACTTGCAAACTTGAGGATTTATGACTTAATTGTCCTGCGCGCCGCAAGTCCGCCATGGCCTCATCTCGCTCTGTTTGAAGTTGTCTTCATGGCCAATTGGCCTGATCCGCCATGCTTGTCTGGTGCTAATTGAACAGAGATGGAACAAGGGGGGGAAGAGATGGTGAAAAGAGAGAGAGAGAGAAATGAGACTAATGTGAGGGAGGCGAGATGCTGGTGTAGCATGCAAGGCCTCATTGATTAGGTGGCAAGCGGTGCAATGTTTCTCTCCTGACGCTTACAAGCATTAAAGCTACATAAACACCTATAATTGGTTCGCTTAGAGCAGCTTGGAGGGAAGAAGACACACACACACACACACCCATGTTGGAGGGTAGGAATATAAGAGGCAAAATTAAATGCTTATTAAAGTCACAGTGCCGGTGTCGGTGGATTAGATGTCTTCTGTGTCCTGATGCTGCACAAAGACGGAATGCTGAAAGTTTCCTAAGAGACATGAACACTCACTGCAGGGAGTGCAAAAAAAATGGGAGGGACGCCAGTGACTGTGACAAATTAGCTCTGGAACCCGAGAGGAGCCAAGTGGTCGTGGGCATCGGGAGGGCGAGATGCGGCTGGCTGGCTCCAGTGGACGTTATTATGCCGTTCTAATAAAAGACGACACAGGACTTTTTGGTGAGACGAGTATGCGGGAGAACATGAGATCTTGAAAGTGTGCCTCTTTTCGTAGCTGTAGTGACACACAACAACTACAACTCAGAGTGCAGACCGCTGTTAAGGTTAAACTGCCAACACAAGTTGGGGAAGGAAACATGGCGGTGCCGAGTATTGATATTTGTTTGTCCTACTACATTGTGAGCCCTTTTTGCAATCAGCAGTGTGTGCTCTGTTAAATATGAAGTGTGTTAAAACATTTGTTGTTCATTGATCTTGAAAAATGTCCAAAGTCTGCAAAGTCAGCATGATACTAAAGTCAGTCTTGCCCACCTTTAACTAGCAGGTCACTTCCTTGTTTATTGAGAATTACCTTATAGAATAGATTGACTGGATTCTCTAACATGTGTTTATTTTATTTTTTTTGTTTAAGCAGGGAAGTCCCATTGAGATTAAAAACCTCTTTTGCAAGGAAGCCCTGGTCTGAGGTCCTGTGTGGGAATTATTCCATTATTGTCTTTATATGCATTTTATCCAGAGCTCATGGGTTGTTCATAACCTTTTGTCATGTTTTATGCAATCCTGCAACAAATTAACCACCTAAGAAAACAATACATCCAAACAATGATATCTTGGGCATTACCTGTGTATTACCTGGTGTATACTGTTATGTCTTATTAAGCACCCACTGGAAGTCACTACAAATGTTCTCGGTCTATAAAAAAGAGGTGTGTGTCAAGTCTTCTTAATGTAACTGCCCAGCAGATTAGTGTCTTATTGCTTGCAAATCAATATCCCCCAGTGCTTGAAAAGTAAGGTTCAAGCCCACACAGCACTACACCATGATCACTATAGAGGCTAGACTAGTGACACTTGCAGTCTTTGGTAATTTGACAATTCTAAGAGAATATAACTAGGCTAAATATTGATAATCACCCTTTAAGTACCAGTTCCTGTGTTTGTTGAGTGGTAGACAGGAAAGGATCGGTTGAAATGTAATGTTGCGTATTGTACTGTATATACAGTACATAATCCCTGTCTTCTCCCAGCATTGCAGTAACCAACAGGGGTGGTTTGTAGTACTTAGGTAAGGGGTCACTGACAACATCAAAAGGGCCATTTTGCCTCCTCTTCCAGTAAAGATGTACAGTATACTGGAAGTAAAGTCAAACAACGAAACATTAAACAAACTGTACCTGTTTTGAGTCATTCCTTTATTTGTTAAACATTAAAACAAGACATAGCAAACTTTAACATAAAAAGCCCACCAGAGTTCACTTCTTTGCATATCATTACTGTCTGCTCAATATCGTTTAAATCACTTGACTCATCACAGGCAATTCAGTATGCTTGTGCTCATCAATTTGCCTACTGGTGATGTTTGTTGCCATTCATTTGGGTATTATGGTTTATTTATTTCAAGCGTGGTCACAGCTTACATTAGTATACTTCATGTTACAATTCAGAATTCCACATTCCTCAAACTTTTTCCTTGGTGTTGTCCAGATCTTTGCTATGTTCCAATCCAATTGTTTGTAGTTTTTGTAACCAAAGGTTTCTACTTCCTAGGTCTTCCTGTGCTGCAGTATTTTTTGTTTTAATGCAAATGTCATTGAATGTGATTACATTTAATTCCGGGGTCTTGCAACATCGTACTGATGTCATAAGTTTTTGATTGCAGTTCTTCCAAATGTGTCTTGCTATATCTATCTGTGGGTCGCATCCTCCGTTTTCCCTGTTGTCAGGGTAATGTAATATTTATCTAGACCCTTTATATATTTGGCAACAGGAACTCTTGCCTGCTACAGGCCCTCCATTTGGCTTGTAGATTTTGCAGTTGGTGCTCCAAGAACCTTCCCTGCTTCCTCAAGTTGCGTGCTTTCTTGGAAATGTTAGCGTTCCGTTTTGTCAGATGCTTATTGGTTTGCAGAGGGGACTTTTCTTTCATTTTCAGAAAAATGTACTTTTTATTTTTTATAACTGCGAAAAATAGGATGCTCTGACATTTTTATGAACATCTGTATTGTCCAACTGTGAATGAATTCCTCATCCTTACAATCTCCAGCGGAGCCGACCCCTGTCCTAGAATGAGCTTGAGGGCCACATCAAGAAGACTTTTGTAACCTGTTCAATTATAGGAGTCGTGTAATATTTTCAGACATGATTTGAGGACATTGTACAAAAGCTTAAGCACTGCATTATTCTCAAAGTAGACCATTTAGCATATGTAAACCGCAGACTGACAAAGTCTTGATTGAACGCAAAGAAATTCCCCACCCATTCGCAATTCAACATCTATGGTCTGATTTTTGCTTTAAAAATTGGATGTATTTTTTTCCCCAAAAATAGACAGATTGTTTTTTGCCAGAAAACACAGAGAGAGCAAGCTGACTAGTTTATTACGTCCAAAACTGTAAGAAAACTGAGACAGTGTGCAAAAAAATCCCACAAAAACTGACACAATAAAAAGTTTTTCACCTGCCTGCCTTGCATTTGTTTTGGACAGCACTTATTATGGAATGGCTAAAGTGATGCACCCTTTTCTGCAACTAATTTCCACGTCCATCTCCTTTGTACCTCCTCACCCTCAATGTCCTGTGACTCCACCCCGTCAATCACACCTCACAGATAGCTCCATGATTGAAATCGACACTCCGATGATGGAAGTGACTAAAACTCATACAGTGACAAGACTTGCGTGTGAGTCATGACTACGCATTAAAAGTTGAATCTGACACTCGGGGCATTCTTTATGTGAGATGTTCCTTGACACCATCAATCCTGTCTACCACCCCCTCCTTTATGTTTAAGGTGGGACGCATCAGGACTTTGGAAAGCAGTGTAATGAGGTCTCTGTGTCTGAGGCTAATAAAACAAATGAGCCACTTCTTTCATTTGTGCAAAGCACCCATTGCCATCCTGCAGAAAGTGAAAGCAATTATATCTCCCCCTGGTAGATGCGATGGCTAGCTAACTCTCCTAAATAGTGCTTGTGCATGTTCTCCACCTGCCTCTACTAACCACTGCCTAAACAAGTCTTTACCCAATGTAAACTAATCCAGACCAGTGACTCACCCGCCATCTTGTGTCCTCATAAAGGCGGCGTGGAGAGAGCAGTGTTTACAGAAACGCTGCAGCGGCTCACCTCTGATCTGCCCTACGATAGAAGAAGAAGAGAGAGACATGGGAGCAGGGAGGCATGGAGACGCCGGGGGTTACATGATTGCAGGACAAACTCATAAAAGTTCCATTAACCCACGAGAAGTTAAAGAGGCCCTGTTTTCATCCAGCAGACAGCCGTCACAAACAAAGCATTGCCATAAACCGTATCCTCCTTCCTTTCTCTTGATCTTTGGCACACCCGCAATGTCTACCATGATTCCCTTCCCAGCAATATTTCATCATAATTTAAATTTACTTTCAAGTATTGGCACATATAAGACATTACAACCCATTTTGAAGGTTTTAACAATCATCCGATGACCAAAACACGACCGCCCGGTTTTTGCCCCCCACCACTCCAAATCTGCCTTCCTGGCCTGTGAGTCACAACTTGAAGACGCCACAGGTCTATGTACATCAGCGTCAGCTTGTCTGTCTTCTTAAACTAACCCATTTATGCCTGCTTTCAGGTTTCATAATATCTATTTTTTTTAGCTACAAAATAAAGCTCATAGACTCATGGAGTGATAATGCTTTATTTCCGGTTAGACCTGGACAATTATAGGTGGATCAAGAAACAATATAATGTAACCAAATGATTAAGAACAGCTCTAAATGTGATGTGGCAAACTAAACTAAAACTATAACCACAATGATAAGCTTATAGTTGACAATAGACCATAATTTATATTGCACTTTTCGTTTTAGCAATCTAAAAGTGCTACAAACTGACAAAATGAGGTATAGTTATAAAATAAAATCATAACTAGACCTATACACAATTTGTTTACAACATTTTTTTTTTTTTTAAGTCAGGTTTTTAGGTCTTCTTTAAAAACCTTTACAGTCTGTGAGGTCCTTTGGTGGTCAGGGATGGCGTTCCACAACTGACAAAGGCGCGGGCAAGCTCCTCTGCATGAGTAGTGGACCAAGTGATTGAAGGTTTTAGAGATATTTGATTAAACCCAAAAAAATTGTCACCCAAAAAAATACATACAATGACATTTTTTTTTTATAAATAAATAAATAATTTCAATAATAATAATTCAAAGTAAAATTATACACAAATACAATATAATAAAATATTTTAAAAGTCAACCAATCAGAATCCAAAACAAATGGAAAAACACAACTAGAAGGGTGGGACCCAAAAAGGGTTCATGTACACCTCATCAAAAATGACATTAAATTGAATTTTGTTTTTAAATATTTTGATTGATATGATCCTTCTTGTTACAGTCTATACATTCAATGCGCAGCTATATGCAGTGAAATATCTAATTTGATGGTGAGTCAGTGGTAGGAGCTCTGGCTCAGTCCAGACAAACTGTTAAACTTCCCAAGGTAATGATAGCCAAATAAAATATGGTGGTGAAAAAAGCAAGCAGGGATTCTGGAGTCACTAAAAAACAGATATTCATGAAAATAATACATTTTGCAAGACTGACAAGTTTAGTTACCGCAGGTCTTACCTGACTGGAGCAGCTACTAGAACTACTGCAGGACTCACAACAATGGATAAAAATTTGGATGCTGCAATAGTTTTCCTACAGACCATCGTAATTAGTGCTCACAAAGCTATTGAACTTGACTCCTGTTAAGAGATCATCGGATGTGTCTGTGCCATTGTATGATAACTGTAAGATCCACATATGCTGCTTGGAGTCATTAGGATTTCACAGTGACAGTTATGACTGCCTGCTATGCCCAGTGGTTACGCAGTTTATCCCATAAGACATAGGATTAGCCTTCACCAAGAGACTGGACTCGACTAATGGAAGGTGCCACAAGCGATCTAGTTTCTATGGCAATAGAAATGCAAAGCAGAAAACGGGTTCTCCAGCTTAACAGACACAGCCACACTTCAAAGGATACTTCTCCAACCACTAGAGTAGGCCAATGGGAGGGATGGCCTGAAAAAAAAAGCTCAGGTGTCTGTTTAGGCTCGAAGCACATAGCAAAGTACTGCAACGCTATACTGTCATATGCAGTCGTATGCCCTATGCAGCCACAGGCACCACTAGTCAGTTTGTGAACCGTTAGTAGTGTCAACATATGACTTAGCTTCAAACAGGTAGTGGTGGTGTGGTGGTCTGGGGGTGTTTTGCTGGTTCGGGACCTGGAGGACTTGCTGTGATAAAAGGAACCATGTTTGTCCTGTCTACCAAAAAATCCTGAAAATATCTGGCCATCTGTTTGTGACATCAAGCTGAAACTAACTTGTCTTCTGCATTTATCGCAGCGAGTCTTCTGGGTCCTGAAGCAGCGGGGCAGCCTAGACTATCACACTACCAACATCATATTTACAAAGATAAAATTACTTATGCCAGAGCGCACCTACCAAAACGTTCAAATTTTGTCTTGTCAGACCACAGAATATTTTCCCAAAGGCCTTTGGGATCATCGAGATGTTTTGTGGCCTTAATGTATTTTTTGTTCAGTAGTGCTTTTTGTCTTGGAACCCTGCCATGCAGGCCATTTTTGCCCATTGTCTGTTTTTTCTGCTTAACTGAGGCAAGTGAGGCCTGCAGTTCCTTTGATGTTGTTGTGGGGTCTTTTGTAACCTCTTGGCTGAGTCACTGCTGCGTTGTTGGGATCATTTTTGGTTGGCCGGCCACTCCTGTGAAGTTTCACCACTGTTTCATGTTTTTGGCAATTGTGAATAATAGCTGTCACTACTAGATCATGTCCCTCATATAGAGGATCTGATGTAAAACTTTTTCCAAATCAAAACATGCAAATCAAACAAAAGAAAATGATTCGCTGTGGCGGCCCCTGATGGGATAAGCAGGGATAAACCGAAAGGAAAAGAAGAATATGGTCTAAATTAGTGCAATGACTACTTAATTTCATTTTTGTGCATGCAACCATCACATGTTCTCAATTATGTGATCTGAAATGCACTGTACATGAATTATTTGTGTGCTGATGCTCAAAGAGATGACAAAAGCTATTTTTTAAAAGATGCTAGTGACAGACAGACCAATTGAGAGCCCCTGGTTTACTATATTTGTATGTGTACCTAATATAGTGACCAGTGTGAATGCAACGCAGTTACCCAGCATCATTTTCACATTGTATTCCAAATCTAAAAGACTATGAGAAATACAAATTAATGTGGGTGCTAAGATATTAGGTTTATTGATAACTGCTCCTTACAGATTATCAGTGACCGGTGACTTCTTATATACATTTGTATGACATGATCACTTGATTCATTTTCATATAAAATTATTAAAATCATCCCATTTAATATCCTATTTAAACTACAACTTTTATCTTAAAACATGCCTGGTCTGTCTTTTATGTCCCCAAAAAGGAAGGCAAATCTCCACAACACGATTGTGTAAACAGAATTATGTCCCGACATCATGAGAAGGACACACACACACACACACTTGACCCCAGCTCTACCTTGTCAATCACCTCCGTTTTATAGTTTTAGGGAGGTCTGCTCCCAGCCAACGATTGTGAGTGTTCTTTCACATCATCCATTAGTCCACTAAGCACAGGCTCTTAGCTCCGCTTCTGATGCCCTCACTATCTGGTACCACTATCTCCAGTGCTCTTTTTCCCATGGTGTAACCTTACCTCCCCAGTTTAACGTTGTCTTCCTTGATACACAGTAAACTCTTCCTGCTCTGGCTCTGTAGTGTCTACATATGGTGGACCCTTAAATGTTCAACAAAACGGAACAGGAGTCAACAGTTTCTCCCATAAGAATAAGAATGCATATTGCACAGTTATATAAATTATTAATTTAATAAATATTTTTACTGGTAGGTTGGAAAATATATTTTCACTGCCTTTTAATGAGGTTTATGTTAAGAACAAAATGCAGATGGTCCTCAGTTTAAGCCTTGTCCACACATAGCAGGGTATTTGTAAAACCGCATTTCTCCCTCTCCGTTTATGAAAAAATTGTGTCCACACAACCTTGTATTTAAAAAAAAAATGCATATTCACAAATGTATTGGGAACCAGAAACATAAGCATGCCAAACCTGTAGGCGGCAATAGTTACTAAAATTCTATCCAGTCCGAATCATCCTGTCATTCCACAGAACATAAACATGGCGCCAGGCTCGTTCGTTTGGACTGACAAGGAGGCAGCATTTTCTAAACGTTGATTTAGAATACAAAGTTAACAAGACGCAAGATAATATCATCAGTTCTGAGAGCATCCATGTTGTTTTTCTGAGTGTGTGACGTCACAGCATACTTCGTCGCAGGCGGTGATGTTTGGAAACATAAAACATTGGTTATTTGTGTCCATACCCAAACATATAACCACATTTTTCTCCCAATGTACACTTTGGCCCGAGGTTTTGAAAACCTTTGTTTTTAGTGCCGTATATCTGCGGGCTTGTGTGGATGATAGGCCGAATCGTGGAAAAATAACTATCGAGATACCTGCCTACGTGTGAACAGGGCCTCACACATGACATTTTACGATGTTTTGTGGTTACGAACACACTCCCATAAATTGATTGAAAACTTAATTTTGTTCTCTACACAAAACTCACTTGGGAACAAGTTGAAGCATGCGCTGTCGGAAGAATATGAGCGGCTAGCCGGACAAGAATTAGAGTAGAGTGTGAGCCCCTCTGAGGAAGAATAACGTTGCTTAATACAGTAGTTAACCTTTTGGACTTCCTTATACCTCCTAAGCAACAGTGCGCCAAAGAAAAGGAAAGCCAGCAATATGAAAATGAACACCATAAAACTTCGGAGAGAGGTGACACACCCACCAATATTGGCCACCTTTACATCACAGTCTAATAACGCAAATCGTCCATAACCCGAGGACCACTGGCATCTTCAGACTTTATTGATCCACAAGGGGAATTGCTTGGTTGCAGTAGCTAAATTGCAGAACAAAAAGAAACACACTCTTAAATAAAACACAAGATAATATAAAATACAATTCCAATAAAAACATAAGATAAACAAGATTAGCATATTTCCAAACAGTGAGTAAAAAGTAAGTAAAAGTAAATTTTAACTATATACAAGAGAGAAGTACAGTACATTATTGTGAAGTTATGAAGTCCTGCAGCGTTCGCTGTGGGAGTGGAACTGGAGGAGTTCGTACGGCTACAAGTAAAGTTTTAATAATGTAACCACTTTTAATATGTAAAATAAAACATAAAAACAATAAAACACTAATGGTAAAGGTCAGTGGTGTTGTATGCATTGCATTTTGTACCTTTCTTATGTGTCAAACAATTGTTCATTTAAGCTAATATTAGCATATTTGTGTGCTTCCTGTCCATCTTTGGAATAAGCGTCATAACAAATCCAAATACGAGGTGCTCACTGATCTTCAGTCCAAACTTTGTGTGATTTTAGAAGTATAATTTTCCTGGAGTCTTACTTTAGTTCAAAATTACTATTTCTAAGATTTTTTTTTTTTTAGATAGATACTTGCATCTTTTATTTTGAGTCCTATTTCCACTGTTTGTAGCTTCTACAGGATCTTCACCCTGCAGGGGGACACACTTGTACCCCAGGACAGAACCAGGAGGCTGCTGACAGTCACAGGGAGGGGGACTTAATGAGGATACATCACCGCGACAGTGAGTGCATCTCACACCGCCAAGTACCCACAATAGAGTGTACATACACCTGCATTTAAAAGGACAATGAATAGACTTGGTTGACCCATGAACCCATGAGTCGTATGACCATCCTGGGTGTAAACACACACCAACAAGCTGCATTGTGACTAAAGCTAGGAATTGCATGGCTCCTTCTTGGCCTAAAAAGGGACGACTTTTGTCACCCAGTATGATGATAATAAAGTGAAGTGGTGAGAGAATTGCGTGAATTGCAAAACAATAACACAGTCCCATAAGACAATAATTTTTAAATCATTTTGACAATATTGCAACACACAAAAGACTTTTGGGTGACTGTGAAGGCCCGTTATAAAGGGGAGGTGAGTGGGTCCATCCAAATGTAAATATTGATACTAAGTGTTGGACTGATACTACCATGATGATATCAGTAATTGTGTATGGTTATTTTCACAACAATTAGTGTTTTGGTTGTGTTCTTCAGATTTGACATTGTTGTATTTGTATATTGTTTACATCTTTAGTTTTTGGTCAGAGGAGGAGGAGGGCTTTCGGGTCAAAAAAGCAAAATAATGTGTTCACTTATTTTGCACTCGTGACTTTATTTTCCTCAAACAATTGTATGGAATAAAAAAGCGAGGGAACAATTGTATATTTTGTTGCTATTGTTACATTATGTTATATTGTTGTTTATACAGTATATTGTTTGCAAACATGTCCCTGATAGCAAAAAGTATCAGATGCGGATTAGTGCACTAGGATGGTTTCATTTGAATTAATTTTAACATACTATTGAGTGTGAGACTTGTGTTGCATTCAGGTTCGCCCAGGAAGTGGACAAACTATTATGTGACACAGAAAAAGAGCGTTACATAGATTCAGCCCTTGCCTACTTTTCGGACATGTTGAATGATGTGATTGTAAGTGCAATGTTTACTTTAAAGCGGGCGTCTCAAACTCGTGTCATGAAGGGCCAAGACCATGCAGTGTTTATTATTCCAGCGGGTGCTTTAATTGATGAGCTCCTTCCCTCAGGTGGACGGAGGTGTTGACCAATAAAATCACCTGCTGTAATGTGACCGGCTGGAAAGAAACCCTGCAGTTTCTCGGCCCTCCGTGGCACAAGTCTGAGACCCCTGCTTTAAAGTAACGCATTTTCAAACTAAAACCATTACCAATGTTGATTTAATTACGTAACAAACGTAGGACATGTACACAAAATAGTACGTATAATATATACATATACTGTACCTTAGCCATGACATGGATAAATTATTTTGCAAGTGTTCATGCTCACCTGCTGCAAGGTGCTAAGACAAAAGCCCGACCTTTTGGCGCCACACCTGTTTGAGTAGTCCAGGAAGAGACCAACACTTGACAAGGAAAGGGGGTGGGTGTGTACCTGTGACGTAAATGTACTATTTGTTTTACGTCACCCAGCCTATAATTTGATGATATTGCCTTTACATAGTTAGTCTGGAATATCATACCATCTGCTGTATATGTTTATTGGAGAAATGTCATACTTATGTAGCCCGTGCTGCCGACTACACCCCTGTCTAAGTGGTATAACCCATGCCTGTTTGGCGGGAAATATAAGACCCGGAAAACCACATTTCGTGTTTGCTGGTTTGCTGTTGGATTATGGGTATTGCATCAAGTTCGACAATAAGAAGTTTATATGAAATGTTCGGCGTTCATATGAGGAGATTACATTTTGCGGAATTCTTATATTTGCCCTTCTGCCAGTTTGGAAACGTCCAGGTAAGGTAAGAGTCTACGCCATTTCGATTTGTAATCGAGTGTTCATTGAAACAAAACATGAAAAATGAAAGCATAATAGCCAAAATGTGTTTTCACCCTTTAAAGTGTGTTGCGTGTTTTGGCGCCAAGTAGGCGTCCGGCCGTGTCTGCTTGGCGCGCGTTTAGGCCTGCACTGTACCGTGGAAGTAACTCGCGCCACCCTTTGCCTTATTAAAAAAATCACTTAGTTCACTGTTTGTCTTTTTAAAAACAGCGTTATCGTTGCTGACTTTTACCCTCGAGTTTATCTGGTGTATCAACATATGTGTATATATATATATATATATATATATTTGCTTTTTGCCACATATGCCCCATAAATAATGTAGATAAAGACGCCGCTTAGAATGACTTTCTCCCCCAGCTCCGTTCCCTCCATCCATTGATTTAACGTGACCTGCGCTTCCAAGTGATATTGGATTTAAACAGATGAAGGACTAAATTGTCTTGCTTGTATGCGCATTAATCTCCCATTCATCATCATTAAGGCGGGATTGGGCCGCTCACGCCTCCGCCAGCCCTGTGCGTTATACGACGAGGGCCTGTAAATTAGGATGTAAGCCAATTGAAACTGTGTGTGTGTGTGTGTGTGTTGGTTTGGGACAGCTGCACTGCACCGCCCCTATCCAAATGCTTTTGTGCAATATAGTGGAAGCAGGGGAGCCATGAGCAAATTCTCCTTATAATAGGACTTGCTAAAGCTGATGTGATGGCTCTGTGTGCGGTCAATCGTATGCAATTTTTCTGCAATAAAATGGCGTTGTTGGATATAGGCCACATAGCTAACTGGCTCGCAATGTGCTTCACTTTGTCATTCTGCGGAAATCTTAATTCTACCCACTATCGTTTCTGTTTATTTGTGTCATGCTTTAAAGTATGACGCGTATCCCTGCAGCGGTCCTAAATAAACCAGCCTTGATTGTTTGCATAAATCTGCCAACGGCCCGCGCGGCGTAAACGGTGCATTATTCCAAACATATGCATTTTAATCAGCGTGGTCACACTTACAAGAACTGCAGTTAATAAGGCCATCAATCAAGATGGAAGGTGGGAGGGGTGCGGGTGCCTGGCGTGGGGGGGTGGAAGGAGGCTAGATGGTGGTGCTACACGCATGGCTGCAGAACTGACCGATTAGGAGGCATCAGGAGTATGCAGACATGTTCTGTGTAAATTTGTGTGCATCGAGGTTGAGATTGTGCAACATCCACCGGCTGGCTACTTAATTAGGGGTACTTGCACAGGGAAATTCAACTGGCGGCCCGCGGGCCAAATGCGGCACTGCACAGCTTTTCATTTTGCCCGCCAGACATTACCCCAAATAAAACTAAAATAAAAGATGCTCATGCATGCAAGCACTTTCAGGCACCAAGAAGAAGCAGAACATTGAGTGGACTACAACTCTGGAAATGGAGCTTTTATCAGCAAATAGACTACAAATATGGATTCAAGCAGAGGAACTTTCAGACAAAACATCAAAACGTTGACCGTTCATCCGCTCGGTTTGAATCATCGCACGCAGAAATGACAAACTTTGAAAGACAAGCGAAGCCGGATTATCAACAGTGGACTCCTAAAGCTCACCCCAAGACTATCATTGTCTACAGCTGATTTTAACATGCTTTTAATTTGCAGTATTTTTAAGTAGTCTTTGATTGTTTTTATAGTCTTGTTTTTTTACTATAGCACTTTGATGCACGACAAAATCTGTTATTAGTAGCAATAATAGTACTCGACCACTTCCCTGTAGGTAGCACGCATCCTTGCTAAAAAGAAGAGTCCTTTCACCATGCAGATGGGATGGGGGACTGCATGCTGGCCATGGTAAAGCATTTGGGATCTGATGACCATCCATCAAAAAGGCTGTACGTCTTCTGGGCAAAGTTCATTTTACTTTCAATGCTGGATTTGTTTATTCTTTCTTGAAATACTGCCGCTTATTTTGTCCGCACTTTTCATTTATTTGACATACCGCTGTGAAGGACCTTGGTTTTGTTAAATGTACATCTGCTGTTATGCTAAAACCAGCCTAAGGTCCAATGCTTGTGTAGTTTTGTTTGAAAGTTAAAAAAACCAAAAGTATTCTGGATTTGGTTACTCAAGTGAAGAGAGCATAGGGGACAGCGCATGTTGTAGAACTGTGGCTCTCTTCAATGTGTTTGAATAGTCTTGATGGACATTGTTCATATTATTTGTAGTTAAGACTAACATGTAATTGTTTCTATGAAGTGTGTATGTTTGTGAATAACAAAATATGGAAATGTGCCCATGCTATAAAAAAAAAGAGAAAAACGTGGGTGATTAAAAAAAAACTGTCAATTTGTGTGTTTTGTGCGTTTATTTATCTGGATACATAGTGTAAATATGAGTTTGTGTTTGGCATATTTATCAACAAGTACATTCAATTGAAGCTGCTGCTGTTTGGTGACGGAGCCGTCCTTGCATCATCGATCCCTTTGCATCGCCAATATCTCCCAACCAGCCCATTCCGTGGCGTCTATTAAGTGGTTGCAGTAGAGGAAAAAATATGAGTGGCGTTAACAGAGCCCTGGGACCGCTTTACTGTCACGGTCAATCTAGCCACCCCCATCAGGTGAGATGAGGGCGCGTTCTGCTCCTGACATCGACCACTTGAGAAGAAAATGAGGGTTATTATTGGAAGAGGGAGCTCTAAAAGCTGAACCAACAATCTCTAAAAAAAGAAAAAAACTCTTTCTTCACTTTTATGAGTTTATTGCAAATTAGAGCCCATCCTGTGACAGCATAAAACAAAGACATAAATAGACATTAAAGTGGTGCAACAAAAAATCATCGATGTGCTCCTGTCAAGTTGCAGGAGAGACCACCAAATATCAATATTTTTAAAATATTTGATTGCCCCTCTCTCTCTCTCTCTCCCCCCCTCTCATCTCTTTGTCTTTCTCCCCGCGTTCTCCTTTGTAATCCGCTCCCCGGGCGCCTTGTTACCTTGTGGCAGCAACCATCCGCTTGCTGGTTTCATCATTAATTCCACACTCAGAATTCTGCAGCTCCTCCATATACATCACGCTGTAATTTCATATGTGGAGAGCCGCCTATAATGAGACGGCTGCAGCTCGGTTAACAAATCCTTCTTGTTGGAATAAGAGCGTGGAGCATCATTCTCCTATAACTAACAATGTTTGGGGGGGTTCGTGTCGGCGTGTGCAGACCGGATAACCTAAAAACATAATTGGGGATGGAAATTTTTTAGTACACCGCTAGAAATCAGATTTTTTAATTATTAGTAAATATGTTGTTATAAATATGTAAGCATTGTGCTGATGTCACAGCTTAAAAACCTGGACTGAAGGCCTCCCTATTCTTTATGCTCATCCTGGATTTGGTTAGTTTAGATTTTATCTGGTTAGGGGCACCTCTTCCCTCTGGTCCACTGTCACGGGAGAAGGTTTGCTGAGCACGGATGGCGTGAAAGTGACAAAAGCGTCAGTCCTGCTGCTTGGCGTGCAGGTGAAGTCCGAGGCCGGGGCCCTGGATGAGAGACCGTTGGATGGAGCTGAGTGACAGGCCAAGCAAGTGCACGGACTTCCACCAGGACCGAGCCCATGAGCCGGATTCTGGTACAAGGATGGGTGCCTGAAGGCGCATAGAAGTTCCGGCCTCTGGTAGGGGTGAGACAGCATCCGGAAACTGTCTAGGGAGCGCAAAGGGTTGGGGAAAGGGGATGCAGGGGTCGGAGTGGAGCCGGCTCCCAGCCCCAGGTGCGAGTAGTAGGGCAGCGGCAGGTGAGATGGGAAGGGGTAGGGCAGGTTCCCTGTGGCCGCAGCGTGGCTCATCATGTAGGTGTAGAAGGCTGGGTCCGCCGGGTGGGGCCACGTCATGGCCAGGCGTTGGCGCTTGTCCTTCATCCTGCGGTTCTGGAACCACACCTGGAGCCGGAGACACAGACGGTCAAATATTAACCACAAAGTAACTCCAAGTGGGACATTATTAAATGGGGATTCAATTGTTGAGACTCTTGCATTATTTTTTTAAACATTTGATTATTAAGGCTGAGTCAATTTAATAGAAATAAATATTTTTCCATTTTTAACCCAGTTCCCAAATAAAATATGCACGAGTAAACCGTCCCGAGGCCTTCTTATCCAGCTCCTCACACCTTAATGGTAGTCTCCGGTAGATTCAAGGCCGCCGCCAGCTCGCACCTCCGCGGCCTGGACACGTAGTTCTCCCGGTAAAATTCCTTCTCCAGCCGTGCGATTTGCTCCCGGGTAAAAGCGGTCCGGTACCGCCGAATCTGATCCGCCGAGTAGGACAGAGAGCCTTGGCCCGGCACGGCCTTACCCGGCTCCGACCCAGAGTCACTTGGGAGACCAGGTGAATCTCCATTTCGACCTGTAGAGCAACATAACGGTTTTATTTCGTCACATTTTTCTCATTTTTGACCAATATTACCATGTCTCATGCCATGCAGTCGTGTGTGTTTGTGTAATCTTAGATATCTTAAAATTACCTTAAAATGGCATTATTAATAAAACGTGCAAGGCACAAAATAGCTATGACATTTTCATATTTGAGATGGCTGCTAGAGAAAAACATGAACTTCCAATCTAACCAGTGATAAAATGTGTGAATGTTCACTTGGGACAGGTGTTTCACTGTTTGTATATCCAGTTGTTAGATCATTCAAATACAGGGATAGTAACCAATTATTTCCGCAGCTTTACGCGTGAGTTGGCAGGAAAAACAGTGCATCACGTTGCAGCTTTTTTTATAATGCGTTTTTATCACATTTTGCAATTGCCCCATTGCACACATTGAACTCCGTGCATTCTGTCAATACCCGGATCCAAACAACGGTAAAGCGTCTGCACCTTTAGCTGAAGGGTACTCCATGCTTTCGGGCGTGCAGCTCACGTCTATTTCCTCGTAGAAGTCAGACTCTGTGTCCGAGCTGCTGGCGTCTTTGAGGGGGGGATCCGTCCGGTGTCTACCTCCCATATCCGTGCACATACTCCTCCGGGCGATTTCCTCCATCACCGGGTCCGTCCTCGGGTTTGGGAAGGGACTCAGGCAGCTCCTTTGCTCCGGCTTCCCCTGCGACCCTCTGCCCGGGCTGCCGTCAGCCAAAGCCGGGGTGCTCTTGCGCGTCTGCATCACCATCTCCTCTCTGCTCTCCATGCCGCGTACACCCAAAAAATGCGTCGCTGGTAGAGTGCAAGTCGTCCACAGAGGTGCACGGTAACAATTTTAGGGTTGTGGGGACTTGTGTGATGGCGGTGTGTTGGGGGGTAGAGTCTGGAAGAGGAGGAGGAGGAGAGACTTGTGGAAAAAGAGGGGATGCAATCCAGTCTGACCCGGAGAAAAGAGTGTAGAGAGGGAGCACTGGGAGGGTCCACCATTTACCCTCTCTCCCTTTCTCGCTCTCTCTCTCTCTGTCTTGAGCTGTCAGTCTTAATAGGCGAGTGTGGAGGATGCCCCACTGTGACGTCACGCATCTAATGGTCGCATGCAAAGGGAAGGTGCAATGAAGGTATATAATAATGCTTTTGTTTTACAATAACAGCCCTTACTTCATTTTTAGCAGTGTTGTATAGTCATTGCTAGTAATAATTATTAACTATTAATTGGACCATTCTAAGTGACTTATTGGCCCCCTAACTAGACCGGCACTTCTTTGTCATCTGTGTGCGCTATCCCCCTCCCACACTACCTTAAGTGGAGTCAAGTAAAGTCCTTAAAGGTCAAGTCTTGAGGTCGCTTTAGATAAGAGACCCTTTGACGTTGAAGTCTTTAAACGTTGAGAGCCAGGGCTGGAAAAGCACCCCTGCGGAAAAGGAGTCCCGCTTTTCACCTTTTCTTAAGTCAATGCATAAAGTTTAAAGTCTGCCTTACGTTTTGCACACTTAAACAACAATATTATATAGAATATCTTGTCGCGTATTTGGAAAAGTAAAACACTTGCACGTACGTAGAGTACAAGTGCTTTTAAAGAGGCCTGCTGCCTTTTATTGCGAATTTTTATCATTTCACTCTCAGCATCTTCCCCTCTGGTTTAATGTCCATAAAAAATTTGTAAAAAGGCTAAACAAAACAATTATCAGTCGTAGTAGTTTCTCTTTTTGCTCTATTTTCTCCATTTTTCGTTTAATTCTATTTCCGTAATGTGGTCCTAGTAACCACATGCCACAGCTAGGAGATGTTTGGAAATGTAGCTAATATGGTGTGACTGCCAGATACCTTCTCCAGGCTGCCGTGTTCTGTAATTAGTGACATGCAGCTTCAGGGCACCTGACATAACAAGAAGCACCAACCATTCCGTAACGTTCCATGACAGCAGATGCTGGACATGCAGTTTTCCAGCCGCTTCCTACTTGCGTCTACCTGATTGGTCATGTGCAGCTGCAGGGCATAAAGACATTTGCGTTGCGGCTGCACGCGTGCATGCATAGCGGGAAGAGAGAAGCTTCAAACTGCAGCATCCTCCGCTGTCCTTGCGCGCCCTCGCCTGTTCAATGGCGGTACTGTAACAGCCTCCCTTTCCAGCCCTCCCCTCCCCCTCTGCCAGCCAGCCTGCTGAGAAGCCAGGGAAATTCCTTCCACTCCCCACCCCCAAGTCTTTCATCCGGCCTGGAAAGGATGAAGAAGGGGAAAAAAGAGGACACCTCCACTTTTTTTGCTCTCTTCCTGTTGCTGAATTCTCTGTGTTCTGTTTTTCAAATTCTGACAGACTTGTTGGATCTTAGAAACGCACCATATTTTCATTTAAGTGAACATTTTTTCAAATATACGAACAGACTTACTAATTAGTGTTGTGTATACAGTAGCTGTGTGGCTGGGCTCTTCTCTTCTTCCACAGTGACATGCATCAAAAATGCTGCGTTCACGTTCTGTATACTTTATAATCATAGTTAGCGTTGATACACTTCAGTAAAGTTTACACGGATAGCTGCACTGCATAGTGCCTGCATGTTTTGGTGTCCTTTCGTAGCTATAATCAATTTTTGGTGCGTTTTGATATTGCCAATCTGAGCTTAATTGTATTTCTTTATTGATCTACTGATTTTTTGAAGTTTCCTAACTGGGATAAATACAATAACTCTAACGCACTGCTTCCTCCTCTATCCTATTCGGATATGTGAATAGTTCAGCGGTAAACGTGATATAGGTGTTGACCATGTTCGAAATCTACAGTATGGAAGATGGATTTTCCACTTTTCTACTTTTAAGCTTCTATTTTTGCTACATTGAGCTTATGCAACGGTTCTTGGACGTGATCTTTGTGATCCGTCAGAGATAACACCTTCAGATTGTCTTGCGCAACCATCATGACCTTGCTGCTTTACGGTAGTGTCACTTATACTGCGTGTGTTTTAGATAGTGGGCAGGAGAGCGGAAGGGCCTTGCAAACGTTGCTGATTGTGGGGCATGATACATACATGCGTGTTTAGGAAGCGCGTTAGTTAAAAGGAGTAGGACAATCTTCACAACAGAGGAGCACTGCGTTCGTGGCTTCTTGATTGTGAAGGCAGCCCAAGCGACGGGGGGGTTTAGGGGGAAGGCTGATGCACCCCCTCACTTTTATTAGCCAGCCCAACTTGAACTTGACATTGGAGTCTGCGCAGTGAGTAATCCAATCCACAGTTATTCTGTGCGGAGTAGGATTGCGCACATGGTTGCATTTTTGGGTTTTATTGAGGAGTTGCGCCTTTCAGACATGCTTCTGAACCTGGAAGGAAATAAAACGAATGTGGCCCCTCCCGTCTCTCTTGCTTCAGCTTGGCCTTGAAACAGGATGACGCAGCTCTGCTCGAACCTTAACTAGCTGACCTTGGAACCAAACTCGTCCCCGTCATAACAGCTGGAAACCTTTGGGCCATGTCATCCCTGCAGCGCCATACTGTAACTTCTGGCAGTTGCTAGGCCTCCAACATTACCCCCATTAAATAGGGGCAGGCGTCAGAGGGTATACTGGGCACCGCATCAGTTATGCAGTAGCAGGGGTAACACACCAGGTGCAAAGCGCCACCGTTACACACGAGTCCGGCTTCTTCCGACTGGCATCTTTTGGGAAATGTGATATTTACAAGTCCCTCTGGTTGCAAACGTGTTTCTGATTTTAGAGCCTGGTCCCCATTCGTTGCCCCAGCGGTCCTGCTGTTTCCTCTGCTGGTTGATATGACAGTTTGTTTTAAGAATATATAGGAATACACCGTGTTTCAGGACGTTTAGGCGGCTTTGAGAAAATGTGCATGTAAGAAAAAGTCAGTCTGGTTCCCTAAAAGAAGAAAAATCTCTTGACACAATTTATTTCCAATGGCGAGTAAGCAACAAAGAAAGGACTATTATTTGTATGGACACATATATAGTCAATTAAAACAGTAACATTGTGCATTTAAATACTACTTTCTGCTTTGAATTTGTGAATATGTTTTACTGTATAAAAAAGAACCTGCCCTAACAAAAGTCTCCCGGTTTAACCAGTAACCTTTTCTCCTTTGGTCTTTACAGATAAAACTAATCTAAACGTGCTCAAATTGGTTGGAACGTTAATCCAGTGTCTCATTTTCAATTATCTGGGCCTTTTTTGTATCTTGAAAGTAGAGCACTGTCAAATGTGTGTTTTAGGATGATATCGTTTCAAGATAACGTTGACGCTATCAAAATGTATTTGCTCTGCCATAAGAAAAAACGTGTATTTTGTTTCTACGATCTGTACTCATCTTAATATACTGTATGATGCAACTTAAAAGGTAATTACACTTCCTCTGGCCTCGGCAATCACATATTCAGGTCACAACTATACTCTATCATATCAAATAATTATTTCGTTGCGCCGTCTTCGCTCGGGGGGGAGGGGGGTCATTTTCGCGGCTTGTACCCACGTGCTAGTTTTGGATTTTATTTTTGTTATTTAAAAACTTAGACTGCTTGGAAAAGCCTCAGGCCAAAAATGTATACAGTGCGTGCGTGTGGCCTGGTTTGTCACACAAAAATATTTGTGTAAAATTCTTGACAGGTTGCACTCAGTAGGGAAGTCCTAAACGAACTTTGTGCATGCATTTTGTCATTTTATCACTATATGCTACCACCGACACTTTCCCGCTGCTCAATAACTGCGGTTTTGTTTTTGCACGGTTTTTTTTATATTTTTGCACGCAATTTCAAAACGGCTCCTAACGGTTCTGCCCCGCCGGTGTACGTGACCTACCTGCACCCTTTTGGACGTTCTCCCTGACATTCCCGTCCGAATACTTCTAATGTCATTTCCTTCACTTAGTGGACGTCCCTGCTTCAAACGTGTGCTCGTTGTGTTATGGGATGCCTTGTGTGCGGACCCAGCATCGTAGTGCCCGAACAGGACAGCCTGCTTATTAATGGCAAAAACGTCGTGGTGTGATGGGGTGCTGGGGTTGCTCTTGAGTTTGCTTTGCTTAAAAAATCCACAAAAATCTTACTATCAGCAACCTGTTAGGCCTTCCCGTTCCTCCCACCCTCACACATAAGCTGATGGTTTTCATTTCCTCGAATCTCCTGGTACCGCCAAGAGCCGTCCAGTCCATGACATGCATTCTCAAGCATTCGTGTGATGTTGCCAAACTAAGCATGGCAGATTCATTGAAAGAGCTCTAACAAATATATTTTGATATGAGTTCAATGAAAAACTAATTGCTATTTTTCTCGGTCACCTTTACATGAAAAGGAGCTCATAGTTTCAGGGAGAATTTTTAACAATACTTTACATTTTAATTCAATCCATTTCTATTGTGAAATATTTCATCCAAACAATCGCAAAAGCCACCCTTAGCTATAAAAATTTTAATACACTCCATGCATAACTTAAAAGCTTCCCTAATTATATTTCTGCCATTATAGTTGGATGAAATTATGCCACGTGAACGGCGTGTTTTATTTCGGCCATTTTCCCGTGATCCGTCCTATAGTCTAGTTCTCAATTCTGTCCTTGCAGAGAAGGTAGATGAAGACACATACTGAATTTATTGAACAATCTCCTCCTCGGTGCACTCAGCGTCATAGCATTTAACATTGAAAGCCAAGGCAGAATTTAGAAAGCAAGCACAACGTGGATGTTTTGGAAGTCGAACATGTTAAGAGAAAGCTCCAAAACTGGCACAGACGAGGAGGCGTTGGTCGTAAACAAAGCAGACGCACACACGCGTTCGACCCCTTCCCTTCTTTCCAAACGTCCCACCGCTTTCACACCTATTTGACAAAAACACCTCCAAACAAATCCCGCATCTTTCCAATCCACGTACAGCGACGTGCGCGCCGCCCAAGCGACGCTGAAACGTGCAGACTGTATTTGCTGAGAATGAGTTGGCTGGTGGGCAAAACAAAATGATAGTAAAAGTTAATGTCCTCCAATAGCTTTCATTGGGACGGGAATTCTCACCCTCCTTCCGCTCTTTTCACCGAGCTCAGACGGTCCCTTCAAAGCTTGAATGGCCCTCAGCCTGGACGGCGAGACAGCAACTTTCAACTTGACCTTGGCCTCCAGCCGCGTCCGCCTCCCCTGCGCCCTCTCTTTACTTGGTGTAAAACCTGCCTTGGGTCACAATAGTCCTCTTAAAACGGGGACTGTCCCCGCTTTTCACGCCTGAAGGCTTATCTTGATCCGTCAGTCAGTCGCCCATGTTCACCGAATGTGCACCAAAGTATAAGGGCAAATGTAATCCCGTTCCATAAGGAGGCACCCACGAAGGAAGACACGCAATATGAGTGTACTCCAACAGGGCTTCTACGTCATAAGCTCATGTGTTTCGAAGCAATATATTAACCGAACGTTGATGCCTATCGTGGGTATGATGTTGGGGTGTCCGTGCAAACTTGATGCAAGACTGCGGCGAGCAACCAGAAAAAACACAAGATGCTTAGGAATTTGTTTGTATTGCTTAATTTTGTAAAAAGGATGAAGACAAAATTTGGGTTGGTAGCGACAATTCAGCCTTCTCTCTTTACATTGTCATTTTTTCAGCGCTATTATCATTATTATTATTATCATATCATGTGGACATGATACAAAGAGTGACTTTGAGGACACAAACTCTTGCGTTTGAAATGACAAAAGCACCAAAAAAGCTGGGCGAATGGTTATACAGTCGCCTTACTTTTACGCATTCACCCCATTTAATTATTTCTAGTGCGGCTGTCCCCCCCGAACCCCCACCCCACCGCCATCCTCTCTGTTGCATGCTCTGTCACGTGTCTGCGTACCGACCAATGCCAGCGCGTTTTGCAGTTCCGTGGCGCGTCACCGCTTCACGCTCTGGGAACCAGTATCGCTCTTTTTTTCAGTCTCTGTGCTTTTTCAAAACGAGCCAGAAGCCTCAATGTTGGACGGCGTGCTATGACAACGTCACTGCTGCTCCGTCCTCGCTGCTGGCTCGACCCGTCGGTGATGTTCCTCTACGACAACGGCGGAGGTTCGGATGAAGTGAGTAAGAACATGGAGGGTTTCGCGGGTGGCAACTTTGCAGCCAGCCAGTGCAGGAATCTGATGGCTCACCCGGCCTCCCTGGCACCGAGCACGGCGTACCCTTCCAGCGACGTGCCTACCTCTGGGGTGGGCGAGCCGGCGAAGCAGTGCAGCCCATGCTCGGCCTCTCAGAATTCCTCCAGCGCCTCGTTGCCTTATGGCTATTTCGGTAGCGGTTATTACCCGTGCAGAATGGCGCACCACGGCGGTATCAAATCGTGCGGGGCGCAACCCCCCTCGGGTTATGGGGAGAAATATATGGACACGTCTGCCCCAGGAGAAGACTTCACCTCGCGGGCAAAGGAATTCGCCTTTTACCCCACCTATCCGTCCGGTCCGTATCAACCTGTTCCCAGTTACCTGGACGTCCCCGTAGTGCCCACAATTGGTGCGCCTTCCGAGGCCAGACATGAGCCCTTACTGCCGGTGGAGAGCTATCAGCCGTGGAGCCTGGCCCCCAGCGGGTGGAACAGCCAAGTTTACTGCGGCAAGGAGCAGCCCCAGCCTGGGCACAACATGTGGAAGTCCTCCCTTCCAGGTAGGAGATATTTTCATCAGCTTTTTTTTTTTTTTTTCATCAGCTTTTTAATGATGTGGTTATATCTGCTTGGAATGTGGTAAACCACCAGAAGGATTATACTGCTTTATTTTTATGCAAAAATTGAAGATACAAATAATATCATTTCATGCATTTTTATACGATTGCATATTTCACAGATGTTGCTTAAAAGAACCCAATTTTATCTGATTAATTTTCAATTCATTCTCAGCCTACAATTGTTATTTATACGAGCGCTACCTCAAAATGAACCTTCTCTTCGATGATGCAGACGCGGTGACCCAGGTAGGGGGAGACTCCAGCTCATACAGGCGAGGGAGGAAGAAGCGCGTCCCGTACACGAAGGTGCAACTGAAGGAACTGGAGCGGGAATACGCCGCCAATAAATTTATCACCAAAGACAAAAGGAGAAGGATATCATCCCAGACCAACCTGTCTGAACGTCAGGTCACTATATGGTTTCAGAACAGACGCGTCAAGGAGAAGAAAATTGTCAACAAATTGAAACCCAGCAGCTAGTTCCTCCTCCACAAACACACACACACACACACTCGGACAAACACACACACGCGCACACACACACAGACACTGGACTGCATTGGAACCGCAATATTTTTTTTTATTTCCTGGAGTTTTGGATGAAAACTGAACATCTCCCCCTTCAAAGATTGTTTGAGGAGCCATCTAAACCATTTAACTGCAGGATTGTGCACAAAGGTGTGCGCCACGGAGCTTACACGTTTTTTTTTATCTGAAACTTTAACGAGAGTGATAAATGCAATGATCCACAGGAAATGACTGTATTTGGGATTTGGACCTTGGGAATGTTAAATATTAATCTTTCCCAGTGGCTTTTTTCATACTCATTATAGCTTGTAGTGCTTGTGTTGTCATTCATACCCATCTCCATGGTGCAATTCTATAATGCTCAGATAATCTTCCTTTATGTCGTGCAAAGCATTTAATAATGTGTGACTTTTCATGTGT
Source organism: Oostethus manadensis (assembly GCA_024372805.1). Taxonomy (NCBI): domain Eukaryota; kingdom Metazoa; phylum Chordata; class Actinopteri; order Syngnathiformes; family Syngnathidae; genus Oostethus; species Oostethus manadensis. The sequence goes on along the minus strand of QODF01002072.1, from coordinate 129,798 downwards.
TTGTATATAGAGTCAATTCCAGCATGATTTTAAGGCTAATTGTGTGTCCGTCCCAATAAAATGTGGATATGGTTAAATGGTAGGCTACCCAGTGTTGTTTAAAACGGCTCTTGTTGTTTTATGTATACATATATACGTATGCATACATACATAGAACGATATACTTGCTTAACTGTGTGTTTCCTGATTTTTTTTATTTTGTTTTAGGATTAAACAGCATTATTTTAAATGCTGTTTTAAATCAGCAATGTCACATCACTTTGAAAGTTTCGGTTTGGAGTTCTTGTGACGAAGCAATAATGCACTGATTTAACATGAATATTAGAAAATAGCCCATTAAAAAAAAAAAAAATAGCCCATTTAGTTACAATGTTATGCTTAGTTATTGGAGACCAGAGCGGTGACTTTTGCTGAAATGTAGACAAACACTGCCATCTAGTGACCACAGTTTGACTAACTCCAACATGCTCAAGCGGTGATTGTCAATATGAATACACTAACGTGTTCTGATTATATGTTGTCCATTATAATACAGCATGCAATGCACTATTTCTTATGATATACAAATATAATTGATGCCTTTTAGTAATAATGACTGCAGTAAGCAAACGTGATCTTTCTCAGTCGTTTACAACACAAGGTCCTCTGACTGCCCTGCCATTAAAAGTGTGATGTTTTCCCTTTATTTAAATTCATAAACGTATGCTATTTATTGTTTCTGACTTGACATTTTTCACATTTTGAAGCGACATTTTCGCACTGATGTGCATACATATCATACGTGTACTTCGAGGAAACGGCGTTTTTGTGTACATTCAGGACAGCAAGGATGCTTGTTGAATATTTCATACGGCAGAATAATATTTTGTAATATTTATATTACTAGCATTTTACTAAGCCGGGCGGACGACCTGCTGTGCACTCAAATACTATTGTTCATGGTGCTTATTCAAGGTGTATGTTGGTTAATTCGAATTCAAAAACCGAAACATGCAAAGGTGGGGAGAACATCCAGTTTATTGCTTCTTCTTTTTTTTTTTTTTTTTCCAAAGTCGACTGTCTGTTTTTAAACGTGAGAGGTGAGATGGCATTTTCGAACAAAGACATTTTCCACAACACATCGTGTCAAGTCATTTAGGACAGTTTTGTTTTTAGAAAGGATATAGACGCACGCCAGCTCGACGCCACAGACCGGGATAACAATCTAAGGGAATGCACTTTGTCGATGCAGAAGTGACTAAGTATAATTAGAAGAGCAGCGCACCACGCTGGCTTGCTTGCCTTGGCTTCGTTCGTCAGTGAGTCATGCGTACCCGCAGCCAAATGTCAATCTCCCCTCCAAGTAGCATTGCTGATACAACTGTATCGTTTTTTCCATGTAGATGTAGGCAAACTGCGTGTGCTGACCTGAATGGTTGCACACAAAAGTCTTCGTTATTACCTCCGCCGAGCGCAAGCGCCGAGGTTTGCTTTTTCCCAGCGTTCATCTGTTTTGTCTGTTTGTGTTCAAATCCCTGGAAAGGTTCTGAATGGATTTAGATGACATTTTGAGGAATGGACAGAAATGGGATATGGAAGAACTGATTACATTTTTGTTTGTAATTTTTTTTTGGGGGGGGCAGGGGGAGGTTGATCCGGATCTTTAATGTTGCAAGGTAGGACCGTTTCTGGCATTTATGCTTATAACTCCACAAAAAAATGGTTAGAGCACTTGGGGAGAAAAATACAGGACAAGTTTCCAACAGATTCTACACAGTATTAAACTGATCCCAAAAATGCAGGATTATTGTTTTGGTGTGAATCACAACGTGGGGGGAACTGTGGAGCTTGGCGGAGGTCTGCGTTCTCCGAGTGCTTTTCCAGTTTTAATATCTTTAGTCAATTAAGAATGCAACTATAATGTCATCTTATAATCAATAACATGGTTTTATTTGGGTTTAGCAGCGTAGTTGTCTTTAATGTTTAAAATAGTTTATTTTGTTTTGGAGCATCATATCCCAGTCAATATTGACCAATGAGAACTTTGCTTTATTTCTAATGCATTTTCACATTAATGACACTACAGGGACACTAGCTCGTGCTTACCACTTGAGGCACGAGGGCCTCACGAGACGTTGCGTCCGCGTGCACGGCGCTCCCACGTTGTAACGTCGGCAAGACTGTGCCGCGCACTCTTGGTGCATTCTTTCATGGAGACATGCGCAGTAAGACCCCCGCGGAAGCTTCGCCTCGGCTGTTGGCTGCTGTGACAAAAGCGAGGAAGCCTATTGGTCGCGAAGGAGCACCGTAAAGTCGGATTGGCTGACTTGACTAAAACACATCCAAGTACCGCCCCTTGTCTGAAATTGCCTGCCGCCAGGTCACGTGAGGCTTTCATGAATGGGACCGCCCTTTGAGAATTGCAAGCTTGTGGTGCATTTAAGGACATCTCAGAAGTCAAAAAACGTCACGCAGCTTCCGAAATCTGATGTTACACGTTAAAGCGGTGATCAGTTGGAATTTAAATACAATCCATGTGTATTTATTGGTAATGCCAGAAATCCCCAATCATCACACCTGCTCTGAGTGAAGATATTCCACTCTGTGTGAAGTGATTTTGTGAAAGAAATCAAACAATTTGATTTTTTATTATACATAATCACACATTTCAGCATATGAACGTGTATGTACCCTTTATGTATGTTTTGTTTTTACATAAACCGTTCGGACTTCATGTTCCAACCCCTTACTGGTCTTGAACGCACCGTTTGACTTGAGCTGCATGCAAAAATGGACTTCTGCTGCCTCCCTAAGGACAAAAAGGGAATTGCGAGCTCTTGGCTTGACCTTGCTTTTATGCACAAGTCACAAGTACTTCCATGCGTCATTGAACTTAAATGCAAATGGACGGTGAACATTAGCTAAGTATCTTTAAAAATTATGTTTCTCCTCTAAATCTGCAAGTGAATGGACACCTTCCAAAGTTATGCCTCGATCTTTGTGTTTACACCATTCCAATTGGAGGACTTTTGAATCTAGTTCGTTTGAATCTCCTACGGTAGATTTCAAGGGGATGGCGTGATGCTTAATCGGTGCGGTGACCTCATAGCATCCCGGCAAGCCAGTCAGCTGCCTCCAAGTCAGGCGTGCTAGACGAGGCCAACACCACCAAGCATCGTGCTCTTTACATTGACCTTAGCTGTCTGCAAGTAATGGAAGCAAGGCCCGGGACACGCAAACACACACACACACACACACACACACACACTAATATCTGGCCCAGCTCGGCAGCTCAAGGTTGAACCTTAATCTTGACAATCCCCCCACAAAGCCCAGTCCAAAACCGTGACAGCGGTGAAATAGAAACTGCGCAATTACGTCAAATATCCACGTCCAAATCGGCGTCCTAGTAAGAAATTAGTATTTCTTACTAATAATTAATTAAGAGCAAATCTTTTTATAAAAACAATTAGATACCTGGCCGTTTAATTTGCCTTATATTGAGACACAAATGTCAATTATGGAGCATCTTAGTCCCCTTGCGTACACTCCTTTTTTGTTCTTTACTTGGTAAAAAGCAGCACGCGTCCCCATGCTTGTTTATGTTCCAAAAGCGTTTAAAATGAAACGTCATTATTTCCTAGGTGAGAAATATTGTCTTTATTTGGCGGCAGACCCGTGCAGTTACTGCAGTTTTGAAGCATTTCAAACGAGCAGAGGGGCGTCCGTCTATATCATTATAGGCGCGCACATGTCGCGGTTAAAAGCCCCTGTTCACCCTTTCAGCTTTCATTCCCCCGGAAACAGTTCGCCATATGCCCACATACCGTTTCAGGTGTTTTAAACGCATACGAGTGCAATTAAAGGAGTTGCAATTAAATGTAAAGCAGATAAATACGCCGAAAGCGCAATGTAACATTCGCAGCCACTTCTTGGGCTTTTCTTAAAAAAACTGTTTTCAAGTGTTAATAATGCCGTGTTAAATAATGCAACTTTAAATAAAAGCCCTTTCGAATGATAAACTAAAAACAATGTTGGGCAGAGCAGAGACGAAATATGGACAGTTGCATGAAAGGCAATAAAGTTAACCCAATTTAGACTTACTTTGCAGGCTTATTGTGTGTATTTCTTCTACGCTGAATGTGAGTCAGTGCTATTCAGCGTTTCTTTTTTACTCAGTCCGGCTGATATTGTGTGACTAACGTCTGGCTCTTCCATTTATTGTCGCACTAAACTCCACTTTATTCCCTTGTGTCTTCCAGCTCCTTTGTGTCCTTGCATGCAACCCGTCAGTGGAGCTCCGCTCTGGTTTTGTCAAGATGTACTCCCGTTGACCGTGGAGTTGGTCACTTTCCCAGCGAGGCTCCTGTGTGGTCCTCACGTTTCTGTCACCTGTGGAGGACGAAGACGTCAGGTCAGATAGAGAGACATCAGATAGCCGTTGAATCAGGTAAAGTTATTTTTTTATTTCACCTTTTTTTCCACGTCGTCTTTTCCGCTCCTAAACTCTGAGCTGTAATGTTTTTGACCCTGTTACACTCAAATGGTTTTAACACTCCCAGTCTGGCGTCGTTGCAGACAGTGTATAATTCAAGTTCAAAAACAGAATTATGCTCCCTAAAACCTGTGTGCATGTGCAAAACAATTAATATAGGAAAAACATAAAACACCAGTGCGTACGGGCCCTTTTACGCCTACTCACCATCCTTTATTCCAAATGCATCCTAACACAGAAATAGTGGGAACAAGTCTCCCATTTGTAGCTTTTACCATAAAATGAACACAGAAACAAGCAACACTAAAAGCTTTGGGCCTGTTTTTATTCCGACTGAAGGACTGAAACTACAGGAGGCTTCTTTTTTTTTTTTTGCAAAGGCGCTTGAATGCGCCAATTGAGGCTGCTTTACAGCCCACAGGCCTACCTGACGTGGCGTTAAACTGTACGCTCAGATCCTCCTCACAATGAATTGTTGACTCGCAGTCTAACAAGGCTTTATGGCACACGGACTGGGCCATCTATATGTCCACTTGTTTGGCTGGAGGATAAAAAAAAAAAAAACGCACAGTGCCTTTACTGCAAATCAAGCGCTTGTTTGAAGAAGAAGCATGTTGACTGTTAAATGTCTGCTTTTCTCTGGCTGCTAAGAGGGTTAAATGTGTGCGTGGTGCTTGTTTGAACTGAAGAAAGAGGTTGACTGTTCAGATGTGGGGTTTTCTCGCTGCTAGGATGATTGAATGTGTGTATACGTGCGTGTGTGTGTGATACAAGTGTCAACAACATTTCCCCCCCAGGAAAGCAGAATTCACAACTAGTTCTTTATTTATCAAGTATATTACCAACACAAGGAATTTGTTGCCAGTAGATATTGACTGTAGTGCACGAGGGGTGTCCAAACTTTATACAGTACTATCAAACGATGCAGGGGCCCACTTTAATATTTGTGCTTATAATTTGTGGAAAAAAAAGTTACTTGGGGAGAAAGGATTGTGCTATTAGCTAATAGTGGCAAATATTCAGATTTTTCTCTGAACATGATGTTTTTCCCCTTTTTTGCTGGTTTAAGTTTTCACAATGTTCCAACTGTCTATAAAAACAAGCTTAGAGCTCCAAATTGCCCCTGGGCCGCACTTTGAACACCACTGCACTACTCTAAGAAAATATACATTCAGATGTGCACTGTCGTAAAATACACAATTAGGACACAAAGCAACTGTTGAAATAAGACGTAAAATGGCAAGATACATACGCCGCATCCCATAATGATACAACTGTTGTTATTTTAGGGTTTATTTGTTTGAGGAATGCTTAAGTGACAAAGAACAGAACTTGGTTACATTTGCAAAGTGCAAAAAGAAGTAGGAAGAGAAAGAGTTGATTTATTCCTAACCATATCTTCTACATGTCAACTCGTTTGCTTACACGTTACCATTTGATTTCGGTTCCAATTTAATGGAAGTTTAACTTTTGATAATAAAGTTGTGTTTTGCCACCACGAAAATAGCAAAGCCTGCCGTTTGAAGATCAGGTGTGGCTTAAATCCAAACTTTAAACTCCAACATTTGCGTAGTTCACATTTTCTCTACCGTTTGAAGTTCTAGACTGACTTTATAGCGCAATCTTGTGACCCAAAGCGTGCGTAAAAGCAATTAAAGGAACTCCATCCGGGGCACAGTGGGCCTTTTTGCTCATTGTGCCTCTTTTCCCTCCCCCGAACTTGAAGTCGACCGTTCAGACAAAGCTTTGGCTTTGAGGGGCTCTCCCAGTGCCAGACTGCACTTTGCTTGCCAAACAAATCTCACAGGAATGATGCTCAGAGAGACTTCCTTTCAAGGTTAAAGTAATTTAACAACGCCTTTTGTCTGTGTTGTGTTATTTCACCGTCAGATCAAGCAGCCCAAATGAAGTCTCGGTGATTGTTGCAAGTGTATCTTACCGTTGCTGTGTTCCCCAAGCTGCTGACTTTGAATTCCGTGTAGGTGGCGACTTCCTATCACGCTTGGCCAGTTTTGTGGTGTCTGTCTGGCTGTAGGGGGGAAACTCAGCAGAATAGTAAAGCAGCTATAAAAACGCAGGTCTGTGCAGAGCTTGCCTTTGCTTTTCCTGTGCATCCTGTGCTCAATTAGAGCTTAAAAGCCTCTGCACACCTCGTAGAATTAGTCTGGACTGACTGAGAGGCGGAGCGTGTTGGTTCCAAAGATTTGTTTTGTTTGTTTCCCCCCCTCTCCTGCAATTTATCCAAATAAAATAAAAGCCACAAAGCCACTCGTCGCGCTCATGTTAAAACACACGCGAAGGCATCGGTTGCAAAAGCGCATGTGATATTTTAAGCTTATGTTTCACATGTGCCATCAGGAACCCAAATGTTGCCGTAGTCTGTGGGGCCCGGCCAGCCACGGCGGTCTTAATCCAAGTTCAAGTCGCTCATTCACAGCATATTAGAGTCAGGTTGCAGCCTCTCCACAACAAGCTCCTTGGTGGGCTCGTAGCAGCCGCCAACCTATATGCTCTGTCACATACCCGCCAAATAAAAGCAGACATGGTATACAAAGGCAGCATAAAAGTTCTGTATGAAATTACAGACAACGTGCACAGCCAATCACTTCTCCAAAGCATCCCATAAAACATCAACGTCTTTTAAAAACAACAATAGTGAGTACGCAACCCATTTTCTTATCATAGACTTGGCGGGAGAAGTAGCAAAAGAACATTTTTACATAAAACATCTGGAAGCGGTTTTCATATACTGGAGGAGGAAAATTTTAATAAACATTTCCAGCAAAAACCCAAAGACATAGCCGTGCGTAAAAGGTGAAGGGAGCAGCGTGCAAGCATGCTGCGAGAAATGGAGCGGTTTATTCCTCCGTGTTACGATGGAGTCAAACACACTAACATTTCAAACACGACACATTTGGAATTCAGTTACATTTTAAAAAACACACCGCTTTGCTTACGTTACAGCAAATACACCCCTCTGGCACCACAACCCACCAAACACACACGCACACTTTAAGAGTAATGACACAACCCACTGTGACTTCTCCCGTATTTATTTTCACCTCCAGTTGAAACATTAGCCGCTACTTTGAACATGACCCTGATAACCAAATACGCGCTGGGCCAAATGCTGCCGTTGTAAAAGCACCAAACGCGGATGACTAAGACAAAAAGCAGAGATAAGCTTGACCGTCCCCTTCCTCCAATTCAGGTTACATTGCGAAGGCTCCAGTCTGTATCATTTGAAACATTTAAAGTGCGCACGGAAGGAGTCAAATGTATTAAAGTGGCGTCTGTGCCGTAAATTCGCGTGTTATTCGCGAGAAATTGGCGCGATGTCTCCAAAATCATGATAGAGTGATTCAAGGAATTCATTCCAAGTCCTGCATAGCGATAAACTACCAATGTCAAGCTGCGCACACACACAGACACGCACCCACGCGCACGCACACAGACACACACACACACACGCACACACACTCGGTGAAAATCTGTCAATTTCTGCCGCGTGGTCACGTGACCCCCGCCTCCGTGGAGTGGATAGAGATGGCTCTCCACGTCAGCTTACGTCTCCAAATTTCTGCCTGGCGGACTTGCTTCAAAGAGGCAAGAGGCACGGCGCTGCAGAACCATGTTCAGGGCGGGTATAGACGAATCGAAGCCCAGCATCAAGGCATAGAAGAGGGACGCCTGCCATGATGGATTTTGACGAGAGGGTTCCGGTCGGATCCAACATGTATCTACCCAGCTGCACCTACTACGTGTCGGCGGGGACCGACTTCTCCGCGCTGCCTTCCTTTTTATCCCAGAGTCCGTCCACCCGGCCCATGACGTACTCGTACTCGTCGAACCTTCCTCAGGTCCAGCCTGTCAGAGAGGTGACGTTCAGGGAGTACGCAGCAATAGATGCGTCAAGTAAATGGCCGCACCGGGGCAATTTGGCGCAGTGCTACCCCGGCGCGGAGGACATGGTGCACCGGGACTGTCTGTCGGCGCAGACCGCCGTCGTGGGCGACATGTTCGGCAAAGGCAGCCCAGCCTCCGCAGCGTACCACCACCACCACCACCACCACCATCACTCCACCGCCGGTTCCTCCAATTTCTACGGCAACGTGGGCAGAAATGGCGTCCTGCCGCAGGCGTTCGACCAGTTTTACGAGACGGCGTACGGCACGCCGTCGGAGAGTCCCGTCGCTCACGGCTACACCGGGGACAAAACGCAGAGCAAGCAGCCCGCCTCGGCTGCGGAGGACGCGGCGTCGTGCCGGGACTCTGAAGCCAAGGATCCCAGGGAGGAGACGAGCAGCCCCGAGCTGTCTTCCGGCAACAATGAGGAGAAATCCAGCAGCAGTGGCAGCAGCAGTAAGTATTGCATGCATTAAAGTCGCCACCTTGCTTATGAGAGAAACTTTGTAATCTTCAGCGCTGCTGTTAAACATTTTATATGCTGTTTTATAAGCATATAATGTTTATAGAGGGCCCTCGGACCCCCCCCCTTTCACAACTTTCTTATAAGCTGCACCGTCTCATGCCTGTTATTGAATTTGGACATGGAAGTTATTTTCCTCTAATCCTTAAACGTATTTGGATACGCCACGAGTGTTCAGGTTGGTTGTATTTTTAGGAGGGTGTTGTCACCTTGCAGGTCGTACTAGTTTTTGTCTTAGGCTATACCGCAGGCTAATGCAGCACCTTTTTCCCCCCCACATACCGAGTTCACATATTCGGCCATCCCCTGCTGGAAAAAGGTCAAAGCCATCCGGCAATGTTGTTATAGGCCAAAACCCTAACCAGGCTGTCGTATAACATTTAGTTGAAATGAGTGGTCATTGTATTTGTAGCTGATCGTCTCCCTCAATTCCAACCTTCCAGGTGGACAGAGGACCCGCAAGAAACGGTGTCCCTATTCCAAATACCAAATCAGAGAACTTGAGAGAGAATTCTTTTTCAGCGTCTACATTAACAAGGAGAAACGCCTGCAGCTGTCTCGGATGCTCAACCTCACCGACCGCCAAGTGAAGATCTGGTTCCAGAACCGTCGCATGAAGGAGAAGAAGCTCAACAGAGACAGATTGCAATATTACACATCCAACCCTCTGCTTTAGTTCCAGACAGGTCTTTGGAGACAGACTCTCAGGCGGTGATGGTTGTTGCACCGCAACCACCACGACGGCCGCGCCAGGAGCACTAAAGACAACAGTGGTTAATTTCAAGTTCTCAGACACATAAATGGCCAATATAGCGAGCTTGAATGAAGGCGTTGTGTCAATGGACTTTTATTGTACTATCCGGGCTCTTATTTTTGGATGTAATGCGCGCGTGAGACGAAGGGCCACCACCCTACGCGCAATATTGTGATTCATGCTTTTTTGTAGGTTTTAATCCGACTGAAACGATGTATTTTGTTATGAAAAAATGTCATTAGATTTTTTTGGGGGGGGGTTCGTTGTGGTTGGAAAATCCCACATTAGGAGGCGTTAATACGCGAATCCGTGCAAGCAGTGGCGCGACCAAATCATGTGTCCGAACGAATGCGAATGTATACCGTAATGTTTCCAAGTGCGTGTCTATTTATTTTCTAGCCACTCGTTTACTATCTTTTTTTTTCATTTCACGGCGTGTATAACAAGCAGGTTAAGTGTCTTCCTTTTTCGCGAGGATGAAGTATTTCTACCCAGTTGTCTTTTTAATATAGCCAAACCCACAATTAGCATTTTTTAGCAGACTTTTTAGTCGACTACTGCAGGCCTAACCAGACATAAGCTCGTCCACCGGATTCGCGGGGAGTTGCACTGAGAGGTTGACGCCCAAAACACAGGTAGAAACACGCAGCGCCGCCATGCTGCTCGGGCTTTTGTTGTTCAGTTTCTTGACTCGGGATCTTGCAGTCTCACACGCAATCACCATAATATAATAATATGAATATGTAAAAAAACAACAAAAAACTTTTCATTTATGCTGTCAGGGTCAAAGCAGTATTGGATCTCCTGCTTGTTATACCCCAACACTTGTGTATTATACTATATTTCCAAATAAAACAAATGAACATATTATTGAAGAATGTGTGCCGTTTGTTTGTGTTTGACGTGCAGCATATATATATATATATATATAGATTTATTATTGTATGAGCAATTTCTAACAATTTGGACAGCCTCCACCTGCAAAAAACTAACAAGTTCAGTACTACTGGTTCGTGCTCTAATCAGATGCAGAACCGGCCGAGCCTCACGTTATTGCTCTTATTCTGCATTGAGCGCCTGTAATTAAAAACCAACCTAATGTAGTGATATTTATATGTAGTATTTATCGGAACGTACCTTATACCTTACGACTGAAGTATAGATTTGACCTTTTAAAAAAAGTATCTTTATAAATGTGTCTCTTTTCAAATGCATTTTCTGCATTATTTACATATATAGACGTTCATATTCAGATATTAGTGTCTCATATTTTGTTCTCCGTGGTATTTTTGTTCTATTAGGATTCCATGCTCAATTGAGTGTCCTGCTGTCGTGTCCCGGACTGGCTTTGGAAAGCCTTGTTCCAGCAGCTCTCGTGTTTGGGAACGGTCGCCATATTTGCTGTTGTTATCGCTGCCTTTATGGCAGCTAGCCGCAGCGCATTGGCGTTCATATATGACAGTCAAAAGGGTCATAAACGCTGGCGAGAGAGAGGCTGAAGTTTATGGTTGTCCCTCTCCCTGCTGTAGTCCGGCCTCGCCTTGCGCGCATCCCTCACTGCGCGCTGGAATTCTGGCCCTAATTGCGGGACATCCTCCCCGTTGCCGAGGCAACGCCGCCATAAAAGCTGTCTGAGGGTCTGGCGCATTTGTACAATTGGAGTGCAGTGCAATAAACCGTCTGAGACCCAAGGTTATTAACTGTTACCAGGGAGGCGGGAGCCACGACAGAGAGAGGAAGGAAAGAGGAGAATCCCCTTCTTCTCCTTGCTGGTGTGCACTTCATTTTTGGAAAGGATTCCCTGGCGTGGGTTATCCACCTCCAATCAGCGTGCCTGCCAATGCTTGGATTGCGAGCTGGACTTTGGTTTGCCACCGGGCGGCGCTATTGGAACCAATGTCACGGCCGTGGATCTTTCGCCTCCGACTTGCTCAGGTAAACACACCACCCTGACTTATGAGTTGTCGCATCCGCTTGGAGAGAAAAATGTGTGTCATATTTAAAATAGGGAGGTTTCTGGAGCTCCCAGCGCCGCGCGGAAGCCACTCTTCCCAGGGGCCCTAAAAGGCAACACATGTGCGCCATGCTGCATGTGCTGTTCATTTTGCTGAGCTGGATCGTTTCAGAAAGGTCCAAGTCAAGGCAATGCACGTTGCTGCAGAGCTGCGGCGTCCTTCCTGTTGGTTGTTGTGCAACTTGTCCCCCAAACAAACGCATCCAAACACTTTAAATCACCGCGACTTGCCTGAGGGTTCATTCATCTTCCTCCTTTCCCCCTGCAAAGACAGCAACGTTTGACGCCCTTCCAAAAACACTCAGCAAACGTGCCAAGTGTATAAAAAGTCTTATTAGTCAAGTCGATTGTTGCGTCTGATAGAACACCGATTGACTCTCCCATTTCCTTCCGCTCCCCTTGCCCCCGAGGCCATTCGGTGTCTGTGGACGCCAGTGCGTGTGGACTGGCTGGTTTTTGTCTCCTGTGAAAAATAAAGGCTTCCGCTGGATGTAATAAAACGCCGCATTATTGTTCATAGCTGCACTCCGGACGAACATGATCCGACCCTGAGTGCCTCTTCGGCCACCATTATAGGGAGCTCGTCAAAGTCAGTGGTCAGAGTAAACTGTTGGGGGGCTGAAATCGCCAGGCAGCTGTGAAAATGAAGATTTAATAGCAACAATTAATAACTGCCGCAGAAAGATATCGATAGCACCACACATCCTCTTATAAGGCACAACAGGCCCGGATAGGAAAATAGAGGGCGCACATAATTAATTAATGTATTTGGTTTCCCCGTTGGCTCATATGTCCAAGAAGTTGGCAGGACACAGGAAGAGAATATACATGCTCTGGGTTCGCTGCTGGTCTGTTTTTAAGCTCCCTTTGGCGTGCATTTATTCATTTTGACGCCTGTGTTGTGCAATTTGTCGTTAAAATCGGCAGCAAAATGCATGCGCCGTGCACAGTTTTTACACGTCAAATTTCTGCAACTGTGCTGTATTGTGGTATTCTTAGAGCGTGCATAACCTCGCTCGTTTGAATTAAACTGGGTACACAAAGGCGCAATTTAAAATAACAAATGTCTCATTTCATATTTGAGTCGATTTCCATGGTTTTCCTTTTTTGTTTACCCGAATTTGGAGGCTGTCAATTGCATAGAGGGCCGAGGTTAGCTCCAGCAATAGGAGCGTATACGTACATGGCAAAGGAGAGGTGGAAGGGTTTAATTTGATTTGTAGGCCTTCATAGCCTTAAATTGGACCAACAAGTTGAAGTGTTTGTGTGAAGGATTTGCATTTAGCTACGAACACCAATTTCTTGTGCTTTTCTGTTCTACTGCTGTTAATTACGCTTTTTGACTCCAAAAGGCCCAGCTTCCCTACATTAAGACACCGTACATTTCTCATTAATCATTTCCAAACCAGACACCCCTCATAACTATTTTCTTGACTTTGATTTTTAAGTATCATGCACATTCTTAGAAACATAATAAATGCATCATCAAAATGTGCTGTTTGCAATTTGCCCCAGATCCAGCATCAACCTCGCAATTGAGTTTTTTGCACGTGACGTTGGAATAATAACCATTTATGATTAAAACCAGTATAATAGTTATTTCATTTGTTTGTACGGGTGGCGAGCTTGCCATCACAGCCTTTATGATTTTTACACAATTTCCTATAAATCAGGTGTGCAAATAAAGGAAATATTTACCCTGCACGGCTGTGCCATCAAACGTTTTGTTGCTATCTCCATTTATCCTCAGGCCACTTTAGTCCAAACAACTTTTTTTTTTTTGGCCGGAACAGCTCCAGCTGTCCTGAGGTTGGATGATACCCCGCATAAGGGTGTTTTTTTTTTTTACAAACTAAGACATTCGCCATAGGCAAACTGTTCTAGAAACATTTTATTACCCCCAAGTCGTCCCTTAGCTTGGAATTTCATGCTTTTTTTTGGTGATTTTTCTTAGCAGCCCATACAGGTTTGTACTAAATTTCTTTCTGTAAATCCGTAAATATTAACTTGCATCTACTGTACAGGTATTTATGCTTTATTAATATTTATTGCACATGCATACACAGTTTTTATGTGATTTCAAAAGCTTGCATGCGTCACACATTCCTATTTCTGTATCCTGCAACTTTCATAGTATCATGGTGGACGTCGATCTTATTCATATTCTATAATGGTGGTGCATTAAGGCAAGATGAAGGCATACAGTGATGGCTGCTCTCTTCGTCCTCAGCTCCATGATAGATGTGCTACGTAGGGCTGCGAGTGGGCGGGACTTTGGGCTTTACTGCCTTCCCATTGGCCGTGCTGCGCACTCGCTCGGATGAGGGGCGCTCCTAATCATATCCAGCATGTTTTGCACAAGAAATGTCAGACAGAGGGGGCTATCTTCTCCCTTCGCCAAAATACTCTACAATAATGTCATGTTCGGACAGTCCATCAGGAAATGCTTTCTTGGTGGATTCTCTGATCAGCGGGCGGGCTGAGAACTGTGGAGGTCATTACGCCGGGAGCGCCGCCGTGTGTGTGCCTCATAGCACCGCTACTGAAGTGCCTTACGGACTACACAACTATGGATACTTCCCAGGTATGGCCAAGCGGACTGAAGTGGGCCCTCCAAATCTTGTCAGCGGTCCTGGGGCATACCTGTCCAGTATGGAGATGTGGATGGACGCCCAGAGGTCATGTCGAGTTGAGCAAGAACGGTCCTTGGGTCCTCAGGTCACGCCCTGCACTTTCCCGCAGAACATTAAGGAGGAGAGCACCTATTGCCTCTATGAGCAGACCAAGTGCCCCAAAGCTTCTGGTGCCGAAGACCTGACTTATTCGAGGCTAAGTTCAGCCGGTTCTTGCACAGTGAGCGATGGCGGAGGTGGTGGTGGTGGAGGAGGAGGCTCAGTGCCTGTGCCGGGCTATTTCCGCTTGTCTCAGACCCACGCTCACCCTCATAAACTTTACAACATAGACGGCCCACAGCCGAACCCTTCCTACTCTCATTTGGGCCCACACTCCAGCGCCCCTTCCCGCTTTCACTCGCCACCGACCTCGACTCAAGCTCCAAGCGCGGAAGGTCGGAGGGACGCCACCGAGGACCCGGTTTCTGCAGCAGACCGGCAGCCCCAGGCTGCACCGGCGAGCGAAGATCCACGCGAATCCACGGATGCAGAAGGCTCCTCAGCCGAGGAAACAGACGAACAGGACAAGGAGAGGACGGAGAAGGAGAGCAAAGGTAATCACAGTTGATCGTGGGTGTTTTCCAGCAATGCTTGCTGTGTTTGCATGCACTACCTGCTCATTTGCATAATTGTCAATCTACCACAACCGTCACTGTCGTAATGCTATCCGTGTACATATAACGGTACTGAGATATGCAAGCACTATTATGGCCGGTGAGTAACTATGCTGTGGTTATTTGATGGCCAGCAATACCTATACATTTAGAGAAGCCATAGCTAAAATACGGAATGCCTTACGTGGTTTATATTACCCTTATGTGTTGTTGTGTTGTAATTCTTCTTTCTTTACTTCAAATTCAAATGATTTTTTTTCGAATATTGCAACTGATACACACACACACACACGCACACCGACGCAGTGCACACACACGCTCATTAACACATACTCGTTGGCTGGGCACGTTCATACACACACACATGACATGGCAAAGCAAAAATACCATCGACCACCACACACAACCACACATCCTGACATCAAAATGCAAATACACACACTCACTGTATTACAAAAAACATGCAGCTTACTCACTGACTGATACAACAATATATATATGTATATATATATATATTGTGTGTATATATATATACATGTATATGTGTGTATATATACATGTGTGTGTGTCTGTGTATATATGGTATATATATGTATGTATATATATACATGTATACATTTATAATACAATAATTTATAATACACCACAGAAATGCAAAAGATAGAAAAATACATATGCACAGACACAGGCTTATTATTACTAATAAAACACACGGGTGACGTACATAATATTGTTTAAAAACGTATAGGCATGCACACACACTCACTGTTCCAAATATAGAAATACACACTAATGTACAAAAATGTAATGACAAAAAACTCCATGCAGGCGTGCACTGACGTATGCAAAAATACATACACAGACTAACTGTTCCTAAAACATAAATGCACATTCGCTGCCGTAAAAATAGACAATGCTCACACACATTCACTGATGGCAAGATAAAACATAGATACACACATGTTAGAAAAACACGCACAAATAGTATCTGGCTTTTACAAACGTGTTGGCCACAGTGCCGCCAATAAGGCATGTGTGTGTGTCCCTCCCTTTGTAGGAGACCACAAAAGTGACAACGCGGCCAATTGGCTGACTGCAAAGAGTGGCCGGAAGAAGCGTTGTCCCTACACCAAGCACCAGACTCTGGAGCTGGAGAAGGAGTTCCTGTTCAACATGTACCTGACTCGAGAGCGCCGCCTGGAGATCAGTAAAAGCGTGCACCTGACTGACAGACAGGTCAAAATCTGGTTCCAGAACCGCAGGATGAAACTGAAGAAAATGACGCGGGAGAACAGGATCCGGGAGCTCACCTCCAACTACGGATTTTCGTGATGAACGAGGTGACAAAAATCTCATTAAAAAAAAGGAAAGAATATTAGCGTAATGAGTACCCCTCCCCACCCCTCCCATTTCTACCACCACCACGCCCCAACACACACACACACACACACACACACTTCACATGTGGGCTTTATTTCCAGACACCCTATTTATGTGACTTCAAATGGAAACGTTGTGTCTCTTCTGTCGTATTATTGACTAAATGTGGTCTGTGGAGTAAACTCGTGCAAAAAAGAATTAAACAATAGAACATTTGTCCAAATATTCATTCTTTAGTTAGCCCTGTACGAATTTTGACTTTAATTTGCATGGGCTCACCACGATAATATTAATGATAATGATAATAACAATAATAAGCCATCGGTGACCATCAGCGGGCCTCTTCATGTGTGTCAGTTAGAGCAACAATCTTTTTAGTGGCGCATCCACGGGGAAACAATACCATGTGTTTGGACTTGTATATATTTTTGTGTACATACCAGCATTGTGTTTTGTGTCATGCTGAATAAATTATGGCTCTGTCGTATTATGGAGTAGATGCTTGTCTTTTTGCTCCCTGATTGTGTGTGTGTGTGTGTGTTGTATAATGACAGGTTTGGAATAAAACTTTTTTAAAAAACAAACGAAAAAAATCCCAATCCTTGCCACGGTGGATTGTTTTATTTGAATACTTGCATCCGTGCAGTGTGCCGGGTAATTGCCATCGGAAATCATGAAGAAATGAGGCTATGAGGCTCCTGGCTGCATGCAGGCGGCTATTGTAGAGTTTTATGACTGGCTGCTGTGTGAGCTTTCTCCCTCTCCTCTAAGAGCTGCTTCAGTCGTGGGAGCGTCTTTCACGCGGAGAGGAGGCCCTCTTCTCCCGGCTTCTAATCCCATCACTGTGGATACAAATAATCTTTTGCATTTTGGAATTACGGGGACGATGCATGGGTAAGTGCATTTCATTCCTGGAGATGTGTCTGTTGTGTTCCTCTCTGTGTGTGCAGAAGCCCGCGTCTATATTGATTATGTGTGACTGGACCGGCTTGCATGTATTATTATTATTATTATTATTATTATTATTATTATGATCGTTGTCATAAAATATGGATTGTTTCGTGACTTGAGCGGCCCCGGATGGACTGTCGAGTGGTTTAGGTAGTTTCATGTTGTTGGGGTGCATTTCTAACTCTGCAACATGAAACTGTCTTAATTGCCCCAGTTATGCGCATCGATGAGGAACGGAGTGCAAAAGCAGGGAGTAAAAAAACCCACGAAGAAATATGCAGTGACGTGGGATTCTGATTGGAGAGAGGAAGCTTGGCTGCTTCTGTGCGCAGTTTTTTTCATTTCGGGCCATACCATGAGTTGACTTGGGCTGCTTTGCTGCATGAAGACATTTCATATGAGAAGATATGCGTTATTGCCATAATTACAGTGACTCAGACGCGCCAGACAAGGCCTCGGTTACGACCACTGCAGTGGAGGGGAAGGGGAAGGTGAATGGGCCAACAGCGACCTCCGTGGCCAAAGAGACCGGATGCTTCCGCTGCGCAATAGTACCTCAGACAAAAGGCGGGGAAGGGCTTTATGGCGATATTTAGATCCGCCAGACAGGCTGTTATCTGCGGGCAAACGCGGTGAATAGCCCCTGTGGTAAAGTAGGTGAAAAAAACAGCCTGATTTAGGTTTACAGCCTGGGCGCTTTTGCAATAGTGGCGTGTTTTCTTCATCTGAGGGTCTATTCTCAGACTTCTTCCTGTGCCCCCTCCCTCCCCGGCCACGTTTGATGTATGTTTGCCTAACAATGCGCACTAACACCACAGCTATGTACACCTTGTGGCCATGTATCACCTTGCCTCCTTTAATCTATAACATCTACACTGTCTGCGCAGCGCCATGTTTAAGAACCAGTTCTGCAAAAACACACACGTGTGTGTGTGTGTGTGTGTGTCGCACACATTAGCGTCCCTGTGCACGTTAGCGCTTTACTAAAACACCAGCCCGTACAAACATGCATTTAAGTCTGTTTATTGACACAAAACTGTCCCCTCCAGTCAATTTAATTCATTCACAATTTGCAACCCTGCAGCTATTTTCTGCGTGTTCCTTGTGCGTAATTTGATTCTAAAAGAGGGGAACCACAACCGCCACTTGCATATCTTAGCCACATGCAAGTGTAAAGTTAAATGCCAGCAGGCTTATTTGCGAAGGGTGGCGATGGTGGAGAACTATACTCGGGCCCTTGCAAGCGACGACGTTGCAAACAATAAACAAGGTTTAGAGACGCGCAGGGCGTCGTCGGGGTGTTGCTTGCAAAAAACATTTAGAAAATGTTCAGCTCCATGTTCCAATGCATTATATTTATCTTTACGTTTGCATGTTTCCACGCCATTATCATTCTGGTTTGATTATCTATACTGTGACGCGTATGCAAATGTGTGGATTTTTAATCCATTTCATGAATAAAAATGCTCCTCGCTTTATTCATTTTGTGGAACAACTCTTGTGGCCTTGCATGTGAAAACGTGGCTACTCCAAGGAAAACACAATATGGAATTTGCACGAATACATTTTCCGTTTTTCTCAAGCTGCCCAGTCATAATGATCCCAGCAGGACAAATAAGGCGGTTGTAGTCACCTAACGCCTTGCTTTGTAAGTCAGCAAATTCTGCACACTTAAAGCAACCTCGAATCGACCTTAAAATCAGCACGTTTTATTTTCCTTCCAAAAACGGTCGAGCATTGATATAATATTACAATATTACAATGATACTACTAGAAATCAGCTCCGGAAGGCACCAAATGCCATCATTTTCATTTCACCTACAAAGGGAGGGATGATAAGATACTTAGACGACGTTTAACGGCGTGAAAATATGAAAGTGAATGATAAGAAACAATTCGGGATAGTGCAGATGATGGACCTTAGGTGTACGCACGCCCTGGGCTGTTTACAACATTGTCTTTTGGTGAGCATGCAGCAGTGGGTAGGGTGCTTACGTGGCCTATAAAATGACTCATAAAATAAGCCTCGAAAATACTGTGTCGTTTGCAGCAACATGAAGCAGAAGCAGCAAGTTGACTTCCACCCCCGTGACGTCATGCATGTTTCGTTCCAGTCTCTAGCAAATTGTCTTCATGTATTTATTCTTATTTTTCAAACTGGTGTTTGTTATTGGGGAAGTGGGGTGCGTATTTAATGACCAGAGGCGATTGATTTATACTTTATTGTTCAGCCTTTATGGTCACGTGTGTCTGCTGTCCAATGGGATGGCGGCGTGGCTCCCTGCACATTACGAGCGCACTGTAGTTGTGTGAGGGGCCAAGTTGCTACTTGATTTCTTCACGTTGTTATTTTGTGAGGCTGGCGTTACAGCGTGTATGTGTGTGTGCGTGTGTGCGTGCGTGCGTGCGTGCTTTTTGTTGTGTTGTTGTTGTTGCATGGCTCTGCTAACTGCGTGCATGTGAACGTGTAGTACTTTGCGGCCATGTCGACATCCGGAGCGGTGACTAGTTACTACGTCGATTCCCTCATTCTCCCCGAGAGCGAGGAGCTCTCCATGCCGAGATACCCCACCGGGGCCGGGTACCAGCACGCCAGACAGCACCCCCCTTCCATCAGTGACCACAGCGAGCTCGGGACTTGTACCTTCACGTCCAAACCGCCGGTATTCGGCGCGTCATGGAGCCACGTCCCCGCTCAGTTCCCAGGCACCGTCTCCTCTGTGTACCATCACCCGTATGGTCACCCCCAAGGCCCGGTCGGCGCTGAGTCAGACGCCCGCTACCAGTCATGGCTCCTGGAGCCTATGACCGGATTACAGACGCCCCACCACTACGGAATCAAACCCGAGGCTCAAGGAACGATGGCCGGTTCGCACACCGCGCTGCTGCTCTCTGACTACAGCAGTGGCCCGTTGGCTGCATCTGGCGGGGAGAAGGAAGCACTCTCGGGTCGGGGAGTTGACGTGGCCGGGGAGGGTGAAGAGAAACCCGTCCTCGATCCAAGTAAGTCATGCTTAGTGCTTTTGTTATTAACATCACGTAAGGCTGCGTGGACTGGCGCGTCACATCCCCGCACCCCCATCTAATTGGCATCCCCTTGCATCCTTAGTTGTGATCCACTGTGTGTTTATGTGTATTTGTCCGGTCACCCCTCCTCCTCCTGCACCCCAAAGAACGAGTCCTCATCCCCGTGTCGCCCCACTCTCTCCAGATAACCCCGTCTCCAACTGGCTCCACGCGAGTGCAACCAGAAAAAAGCGCTGTCCGTACACAAAGCACCAGATCCTGGAGCTGGAGAAAGAGTTCCTCTTTAACACCTACCTGACCAGGGACCGTAGGTACGAGGTGGCGAGGCTCTTAAACCTCACCGAGAGACAGGTTAAAATCTGGTTCCAGAACCGCAGGATGAAGATGAAGAAGTTTAACAAAGATGGCGCAGCTAAAGATGAGTGACTCCATATGACAAAATGAGGCCAATAGCGAGCTTTTCCAGCTGGAGCCTCGTCCCATTCAAAGCAGCAGAACACATTGGGCTTAATTGTCTTGTATAAAAAGCATGTTAGGCTCTCGTTGGATGCGACTACCTTTTTTATATTGCACAATTTGAACAGTGCCCTGTTTTTTTAGTTGCCCTTTTCATAGTGTTTTTTATTTTATTTTATTAGTATCTCGTTAAAGTGACTTACTTGTTCTTTGTGCTTGTTTGTGTATGGATGTTTCCAGATGTGTCTTCTGCTTTGTAGCCTATTTGTTGTCTATTCCGCAGTCACCCGAGCTAGTTTGTAAAATGTGTTTGATTTTTTGATTGTTTATTCTCTGTTATTGCTAGAATTCTGAGTTTAGTCTGACGTCGACCACATAGTATATGAAGATAGGTGCTACATCTCAGAAAACCTCCTGGAAGTGCTTACTGCATTAGAATATTCTATATTGAAACTCTATGTTGCATTACATGACTGACTACCTATATGTGTTTATCAACTACCTACAATAACCTATTTTCTCTCATGGCAAATTGTTGCAGAATGGCTTTCATTAGAAACCGAAACGAGCCTACATTTCAGGAATCGAATCTTTTTTTGGAAGGCATTGTCTATAGTGATGAGAAATTAAAATAACACTGTAGGTCATAATTGATTACCTCTAGGTCCGCCGACCGTCTGTTTGGTTCTCAAATGTAATTTGTACTTTATTTATTACAATAAAACAAATTATATCTGCACACAAAAGGCCAGTGCATGCTGACTTGACGCTGCGCTGCGGGGTTTTGTAAAAATAAAACGCATCAAGTCCACAAGAAGCATGCAAAAACACAACAAAAAAGACGCAAAAATGAGTATTTCATGTCGGGGGTGTACAGTACGGACGTATGGCGAGGATGTTGATGGCTCTATAGCGCCGTAAAAGACAATTACCGCTGTAACATTTTATGGGGTGCAAAGCGCTGCGAGGCAAGCGGACACAAAACAAAAAAGACATGGAGGACTTGAACAGTTGAAGCATTAGCCTCTCTTGCTTTGAACTAAAAGGACAAGCCACGCAGCGAACTGAGTCAACTGGTTTCAGAAGAAATTCCATCGGAAGAGATCGTCTTTGTGAAAAACGTGGTTTTAAAACATGGCCTCCTCCAAGGCATGGTTCAAGTCTGCGCACGTTGGCAAATACTCGACACACGGACGGAACATATGGAATCACATGATGATGATGATGATTCCCCTCTGGTGGCCGCGCAGTTACAGTTCAGTGTGGTAGCCTCACTTGGCAGCAGAAAACGTTGAGATTTTCAGAAGACTCGCTTGAAGGGGAGATTGTTGTGACGCGCTTAGGGGGATGCAGATGGACCCAAACTTCAAAGACTCGACAAGAGACAGTGCAATAAAACGCCTGGTCTCCTATACTGTCTGGCATTCCACTTTTAATGGCTTTATGGCCGTCCAGACACAATTAGGCTGTTTCCAGAATGGCACCCATTTGTTTTTTCTTCTCTTTGGTTCTGGACAAAAGGCCGAGCGGAAATGATCAGCTTTATTGGAGTCTTCCCAACGGGGACGCGCAAGCAGGACTCACGGTCATTTGGGCTGAGCCTTTGTTTGTACCTGGGAACCTTCCGCCCTCTGGACCTTATTGCACCGCGTCGAGACAGCCATAAAGACACACGCCTATGCGGCTGTGCATTCGGAGTGTTAACAAACACAAGTACACCACCGCGGGACCCATATAGAGCACTTAATACGTAGCTGTCCACCCGTAATATTTCTTTTTTAATATTTTTGCCATAACGTTCAATGTGAGTTTTGTGCGCTTACGCTGCAAAAACGCAAACTTAACGCCAGGATACTGCGGCCTTCTCCTTCCTGCAGGTTCCTCAAGTCACCAGCGGGTGGCGACACTCCTCCACAATATGTCTTTAATAAGCCGTCTCTCCTCTTTAACGAACCTGCCGAGCTCCGTTGTCGGCGCGAGAAATGCTCTAGTAACGTTTTAAGAGTCCAACCAAACAATTTGACACCTTTTTAACAACCTCTGCGCGGCACGCGAGCCAAATTCTTGCCTGCGGTTAGCGTGGATCAGCACAGCAGGGAGACCGCTGCGGCACTAGGATGGTAGAGCGTAAATGTTTTGGGGGGAATTCCATGAAAATGCGATGGTTTAGAAACGACTTAGCTGCTGCAGCATCACCATAAAATATATGAAATATGGAGACATTCGCCCCCTTGATTTTTGCGTGTAAGTACTGCATTCGAACAACAATTTTTATACAATATTATTTAAAACGCTTCCATTATTTATAGAGAAAACGCATATATATATATATACATATAATATATATTTTCTGTAGAAAAATGCAAGTCTCCATAAGTACAATGCTAAATTAAATATTACTTTTTAAAAGTCATGTATGTCACTTTTATTATATGATCAGAAAGTAGTGTTTTATGATGTAATATTTCGTTACTGCTTTTAGTTCAACATTTCATTTATTGAATAATCCAACAATTTTGACTAGGTTCTCTCCTGCTTTATGTTCTTAGGTTGTATTTAGAAAGGTTACCAACAGTGAATAACGGATATCTGACGATGGAATATAGTTACTAAAAAACTTGGCAAGACTGCTAATGTGATGGTTTGGAAATATCATATTAATCATTGTCATATTTAAGGGTGTTTTCCTGTGTACGCTGTAAACCTTTTGAGTTCGCGTTCTCACACACAGATGAAGCAAATGTCAGGTCTCGTCCCCGGTGACTATAGCAACCTTTTATTTGATGCCAGCGTGTTTATGAGCTGGTCGTGTTAATCCCACTCTGCAGCCTGCGCCATGATGGATTTCATTTCTTCCTCCTGATTGGCTGAGCGCAGGCAGGCAGGCAGGCAGGCAGGCAGGCCCGGGTCCAGAGTAAAAATGAGCTTCGGTGTAAATCTAGGGCGTATTGCTGTCATATATCACACCAACTCGTAAAAACGACACTGAAGATTCTGGCCCAACAAATCAGACAGGGGGGGGGGGGGGGGGGAAATGAGTTCTTATTATGGTGATGCTGCTTTTGGTAAATATACGGCGAGGAAAGGCTGACTGGGTCCAGCACTGCAAAGATCTCATCTTCGAGTGTACTCTGGCTCTTGCTTGACCCGGTTTCGTCTGGAGGCCAGCCCATGTCCATCCCAGACCACAGCCCCACACCGCAGCCCGTTTGCTCCGTGACAGCTGCCCTCATCCGGCCTCGCCAGCCTGCACCTCGCCGCCGGATAAACAACACCGGATGTAGCTGTGGATGTTGCGAACAGCAGGTATGTGCTACTAACTCCCCAAGTGTGATTTTCTTCCCTCCTGCTCCACACAAGGATGCTTTAGCCTAACCATTGGTGTTTCAATTAATTTCGTGAAGCCACTGGTGTTGCATGGGAGGAATCGTAAAACTTTTATTGCGCAACTAATGAGTTTTGCAGCCATAAATTCATTTGGTCAGTGCCTCTGTGTTCAGCACCAATAGACCTTGCCGCTGGGGGTTTTTCTGTGCACTCCTATTACTCTCATACCCTCTTATCCCCTTTGTGGTTGTGAAAAAAGAAAAAGAAAAAAGACTGACCTTTTGTGTAAATCAGCTCTGCTGCTCTCTGCAGCTACTTTGTAATTGGGCCTGCACTCTTCGAAAGGGCTGCCGGGATATTGTCGGATTTGTGTAGGTTGCACTCTCAGCAGGTGGATTTAGACTCCAGGCAATGTGAAGATTTGATTTCTTTATTTTTTTTTGCAACCATAGCACAAACAAATGAATCCGTATGTTGGTGAGAAATATACCTGCGATGAAATGAACCCTGCAGCTTGATTTTTTAATATTTATTTCAAATAATATCGTGTCGTATTTAACATGCATTTAAAAAATACAACTCCTGTAAATTTATGTATGTTGTCTTCTTGCAGGTCCCAGTCACAGACGATTTCAGACCAATAATCCGCATGCTAGAACCGGACAAGGAGGATTCAGTTCTACATTATTTCTATACAGACACAGCTACAATCTGGTTACAGAACCACATAGAAAAATGAAGGGGGGCCACATGGAAGAAACAGCAGATCCATTGTCCCACTGCAAAAAAAGCACAATAAGGGATCATTTCACACATCATTCTTTAACATTCCTTTATTGCCCGTATTCATCAAATGACAATTTTTTGAACTGATTTTACACCCTAAATAAATGCCCACTTGATGTATAATATATACATTATACAGGTACATAATACAGCCTCCAACTGCCCCTTTTACATTTCACGTAGTCTATTTTTTAAATTAACAATGTAAACAATTTTGCCACAAACCTCATACACGACCTTTAAAACCCTACGCGCACACGTACACGCACTCAAAATACACCAACTTAGATACAACCCAGAACACACACAAACAGATTTGTAAATGGTGCCTTAGTGCTTAAATTTGCTGTGTTTTTGTTTATTATAATTAGTCATTGATAAAACACACACTGGCCTCTGTCGATTTCTTTTTTGCTATACCACATACAGTATTTTACATATTCGATATTGCTGTTAGGCTTTGTTATAATACCAAGCACAAATGCTTAGCTAAATATTAATTAGAATAAGTATAATTTTTTCACCTTCTTTGTCATGTAAAATTCAATGAAATTACTGGACATGTCATTCAAAAGGTGCTAATCGGCCCTTTGGTCTCTAAATATACTTTTTACAGGAAAATAGTGTAAATAAGTAAAAAAACAAGCAAGGCTTGCCGCCAGGGAAAAATGGAGCAGTGATTGAAGATGAGGCTTAGGGGAATGTGAAGTATGAGGAGACGAGGCTGCACAAGAAAGGAGGATGACTGTTGAACTCTGCATTCCCTCTTCCCTCACTAAGATGGCGCCTACTGCTGACCTGCCCCCTCCCTCCCTTCTCCTTTGTACACCCCACCATTCTATCTCTCCCTCGCTCCTTCCTTCCAGCGCTGGGCCATAAATCCGTTGTTGTTTATGAAAATTTACAACACGGCAATCCGGCTTTACGACGCACGTCCGCCTCCTATTGGCTGCGGCTCGTCACATGGCCAGGCGCAGTGAACGTGAACTTTTTATATATCATTTCCAATCGAGGAATAGAGCCGCCTTTCGTTTAACGGGCTCCAGCTCCCACTCGGATGCTTTCACCGGCGCCCCCCGCTTCTCGCATCTTTTTGATTTTGGAGGAGTTTGTGCCACAGAAGCCTTCTTTGACGGGATGCTTTGCGCGTTTTGGCACGATGTGTGCAAAGAGGACCACCCCCGCCCCCCGAGATCTTCTGTTTCCACCCGGACACCTGGGACTCTCAAGACAAGGTAGGACGGCTAAAATATGTAGTATATAAATGGCGTTGCAGCGTATGATATCGCCCTGTTGTTTAAGTGATGCTTTTTTCAGGTCGACATTGGTGATGATGTTATTGATGCTTCATGCTGCATCTGATTCCACACACGCTCCTGTCAGTTCATTTTTTTGGCATTGCTTTGTTTATTTGCTGTTGACTTTAAACTGGGATGGGCTTCCACCGCAAGCCTGTATACAGTCAGAGACAATTTCTGTTTGTCGCCCCCGCGTGGCTGCGCAGCGCAAACACGTTTGCAGCGCTCGTCTGCTTCTCTGCTCAAGATGGAAGATTGGCAGGTCGACCTCCTATTAGAGCGAAAATATGTGTTTGAAGTTTTGGGCTTGGTGGGAGATGGATCTGTCAGGCTTTTTTTCTTCCCCTTTAAACTGCTTTTGACCCAGACGCTGCAAACCAGGACATGCTTGACTGTTGACTCATACTATGTCATGACTTTGGAGATGTTTATTTATTCCTGATAGGCCTCGTGGCTGCTTCTACCCATAAATGAGTCTTTTAACGGTGTAGCGAGCATGCTTGATATCGGTATGCCATGCAATTAAGCGTTGTATGATTGGAATAATGCACATTTATTCCTATATTATCCAACGTTCTGTATACTGTACGTTCCATAATGTTTTTTGCCCTTCCTGCAAAGCGTGTAAGTGTGTGAGGAGCCTGCAGAGTGCAGTGCCTGTCCATATTATTGCTGCATGCATGTCCCAGCCCCCCTTTTTTTCCTCTCGGGCACCCTTTTTATCTCCTGGGTGTGTCCCCATGTCTCAACTCGAGGAAACTAATTCGTGGGAACTTTGTTGCCATTGGCCCAGCATAAATCAGCTGTTGCAGGAAACACGCTCGTTTCTCTCCCCTGGCCTCCTATTTATTTTATATTCATAATTATTTATTTAGTGCGACTGTTTAGAAATTGGGCACATGGTGTACATTTATGTCGGTACTTAAGACTCGTGCACACCCAAGGCAAAGAGAGTGCCCGAAGGGTTAGAAATGCATGAACCCAAAATCCACTTCACAAGCTCACATAAAGAGACAAGGGGTGCCATAAAAATTCCACAAGGCTGTGACCAAACGGAGTCGCTCCCTTGGCTTTTTTTCGGCTCTGCAAGTTTCTGAACAGACCCCCTCTCTATACTTTTTTGGACCGTTTTATATTGCTGTGATATTACTTTATGTATGCGCCATTTAGACGGCTGGGAAGAATTTGAATACTGATAAAAACCTAGATACATACCGCAGCTCGATAGAAGGGAAAAAGAAACACACCATGCAGTCTGAAGTAACCGTGGAAGCGGTTATACATACTGTGTATCCTACATAAACGCAGTATATACCTATAGTATAGTAGTAGTAAGTAGCTATACAGTATATGTACATATACATGCAACTTCATCAAAACTAACAAACGCTAAAACTATGATACCAGAGATGAAAACAGACTTAATTCTTTGTATTTCTTTCTCTTGCCACTTTAGTTTACTGTATATTGCTTGGATGATCATATTTGAAGTATGCAACCATATGGGCCTACTACAGTATGTTATTGCTACGAATAAATTGACCTTTTTTCATCCCAAGAGAGAAAATAACGTGAGAGTATGTTACAAAATATAACAGCGGCAGCAATTTCACCACCATGTCACACACATGTACATACAGACTCCACACATACGTATCAGAATGTTTTTGAAATATATTTAAACGAGAAATTCCTTCTCTTTTCCCTTATTTGCTTGTTGATGATATCATCATTTACACTGTGCGGTCTATTACAAGATGTTACATTTATGTATACTGTGCACGTATATGCCTTCTCATTCGATTATATGCTGTCCAAACGTATGACTAAATGTATTTCCTACTGTTCTTGTGCCATTCAGTGACATATATTGGCTCCATGTTGCTGTCTTCTTGTTGTACGCTTACAAAGGTAATAATGTCAGAATCGTCTAATAAATAAGAACCCAAATGAGGTTAAATGCTTAAAATGTCAAAAATCCATCCCATTCAAAGCCAATATTGTCATATTTGTTATGTTAGGTTGACTTTTTATGGCTGTTTTCGTCCCCGAATGCAATGACGTATCCATTAGTACACCCGTATGACTCCTTGTTGAAATGTATTATCATAACGATGACTGCAAAAGATGCCTCTTCTTGTATTAAAAGCACAATTTGCACGGATCGCCTCTCCTGGCATGCATAGCAGGGTAATGGTGTTATTTGTGCACACCAGCCTATAGCAGATATTGCACTCCCAGCACGCCACTCGCTCTGCCTGTATTGTTTCCAGGCAGCCCGTCCGCTTTTTGCCGCAATGCTCGTTAACCTCCCAATGACCCCCCTCCCCATGCTCGCAGCGACAGTGCAACAGTTGCGCCAGACGATGGCGCACCACGACAACGCAAAGTTTGCCCTGAGCCGCGGAGCCCGCTCCGTGTCTTTCCCCCACCCCGCACTTCCTCAGCGCATGAGTTTACCTCTGGAGGTCACCGAGCAGGATTTACGACTGGTCAACAAAAGCACGTGATTCTTTGCCGTACCCCATATTTGGATGCCTACGTAAGAGAGAATCAAGTCCATGGCCCACTCATTTCCATAATTCATCATAAATTGTGCAAGGCTGCTATAGGACGCGTGGAAGCATAAGAGCCACAAATCACGCAAGCTGCTTTACGCCTTTCTCCTCTTCCGATAATAATAATAATCCTAAAAAGAGCAAGCGGAGGAATTGTCAACAAATGAGCTCCTATTTTGTGAACTCATTCTGCGGTCGCTATCCCAATGGCGCGGACTTTCAGTTGCATAATTATGGCGAGCATAGTTCGGCGGACGAGCAATACAGAGACTCCACAGCCATGCACTCCAGCAGGTACGGCTATGGCTACAACGGAATGGACCTAACAGTCGGCCGGGCCGGTACCGGACACTTTGTGGGCAGCGAGCGAACAGCCGCCTTCTCTCCCAACCACTCGGCGGCCAACACCCCCTCCGTGGAGCCGGTGAGGTACACGCAATCCGCCGCCAGCAGCGCCGTCGCCTCGGCTCTGTCCCCTCCGGCTGACCCGTTACCCGTCGCCAGCTCCACGCAGGTCGCAGAGGCTCGGTCCCAGCACCGAGCCGTCAAAAACTCACTTCCTAGTCCGTGTTCCAGCTCCAGCGGTGGTTCGTTGCTCCACAACCGAGACTGTGCGGCCAAAGGGTCCCCTTTGGACGAGGAGAAGCCCACGGGGAGTGCACCCAGCACCCCACAGAACGTCAGCGACCCGGCACAGCCTCAGATTTACCCGTGGATGAGGAAACTACACATAAGTCACGGTAAACTTTACTACTCTTGGTATTCAGCCAAGTGGCACTATATCTTTATTCAGAAGCATTCTTTTGGGAAAAGTATGTTAATACTTTTGCACTGACTTTGTGTGCACACACTTGAGCGTTGCTTAACAATAGCTACTTTCCTATTATTTAGCTTTAAAATCAGCATACACTTATTTAAAAATGAATTTTGGTCATTATTTGATGCCACGTTCACAGGCTGCGATGTCTTAAATGTGCTCGAAATTCGGGTGATGCGCGCAAGGGCAACGGGAAATGCAGGATTTGCCTTTTTTAAATGAGACTTTTCACTGATATTCGTTTAGAAATGAAACTGCATCCGTTTCCGCGTTTAGAAACTGTGATTTTAACACACGTATGAGCAAAATCTGCTGCACACATTTGATATATCTAACGCTACTTCCATACTCTGGTTTTCTTCATTCTAAGATTTGTCAGGACCAGAAGGGAAGCGAGCCCGAACCGCCTACACCCGGTACCAGACCCTGGAGCTGGAGAAAGAGTTCCACTTCAACCGCTACCTGACCCGGAGGCGGAGGATCGAGATAGCACATGCCCTGTGCCTCTCAGAGAGACAGATCAAAATCTGGTTCCAGAACCGCAGAATGAAATGGAAGAAGGACAACAAGCTGAAGAGCATGAGCATGGCTGCTGCAGGCGGGGGAGGCTACAGGCCTTGATGTACCCCCTGACCCACCACCCCACTCACCTTCACCCCTGATAAGGAGTCATAGAAAAATATTAAACAAAAGTTATGTCATATCAACTTCCGGTCTCCTGTGCTGGGGGAGGCGTGCAGAGACTTGGGGGTGGTTTACCCCCCTTTCATTCTTAACATTACACCCAGCATTGTATTGTCCCTTTCCCATGTCGTATATGTACTTCAATGTACAGCTCTGTCTAGATTTAGAGCAGACCGATAAATTAATGTTTAAATTATTTCTTGTCCAGAAGAAGGAAGGGGGAAATGCTACCTATTAACCAGTGAATGCACTCAATGTACACTCAATCCACAGCGTATGTTTAGTAGTACCTGCAGTATATATATGTGTATTGTATTTATTTGTGTGGTGTATAATGTGCTCCGAAAATCTGCAAAGTATTGTGTGTACAGTACAGCTGCGCTTTGTATTGTTATTTTTTTGGCAACTTCTTAAGACGTTTTCTATATATAAATATTTTATGGTTGACCATATTTTTGCCTCTGTTTTTAAATCCCCACATTTGTGTAAATGTTTCGAAAAGACTGGAAGTTGAGAATGTACTGTAAAGACGTTGTTGGTGTTCATCATGCTCCTAAAAATAAACTTTTTACTGGAACTGTAGTTTTTTTCCGCACTGTGCTCCTAATCAGAGATTTAAAAAAAAAGGCGGATTTTGTTCTGTCAAAAACTATCAATTCAACAGGTTTTTAACCTGTCAAAGTCTGTTTGTTTGTTTTTTACTCACCCTGCGTGCAGTTCTGTTGGACATTTGGGCTCCTCATCAGGCTCACACACCAAACTGACCCATTTCGCCCCACTTGCAGCATCAGCTCGACTTTTCAAGCTGTACACTTTATTAGGCCCCTTTCTGGCTCTTTGGCATTTGGGTGCTAAATGAATGGGGGTGTTTTGTCTATGAATTGGATCGTAAAAATCATCCGGCGCGCAGCCAGATAGGCTCACTGGCCATAAAGGGTCACGTGATGGCCATTAAAGTAAGTTTTATGGTTTTGGGGAGTTGACAGTATATTGCACATAACATATAATCGCACTGACGGCGAGGCTTGGTCTGACTCTGCCTTTTGCAGCGTCTGGGAAGTGTGGCTTGACCAGAACACTGCGTCACTTGAGCTCGGCTGTGCCCGAGTCGAGTGGACCGGACCGGACGGGACCGGACCGGACGCCGCGTGTGTGCGTGGCCCAGGATGAGGGGCGCGTCTTCGGGTGAGTTTCTGCACAGAGAACAAGCCAGCCTGTGTTAAATAGCCTTATTATTGTATGCACTCCCTCTATCTTTCCCAATTAGTCCATTACGCTAATTTGTCAGTTGTGCAGCGCTGAGTTCTGGTCTGGGCAGATGTTGCAGGCAGGGTTGGGTCCGGCTCATGGACATTTAATTGCTTCCTTCCCCGTGTAACTTGTTTCCCTCCATCTGTGTTGCAACTCATAATCCATTTTTTGCATGTTGGGTAATTATCCCGGCGTCCATTTCCACCCACTAACTCCTCGTCTTTTTCTCCTTCTATTTGATCACATTGGAGAGTTCACTGATCATGACACGCAAAGTTTCCTGTGTGTGCACAATTATTTGCGTTTGATTGCGTTTGCACTGCAGTGATGACTTCTAGTGGAAGTTTGCTGTACTTTGTTTGGGCCAAAGGCTGTACACAGTGTCAAGTAAACACAAGTTGGGGACAAACAGACAAGCAGCAGGGAGACTTTTGAAAAGGAATTCCGTTTTGTGTCAGCCACGTCATATTGTTGTTTGGGGTTGAAAAGTTCAAATCACCCCCACCATCCAGCCCATTCTGGAAAAAGTCACTCTCTCTTGGACCTCAAGGTTTAAGGTTGGAAGATAAACAGAAAATGCACAAACTTGCTCTACTATTTCTGGCCTTTTTGTTTATTCACCCTCCACTTTTTCTCAAATGGAAACTCACAGATGTCTTCTTTAGTAGCCCTTTTTCGGACAAGTAACCATATTAATACTAGTCAATTAGCAAAAAACAACCAAAACAGTAAAAAAAAAAAAAATATATATATATATATATATACAGTGCAATAAAAATATATTCAAGTGGAAAAATATAGTTAAACTACTATTCCAATTCTAAAAAATATATTTTAAAAAGTGTAAGTAACTAGCACACTTGTGTGTGCATTGAGGCCTATATCTGACATAGCTAAACCATGATATCTTTTGAAAAATAGATATAAGATAGATATGGAAAAAATATTGTTAAAATGCTATCAAATATTTATATATATTTATTGTATTATATTTCAAAAGTAACTACGACACTTGTACGCATATAAAGATGTCACTATTGGCATTGGGGCTTATAAGCAAAAGAATGTTATATTGAGGCGAGGAAAAAGTATTGTATTGTGGAAAAATATTTTATATGGGTTATTAAAATCCCTTTTTCTTTAACTTTTCTCCAGTAACTGAGACACTTCAGTGTGTGGCATTGAGGCCTATATCTGGCATAGCTAAATAACATGTTATATTATACAGGAGACATGTATTATTTAGGAATGTGTACATTTTATTATGTGCATATATACATAAACATATCTGTGTTCATTATTTTTTTTTACAAAAACATCTTCATTCGCATGCTTAACACCACTGGCATTAAGTAAAACAACGATTCCCGTTTTTGGTTGATCCCTGTGCAATAAATACAATCTAATGAAACCATAGAGAGCATGCAGAGGTCCTATACTGGACCTTGCTAAACGAAGCCGCCTGCATGCAGCACCTTATGCTGAGGTTATGCTTTGTTCTTCTAACACAATACCAATAAAACAATGCACGCTCACACATGAAGGGCTAGAAAATGAGAGAGCTTGTTTTTTTAGAGTTGAAAATGCCAGCCAATATGTCAAATGATTGTGCAGGCATACTGCCAGGCTGAGAGGGTTCATGCGGAGGTCATGCCTAGCAGCTCCAAGATAAATCTGCATCCTCTCCGAGCCACCAGCAGAGCTCGCTTTAGGCCAAGTTCACTGTCAGCCTGCAAATGTGTGCACAGGCAACACAACACGCACACAACTTAATGGCAGCACGCTTTCTTGGCCTCGTCGGTTGATGAGGAAGAATGTGGATGAATGAACATGTGTTGGGATGCTGGTGATGCTGTGAGAAGACAACATTTGGTTCCCTTTTTTGTAGACCTTTGTCACCGATTTGCATATTCCAGCTCCCTTTGTCTTGAATACGTGCTCATCACTCCCTGCAGGTTGTTCCCTTTCTATTACATTTATGGAAATGATGGTCGTCTAGGCATCAGGTTGATGTAGTTTCAATCTTTTTTGGGGGGCATCATGTCTGAATGGGCCGCCTCTGATGAGAGCGAGATAGCTGGAGAAGAGGAAAAATTGGGGTCAGAAGTTGAGGCAAGTCGCCGTCATCTGTTCGCTCGGAGCTTGACGCCTGCAAGCCTCATAATGGCGATCTTGACTCGTCCACACAAAAGACAGAATAGCTTTGAATTACATATGTTGCAGTGTGCACTCCAGGTGAACCCTGCATGCACGGTGACCCCGCGTTCGGGGGGAGCGGAGCGGGACCCCCACGCAACCCCCACGCCCCCCCAGCCGTCCTCCGCAACAAGATTGAGTGGCTGGCGTTTTATTATCGCGTTTGATTGGTGAATTTCCTTTGAATAAATTGCATTTGATATGTTTGGGGACGGGGGGGGGGCGGCATTTGCATTCTGAGGATTGATACTCTCGACCCGGTCACTGCGTAATGGGAAGGCCCTGAGCAGACCCCCCCCAAAGTGAGCTCCTAGAAGCACCCCTTAAAAAACATTTAGCCCCTCTCTTCCTGATCAGCTTGAATAGAAAGCTTTTCGGGGGAACAAAAATGGCACAGATGTTTTCGTGTGGCTCACAAAGAGGGAATTAAAATACACAATTTTATCCTTTTGTTGTTGCCTTTACAAACGAGTGCAAAATTAGAATCAATTACATTTATGATTGATTAGAAGGCTAATATCTTACCAAATATGGGAGGTGAAATTATTGATAGAGGGAAAATTGGAAGCATATAAAGATGCTCCCCACTGAAATGTAAGGGAGGTCATCTGTTCGATATCAATAAAACAAATAAGACTCCTTTTATGGCGTGAAATGGCAGTTTTATTTGCAAAACGTGGTACTAGAACATTTTTGCACATCACACAGCTCCAATAATAATAATAATAAAAAAACATTCGTTGAAACAACAACAAATAATTACAAAAACATGAAATAACCTTTTCCCTCAAAGTATTATTGCACACTCGACTAATTCATTTGAAACGAACCAGTATAACCACTTAGCACTTAACGTCCAGTCCGAATATTTCTGCAAGGCGTGACAAACCTTTCCCTCCTTTAACGGAATCCTTGACGCGCGTTTTGCCCGCAGAATGATATTTATTATTATTACGTATAGACAAGAGACCTTGTGTGAGCCACCTGCAATCTGTCACTATCGTGCCAGCACTTCACTCATAATCTAAATTTACAGTAAGCTGTCAGTGCGTGTGATGTATTTTACCTCAGCAGACCTTCACTCTGCGGTACCAGTGCTTTCTGGGGTGGAACTTCACGGTCTAGCTTGGGCTCGGAAACTGCTTTTGTTTGTATTACACGCCATCCTGTGCCACAAGAGTTTTGTAACGATCCGAAATGTTCAGAGAAGGGATTGCATCGAAAGTGTACTTTTTAGGGCGTTTTGGCTGAGATGAACCCAATGGCAGGCCTCGCTGGGCTATGTATTTTTAAAAGATGAAAAGCAAGCTCATCCACATGCGCAGTGAAGGAGACCTTACAGTGAGACGGCCTATATTTGAACAGGACCATCTCTGCTGTAAATTTTGGCTTCCCTTGCCATCTTCTGACATCAGTGATGTTGCCTCATGGATAAAAGCCTGCAATATATTCCAAGTGCACTCCAGCGTGTACAAAATCCATATGTGACCATAATGCAAGAACAAAACCCCCTCACATTTTGTCAAATTTAAAGAAGTTCCTTCATGGAGGGAACCGACCCCGTGTATGTGCACCGTCCCCGCCAAAATCCACAGTTGGCCAGAAGTCCAAGTCCGGGGTAAAACCCGGGTCAGCGCGTCTAACAGATATGAAAATGTCCCCCCTTTAGGAGAAGGGGGCACGCCTTGTTGTTTAACAAAGACTGTCAATGGGCAAGATTAATCAGAAACAAAATGGAAACTGTGTCACTTTGGGGTCAGGCAGAAGTTATCTCTGTTTGGGGGAGTGAAGACAGAGTAGGGGGGACTCGGCGAGGGGGGGGGGCAGCAAGAAAATGAGGTGAAAGGAAACCCTGTTCAATATTCTTGAAGTTTGTGTTTCTTGTTTGTGCTGCAGGGGACTTGTTGACGCGGACAGTGTGTCCCACTGAGGAGCTGCAGCATCTTGAAGGACAGTATTGTCTCTCCTCCAATATGGACAGCAGGCAACGCGAACAAGTGGCGGCTGATGGCGGCGAACGAGGTCAGACATGTTTGTTATTCCCCATAAAAGGCTGTTATTTGTAGCGCAACGAAATCGGCGTTGCGTTTCTGTTCAACAAAAATGCAGTATATGCAGGAAAGGGGAAACCCTTTCAATCCAAAATACTACATTTCTCTGTGGAAATAACCTCGCCCTCTCATTTCAATATTGCATATTTTTGTGGCAAAACACCCCAGAAATGCCTGCAAAAGCGCAACAGTCTGGTGCATTTAAAAGGCGCGTCAGCTTCTTGCGTGCAGAATATTTCTTTTTGCTGCCGGTTGTGTTGCCAGATATGTGCTGCAACTGTCTGGACGTGCCCGGTGTAGAGTTTACGCACTCGGTGTCACAATATATGCTGGTGGTCATCGGTATAGGCGCTTCACATTTCGATTGGCGATTGCGAGTAAACGAAGACATAGCAGCAGATATTATAGTTGTATTGGTGTTGGTTGCTGGTTTCGTGCATCTTGTTGTGTCTTTAATAGCTGAATCTCACGTGCAAGCAAACAATGCTGCAAGGTGCTTTTTGCTCGGTGTTGTCCTTCAAGGTGCCGGAGATCGTGTCAAAGAATGACCAAAAAGCTTCATTTTACATGTTTTGCTTAACCGCCACTCTTATTCCAAAAGAAGCATTTTGCAACCCCCAGCAAGCATTTTATGTGAAAATATTCTCTTAGTTTATCAGCTTTTCCGCATGTTTTTTTTTAAATTTTTTTTGCATAAGGAAGCCTCGCCCACATAAGTTTGTGTTCGTGCAGTAAACAAGTTGCTTGATTGGTTTTGCGTGTCTGTAATGAGATTTAACGAAGACAACGGCTACGTAAGCCACTCCGGAGAGGTTCTGCTGGTGCCAGTGCCATGCTTTCCATTGGTTCCTGTTTACATGATGCCCACAGGAGGCGCGCTGATTGGTGGCCTCGCTCACGTGACCACGCAACTTTGTACATTTGACAGCGAGTAGGAGGGTTCTGTGGAGATCAGAAAAACGACAGCGCGATAAAAATTAGTATTGTTGCACTTCACAAATTAATGACCATGAGTTCCTACTTGATAAACTCCAACTATATCGAGCCGTCCTTTCCTCCATGCGACGAATACCAGCAGGGCGGATACATCCCCAACCCGGGGGACTACTACGAGCGGCCGAAAGACACGGGCTTCCCCCATCACGAAGAGCCATCCTACCCCAGGTCCAACTACACGGAACCGGGCTACGATTACACGAACGTCCCCGCCGCTGGACTGGAGGATTTCAGCGATGGGCACCACTCCACCGCGCAGCCGCAGAGCCACGGACCGCGCCTCGGATCGGCCCCGGACGGTGGCGCTGGGGGGGCCATCAAAGACTGCAGCCTCGCCGGTGAGGTGTACCCCGGAGTGGCGAAGGGCAAAGAGCCGGTGGTCTATCCCTGGATGAAAAAGGTTCACGTTAGCTCGGGTGAGTTATCATCACGGTTAGAGCACGCACGCACACGCACGGAGCCATTGAGGCAGCACTAGTAGCAGCAATTTACGACTATAGAGCAGCGGGGTCGGTAATTAAGGACCCTCGTAAATTTTAGTGCCTGTTCGTCTGTCGGAGCTTTGTTGCGTTTTAACCCAAACTGGAAAGGAGCCAAAGTGTAATATCCAGCCCCGCTGTTTTGTTCATCTTAAGCCTGGTGCTTGTGCATGACGTGGAGCATATTTCACCCACGCAACTGCAGGCTGCTTTATTGGTTTTTCCTGAGAATCTATCGGATTTTGTCTTTAACATCTGTGCACCCCCCCTCCTCCTCCCCCCCTGCAACCCCAGTCAATGCCAGTTACAACGGAGGAGTGCCCAAGAGGTCCCGCACTGCCTACACCCGCCAGCAGGCTCTGGAGCTGGAGAAGGAGTTCCACTTCAACCGCTACCTGACCAGGCGCAGGCGGGTGGAGATCGCTCACACTATGTGTCTGTCGGAGCGCCAGGTGAAGATCTGGTTCCAGAACCGCAGGATGAAGTGGAAGAAGGAGCACAAGCTCCCTAACACCAAGATCCGATCAAATTCGGCCTCTTCGTCTTCTGTGGCCCAACAGCAGCAGCAGCAGATCAAAACAGGCCAGCAGCTTGTCCCCACGCCGTGCACTGTGGGACTATAGTGCACCTTTTATCTAAAAAAAAAAAAAATCCAGACTGCGATGGCAAAGAACACACGTGGATTTAAACGGACCGAGTCAATATTTTGCTGTTATTTGCCGCTGGGCCCCCAGTGTCCCGCCCTTTGTCCTCTTCCACTTTCCGTCTCTCTCGTCTTCAGCTTGAAATACATTTTTAATTCCCGCGGTGGCGACTGAGGTGCTCATATGTTTCCTTTATTATTATTATTATTATTATTACATATGAAGGATGACGGACATTGAAATGGATCAAAAAGGTAGCATTGCGTTAGAAAAAGTAGGCTACATTTTTTCCCATTATTTTCTTATGGTTTTCCACGCAGAATTCTAATATACTTGAATGTTATGAGTTTTTAAAAGCAGATTTTTTGTAAGAGTTTCAGTATTGTCAAAATGTGTGCGTGTGCGTGTGTGTGTGTGTGTTCGAGTGGGTTGGTTTACTGTTGAATGTAGTGCAGGGGGCATGCCCCACGTTGTAATGTACATATATAGACAAATGAAGGCACAACGAGGAAAGCATTTAGTGGAGATTTGGTTGCCAGTTGTGTGTCGTGAGGTCTTTATAGTTTGAGTCGTGCTCGTGCGTCCTATGTTGCCGTGTTGTCTTTTAAAACTGTGAATAATACATCCGTGTTTGTGTCGTCTCACCAGTGACCCCCTGTGCTGTATAGACCATAGTGTAGACTGAATATGTCCTTGTGAAATAAACGTGTACGTCACTTCTAAGGCTGATATGACTTTGAATATTCAGCACATGGAACTCACAGCCGGAAAAGCCTTGCGTAAAAGTCAACTAGTGGTATTTTTCTTTTTTTTTGGAAACAATTGCATTAAGCTGTCGATAAATGTATCTTTATTTATTTAATGAGTAGGTAATTTATTTAAAAAAAAAATCATACTACTGATGTTTATTATTATGAATGTTTAGAACATTTTTAGAAAATGGATTTGGTTCAGTTCATGCGTAACACTGCAATAGCCATTTTTTTCCATAGCATTTCCCCCAACATTGCTGACAAGATTTATTGAATAACCTTCCTATATATATTTTAATGTGTATCATATTTAAAGATATTTCATCTGGCTGTGACGACCCACAGTCTTCTTAGAGGCTTAACTTGTGACACCCAAATTGTCAAATACATCCCTGCCCAAGATTGTTTTCCCTCGCCATTACAAGGCGACCTCAGCCAGCCTCAGTGCACCAGAGTGTGAGTGTTGGTCACTACCTGCTACATCCAAACAATGATGGGTTCAACCTGGGGACACGGTCGCCTCGGACCAATCAGCAGTCCACGGCCCTTCTTGCGACCCCTGACCTCTCGACACATACAATGTTCAGACCATACATCAGCGCTGAGACCCCCGAGAGTCTTTTCTTCTGCTCGCATATTGATCCCGAGACGGCAAAAAGGGGTGAAAAGGACATTTTAAGATGTGAACATCAGCCGTGAATCCACCCATAGACAGCGACACCTCCAGTAAGATTAGGACCAAGGGTTAGAAAGTAAATTCATGGTTGTACTGGTGAGCGTGCATAAATGAGCTTACTTCATTATTGCGTCATGCGTAATGGTGCATTTTTGTCATTTCCACTATATAAAATCTCTTTCTGCACGGCTTGCAATGTAACATGAAAGCAGTGCAGAAAATGGCGTGGAGTGTGAGTGACAACGATTTTGCGCAGACTCCATGAAGAAGTTCAATTACAATTTTCAAGTCATTTGCCAATAGGGGTCACTTCCAATGTGCTGAAATTTTAATTTGCCCATCCGTGTGGCTCGTTGAATAATGAATGTCCCAGGGGGTTAGAAATAGATGTGCAAAATGTGCCTTATTTTCATTTGAAGTGATCCTCTTCTGGGCGCGTGTCTGTCTTCTGCTCCATACTGACCCTCATGGCTTGTAAGTAGTTTTTTCCTGTCTTTATGTGCTGATTATTAAGACAAATTTAAGTTTGTCAATCTATGTCTTGCATTATTTTTCAAGATTCAACATTTTATTTCGAATATGCGCTTTTAAAAAAGAAAATCAATGATTTAAGCGTTATTCCACTACCTTGTTATCGTTTTGATGTAAATACATGGTTTTGCATTGAACTCATAGGAGGCTTGATAGGAAATTGGCGTTAAATACATTTTAATTGGTTAATTTCTAGCTCTATAAAGGCATTAATTACACTGGTGTCTATATGTCTAATGTATAAGTTAACATTAGCATCAGTAGTAGGGCGTTAAAAAGTTGTCAGGACAACTCGAACCGAAAGGTCCATTCAAAAAGACACCACAAAGGACCATATAGAGACGTGTAAATGATTAACAGAGTCCTCGGGGCATAAGCAGCCATGCTCACTGCTATATGAATTATTATGCCTGCATTAGTTTACTCACCTTTAACCTTTTTTAACCAGCTTTGTAAAACATCAACATGCATAAAATATGTCATGTAGAAAAAAAGACTCCAGTATTCAAATTCAACTTTTATTAGTAAAAAAAACCACTAAAAAAACAAAAACAAACAACTGCATGCAAATCAAACCACTACATTTCACAATAGCCTTGATGTTGTCCCAGAGAGGTTGCAGAAAGGACTATCTTCACCTTAGCTGTCTGTTAAGAGCTCCATGTCAACATGGCGCAAAGATATGCTCCTTGCTCTGGCCGTCGTCCAGATGGATTTGGGTTTTTTCTTGCGGGCATGATAAGAGGCTTAAGTTGGAGTAAAAGACTGTGAAACAATTCCCATAGAAATCGAACTCAACTGGATTTTTTTAGTTTACGTTTAAACGCCCTTTGCTTTACCTCCTCCTCGTCCTGTAAACCCCAAACAACACCCCACTCGAGTCTCTTTGCATCCTCGTGGGTCATGGAAAAGTTCATGTGCGGTGATGAAAAGATGGCGTAAAAATGTCACCCAGTCTACGCCATCTAATCCTCGTGGATTTCCATCTGTAATCACAGAGCAAAGAAAATATTAAATAGACAACCTTCTTAATTTCTCTATTCATCCGTGCGTAAAAGTCAACTTTCTTCCATGCGTAAAAGTCAGAAATTCCCGTGCGTAAAAGTCCAATTTACTTTTACTGGAGGATGAATTCTGCTGCTCCCGTTCCTGCCTTTTTAAAAGTTTACCGCTCAAGTTTGGGAACACACACAAAAGCTTGTAGGGTGGGGTGGGGTGGGAGTATGCAGGGACGCTGTCCACGAGTGATTAATAGATGTGGTGGGATTTGTCCACGCCCGCTTCTTGGTGTTGACTGAAAACAAGCGCCAAACGGTGCCGAGAACTGAGCTAGAAAGGGAGGGAGCCTTCCGGCTTTGTTTTTGGCTTTTTGGGGTTCCAGGCGCCAGATAATTCCCATAGTGGACGAGTGGCGCTCTGCGTGGGTATTGGCAGCCACCCTACTGCACACCCCCCATAACTCCTCGCGTAGTGGAAGTTGCCCACTATGTGGTTGTGGATATGCTGAGCTTCTGCAAACATTACCACAGAGGATGGGGGCGACACTGAGCCCACTGACGCGCCACACAATGCTTATATGAAATGATTGTGCAAAACGCTTCACCGTAAGCCTGAATCTGACAGACCCTCGTGCCACTTTAAACCGGGATCTCCCCACGCGTGGAAAAGCCTCTTAAATCCAATGGGGGTGTCCCAGAACCCTCGGTTTTTCCTCTCTATGCCCCCCCATGACTGCCTCCATTAATGATTCACAGCCTCAAATAAAGGGGGATTTAAGTTGACGCCGCGTCATGTGACGGCTCCGGCGTGCTGCATGTAACCGTGTGATGCTCCTTATACCCCCGCTTGCTACGAAGAGACTGGCAGGGTAGTTTGTGTTTATCGCATCGGGCGGAGGAGGTTGAGGTGGGGGGTGGTGGGTGGGGGGCCCAGGCGCAATCAAATAGGAGAAACGCTCCCGTTTTTTCTGTGCGTGTGTATGTGTGTGGATGTATTACACGAGTGTCACGGACGGATATGTTTTTCCACGCGGAGAGAGCCCGAGCTTTGGGAGGATGGATTTTATTTTGAGGTATTTCCGCCGATTGTTCGTTACTGTGGTGAGTTATTGCAGCGAAAGACAGAGGTCAGTAAAGGGAGTTGAGGGTATTATTTATAATATAACATAAAATGTGTCACATAGGTGTTTTTCAAATTAAAATAATTTACTTTCATGGAAGGGTTTGTCAGGTTGACTCTATTCATTACATCCTTGCTTCCATATGCGCGGTTATTTTCAGTCAAAGCATTTGAAAAATGTTTATGAATAATTAACATAAGGCACGGCATTATTATATTATGTTTAATTCTGCAATATAAACCCACACAAAGCCTGACTAATATTTGTGCATAAAGGCTACATCAACATGAGCTCCATACGGAGTAAAACACAAAAAGTAGGTGAACGCTGTGGGGTTGTGTCGTTCCACGGGGGGGAAAACGAGGGTATAATGGAAGACGGAGTGCCACGCAGGACGGCTCGGCCGCGCTGAGGTCACGGCGCTCGTTGTGTGATTTATGGGAGCGGGGACTTGGGGAAGATGGTGCTCCACAGCTAATGACTATTCGATCCGTTTGTGGGAAAAAATGCTTAGCGGCCAAGAGGGAAACAACAAACAGGTTATTTGCATAAGGCTTGCTTATATTATTAAACAGAAAGGACAACAATATTTGTCTGTGGAGTGGTTTTGGTGGAAAAAAGGAGTTATTTTAAATGAATATGCATGACACTTGCAATATATTTAAAACATCTAACGGATTTTGTCGATGAGTTGAGTTGCATTTGCACACTTCCTAAAAGCGACGTGATCCGCATAATCTGCTAAATCAAATACATCTTCCACTCTCCCGCTCTTGCAGAAATCCAGGCCCGTAACGTCACCGAGCTCCCCTGGTAAGTCTATATTCATTTTTATTGATTTATCTCCTGATGGCTGCTTATTCCGCGTTTTGAAAATAATAAGTAGCACGCCCACCAAAGGCCTGACAGAATCAGTGTGTGACTCTTCCTTTGAGCTGCAACACTGGCAGGCCGGGAGCAATAATTCCTTCTCTTCCACTTGTCTGCGAGGTGTAATTTGTCACTATAAACGTGACGAGGAAGCCTCTTTGGAGCGCTGCCTCGCTCCTTTCAAAAAGCCATTTCTACTTGAAGCCATGCGCACATGCCATGCATGTATTTATGTATTCCACAACGCACTTACTTTGATGACATTTTCCTTTCGCATTCTTTCTCTCTGCTCAGCCGCATCAGCGCTTTTAAGACAAAGCGGTAAATAATTATACAACCCAAAAAGCAGAGTTGGCTAAAAAAAAATCCACACGAGTTAATTTTTGGGCCCACTCGCCCTCCCACGCGTGTTGTATTTTGTACGGTTTTAAAGAAAGGGAGCTGTGTGAATGCGTAAAGCTGAGAGGACGTTTTCCTTTCATGAGAAGAAAAAACGCGGAGGGATTCCCCCACTCTACTCCTCTCTCC
Organism: Oostethus manadensis; assembly: GCA_024372805.1. Taxonomy (NCBI): domain Eukaryota; kingdom Metazoa; phylum Chordata; class Actinopteri; order Syngnathiformes; family Syngnathidae; genus Oostethus; species Oostethus manadensis. The sequence continues at coordinate 86,464 of QODF01002072.1, read as the reverse complement.
TGGCTTGATCATGCAGCCACAAAATATCAAATTCTCCATCCCAGAGGCCATCGAATATGGAAAGCAAGAGTGATGGTTTATTCGTGATTTTGTTTTGTACAACAGCCATCGTCCATTTCAGCCTATCCCAACCGAGCTAGTAAATAACAACGAAATACATGCATGGACTTCCATACTATCTGTGATTATGTGCAATTTCTCCCCCCTTTCTTCCTCTCTCTCTCCCTCATTTGCTTGGGGGAGGAGGAGGATGAGAGGCAGCCACTTGATTTGAACTGCCTTTCCAGCAAGGCGCTACTCATTTGCATAATTTTTCTTGTCTATGGTGTGACGCTGTGGTTCGGGCCAGTCCACTGGTGTCTGCACGATCACTCAAGAGGGGTCCAGTCCGGCCTGGCAGCCCCATATAGGCTGCATGCATGGCTCTGTTATTGCTATATGCTATGGAGCGGTCCCTTGAAGCCAGATAAGAGTTATCTCGGTGACCTGACTGCTCACGCCTGCGTTCTCAACCTCCATGTACACATCCACGTCGAGTGGGGAAGACACCAGAAGGGGTGGAAAAAAAAAAGCAAAGGGGCTTCTCTCTCTCTTTCTCTCTCTCTCTCGTTCTCTCGTTCTCTCTCGACTCTTCTTGTTGTGGCTGCTGCATGCTGCATGCTGCATGGCGCTGCTGCAGCCCAGCCCTGCCTCTTCAACTTTCCTCTGGATTACTACTTTGATCGATTTCGTCGCTGAATGAAAAAATATTGCTCGGTGCTCTGCATTGGTCGTCAGAGGTTAAGGTAAGCAGGCCAGAAATAGGCTGCCTCGGTTCTAAATGGCCGAGTTTGTGTGTCGCGCGCGGTGATTTATCACCGTATGACTTGGATCTCGGTTCAGGAAGAGTTCACACGCTCGCAGATTTCTCTTAACGTGGAGCAGAAGGCTGTGCAAGGGAGAGCCCAAGCCTGCCTTTTGTCTTTTTTTTTGACTAATGCGCGGCTTCAACGCAACAAATCTTTTTAAGGACGAAACTTCCAGCTCTTCTCTAGCTGCAGATTGGAGACACCCTACCTTGCTTTCATCATGGCCTCGCTGGGGATCATTTTGAACGAATGTACCTGCACGGCCGCATCGATTCTTCTTTTTGTCTCCTGCATTTTTCTCTACAACTTTCTGAAAGTTTAGTTTTAATTTTAAGAGAGACATGTGCAAAATACACGTTTTAATGTGCTCCTGCGTAGCCGCTTCCCATTTGCAGTGTTGATGTCAATCTGGTGCAAATAATGCTGCTGTGCTTAATATATAAATGTTCCATTTAATATGAACATTATATCATTATATAAAATATTGCTTATAGTGATAGCATGTTCATATTGATATTTGAGTAGCCACGCTTTATTTACATTTTATTGCTGTATACGGGAGACGACAGTAAGCATATTGTTACCTAGTAACAATTTATGTCAAACTTTGAAAGTTTGATGTTAACACATTTGATTTGTATGTGATTATTGTCATTATTATTTATTTTAGAAATAAATTTAAATCGCGTTATTATGTGCTTCTATTCGGACATTTAAGTGACCCTCACTTGCTATGGGATTATATGATTTACCTTTAGTAGTATGGGCCCCGGTGGGTTATATCGCCTTTCCACGTCCTTCTTACCGCTTCCGGCCGTGTTTACATGGCTCGGTCGGAAGGAATGTTACCCCCGTATGCCACCAGGACGGTCAGCCGCGTAGACAGCACCAGTATTTTGGGTCAGCACTGAAAAAGTTCACGGTGTGGTCATGGAATGCACGAATGGCCACCCGGTTTTTCAGGTTATCCCACGTCATTTGTCTGTAGGGTAGAAAAGGGAATGTGGTTGTTTGTGCTTTGCAGCCGTGGTCAGGGAAAACCAACATTATAATCATGTTTGAGCACAAAAATCCCTTTACGTTGTTTTTGCATGGGGTTGATACATCATTCATTTTAATTGTTAATGTAATATTTTATTTTCCAGAATGAGTTTTGCAAAGTCAACTGCTCCTTGGCTGCATGTTGTTTAGCACAGATGGCAATACAGGGTTGGCCCGCACAAGCCAGAAGGTAAACGGTAATAGTTTGCGCAAGTGCTCGGCCCTATCTCGCCCATAGTGTGCAGTGTCAGGCCTGCATTGAAAAGTAAGATGGATCGCCACCATTTCTTCTGCTCACAGTGCTTCTTGTAACCCCAGGTTCACCCGAGGAGGCCATTGGCGGAGAGGCGTCACATGACCACGGGGTGCCAATGTTCTTCTACAAGGGTGTCAAGACCCTGTCACTTTCTGAAATAAATATTGGGAAACGCCGAGATGCAAAAGGCAACCTACTACGACAGCTCGGCAATTTACAGTGGCTACCCGTATCAAAGCGCAAATGGCTTCAGTTATGATGCCAATCAGGTCCAATATCCCCGCGCCTCTCATGTGGAAAGTGACTACCATCGACCCGCCTGCTCCCTGCAGTCTACTGACGGCTCCGTGCCTCTGCACAAGCCGGCGGAGATGGCGGAGAGCTGCGACGCCACCGCGGGCATCCAAGCGGCGCCGACCAAGGTGCATCATCCCGAAAGCGCTCAGGCGCCCCCTCCCTCACAGTCCCCCGCCGACATCGGCCAGAACGCGAACAACGGCACCGGGCAACCGAGCACCAAGAGCGGCTCTCCCACCACGGCCACCCGCGGCAAACAGATCTTCCCCTGGATGAAGGAGTCCCGTCAGAACACCAAACAGAAACCTGCAAATAGCGCCAGTTCAGGTACAACACACGCAACTTTCACTATGTTAGGACTGCGGGTTGGGGGCTGGGGGGTCCAAGCCACATCATATAATACTCCCACTGTGAACTTCCTACGTTCCCCCTGCACCTTAAATGTCACATAAAGGGAAATGTTACATGTGTCTTCAGACAGCTGAGATGGCAATAATCAACACCCCTGAGTAGTTCTGTTAACGTCCAAATTCTAACCAAAATTTAAAGCCCCCCCCCCCAACTCACTACACTATTTGCCACCACCCCCTTGCCCTGCAGATGACCCCATTCTACTGTAAACATGCACTGATCACATAATGCCCCCACACAGTTGTCTCAGCTTGTGTTTTTGCGGGGAGGTGCAGGGGTGCAACTTCATCATCAGGTAATTAGAGGTGCTTCATCAAACGGCCTCTAAATAATAAACTCACATTATAACTCATGTGCCATATAAATTGTAAGCATTTTGCATACTTACTTCACCATAGGACATCCTTTTTTAAAATTTATGAGCTATTATTTCCCACTACTGTTTCCTTACCTTCTTCGTCTCTGCTATGTGACTGGAGGTTATGTCATGCTGCATTCCCTTCTCTCCATGTTTGGCTCGACAGGTAGTAAAAATTTACTATGTGCTGTTGGCCGCCTGCCACAAACAGTGTGCCTCTATGTGTTTCATGCAGCTTCAGTCTGCAAGAAGGTGCTTATCTGTGAAGGGAGTCAAGATGCTTCACACACAATGAGGAATACCATGCATTCGGAATGTGCTACTGTGTGACCATGCAGGCTTGCATGAACTGGCAACTCAGTTTTGTAATGTTTTGGGTACTTCAAATGAAGGTTTATTGTCTTATATGTGTGGCGTTTGGCTTGCAGTGTTGTCCGGTTGACAATACACCTGCACAATCTAATGGTGTCCAATGTGGGAACAAATTTGCTTTTAGGATAAAGGATAGAAATGCTCTGTTGTTGTCATGATGTTGGTTTGCAGTGTTGTAGCCATGCGTCTAATATTTTTAACCTCTCATGACACCAGTGCAAACAACAATATCTAATGTAATGTGCTTTTAATGTGCAGATGTTTTGGATCATGGGTCGAACAAATAGTAATACATGTCATATCGTTAATGAACATATTTCAGACCGTGTTATACTGAGCTTTATTGTCGTTACCAAAGCTATGTGTAATGTGTTGGACTTCAGTGGCGTGTACAAAGTACATACAGTATGTTGTTTCCAGTGGGTGTAATTAGTTTGTAACGCAGAGGTCTCCAAAGTGTGGCCCAGGGGTAAAGCTTCGTTTTTACTGGCCATTGGCATATTCTAAATAAATAAATAAATAAATAAATTCACTAATTTGCGTTGCTAACTATAATACAAAGGGGTGTCCAAAGTGCAGCCCAGGGGCCATTTTTGTCCCACGGCTTGTTTTTTTTACTGGCCGTTGGCATATTCTGAAAAACAAACAAACATATTTATTACACACATTCTCTTTTTATATATAACATTAAGTGGACTCCAAAGTGCATCCCATAGCCAATTTTCAGTCAGTAGCTCAATTCTTTTTATATTTTAAAAACAATTAGATTTACTCTAATTACGCTACCACAAAGCTAAAGTGTGGATGTTTTGTTCATATAGCTTATCCTGTAGTGACCAACATTGGTTATGATGCACAAAATGTCTCCCGATTCCTTCAATTTTTCTGGTGGAAAAAGTTTGGGCACCCATGTTGTGTAAGCCAACCTTCTTGTAGTTTTGTTTTTACTCTCACTGGTCTTTCATGTAATGGATTACTTATTGACACCCTTCTCCTCCTCCAACCACAGTGGAGAGTTGCCCCGGAGACAAGAGTCCTCCTGGGTCAGCCGCCTCCAAGAGGGCCCGGACGGCTTACACCAGCGCCCAGCTTGTGGAGCTGGAGAAGGAGTTCCACTTTAACCGGTACCTCTGCAGGCCACGGAGGGTGGAGATGGCCAACTTGCTCAACCTTACGGAGAGACAGATCAAAATCTGGTTCCAGAACCGCAGGATGAAATACAAGAAAGATCAGAAGGGAGTTGGAATGATGCCCTCCCCTGGGGGGCAGTCCCCTAGGAGTCCGGTGGGCCCATCTTCTGGTGGAGGAGGTGGAGGATACCTCAGCTCTATGCATTCTCTCGTAAACAGTGTTCCTTATGAGTCCCAGTCGCCGACGTCCTACAGTAAAAGTCATCAAAATGCATATGGCATGGCCACATCATACCCCCCTCCTTTAAACTCCCAGAAGAGGTACCCCGACTCGGCCACGCCCGAGTACGACGGGCATGCCCTGCAGGGAAGTAACTACGGGTCTCACATGCAGGGCAGCCCCGTCTATGTTGGCGGAGGGTACGTCGAACCAATGGCCAACTCTGGGGCTTCTGTTTTCGGCCTGACACACCTACCGCACCCGCCGTCCTCCAACATGGACTACAATGGAGCAATCACGATGGGCAGCAGTCAGCATCACGGAGTGTGTGATCCCACGCCGACGTACACAGACCTTACACCGCAATACTCTCAGGGAAGAATCCAGGAGGCGCCTAAACTGACGCATCTGTAGCGGCGTGGCGCAGTTTGTATCACTCCGCCCATTGTCTTGTGGCCACCTCCGGACCGCATCACCGCCTTTCTTTGTGTAACTCCACACAGCCTCCTTTTGCCTTTAGGTTGCCTTTAGTTCGACGAATTGTGAAGTAGCGTATAGGATAAATAATCATTTTCTTCTATTTTCTCAAAAAGACATTCATGCGGGCTAGAAGAGGACGTCTAGCGAGCATATGCCTATTTAATCTATTTTTTAAATGTTTTTAAAATTCAAACAGGGTATTATGAACATATGTTATTCGTTTTATTCAATGTGAACTTATTTATCCGCATTTGAAGATCATTTTTTTTGCATTTTGTTGCACTTGTGAAAGGATCCAGTTGGGATTTATGAGGGAAATGCATTTTTTCTAATGGGTTGCCTTCGCTTGTGTTGTTCTCTTTGGACTTTCTGATGTTATTTATTTTTGTTTAGTGTTACGAAATAGTCCTCTAGTATTATTTGACACCCTTACGAGAAGCTCAGTGGGTTCAAGCCGTCCCTCCTACCCCCCCCACCCAGCGCAAACATGCATCTATCACCATGCAAGCTCCATGTTCGCCCTTCATCTTCTTCGAGGAGCTATTTTGTTCTATATTGTCTCACAGAATGTAAAACCAATCAATCGACGCAATAAGGGTGCAAAGAAGGACACATTTTAACTGCTTGTTTTTATTGAAGAGAAAAAACACGTTAATCCCCCTTCATATACATTCCATGCTGCTCCAATTCGAAGAAGTAAATAAAACACATGAAATACAATCGAAGCATATTTGTTTTAATCTGGGACAAAATATTGCAGAATGTATTTTCGTTGATTTCTAAAAATTGAGAAAAAAAACCCCAAATGTTTTATATGTACTGTGCAAAAGCGTATACGTTCAAAAATGCATAATGATAAGATGTGAAATGGGTAGTTTATAGGAAAATAAAACACACCAAGTAAAATACACTCGCTCGAGCAAAAACGGCATAATTTATGTCCTTCTCCTCCTGATGAGACGTAAAGAAAACTCTCCGGTGGCCTCCTTCTCCTCTCCTCTCATCTCATCAGCGCGGGCACATCCATAATAATAAAAATGTCAGGCGGCCGGAGCCTTCTGGAGCTTCTGCAAGTATACACAACAATCGAAATGAGAAATCGTTTGAAAACGAATCCGTTTCAAGCGGGTCAAATGTGACCAGGCAGGATACAAGACCCAGCTTTGGCTTGTTTGTCCCATTAATGCTGCAGTAAAAAATGTCTTTCAATATCAATTTCAATAAATTACTACAATAAAAACCCCCAGCGGTAAATGGAAGGACGTGCACTACAAAATGAAATACAACAAGATTTTCTTCACATCAGTAATTCCCTGCCTAAAAATATATTGGCCTGTTTTGTGCGAATGTAGCTGCAGGATGGCTTTTTCCTTGTTAAAAAAATTCAATGTGAACATGATTGATATAACAGGGCGTTAGCAGCCCTGGCATATGGTTAGCAGGCAAACCTGGAACAATTGAACCGTGGTGTGTCACAGCCGCGCGTTTGCATCTTCCACAGCAATATTCGACCCACGTGTGTCTGCACGGCAACATTTTAACCACAAAAAGAGGCTTTTTGCGATGCATTTCGATCCGTGGGAAAGTGGCGTTAAATCACTGCCGGTTGTAGTGTGTGTAGGCTGACTAAAAAGCCTCCACCCACTCCTTTCCTCGCACACAAAGATTTCCCCCCCCCCCAAAAAGAAAATCTTTCCCTCCTATGGCAACCATCTCCACACACGGGTACAAAAATATATCCGCCATTTCCATTAAAAATAAGATCCAAAAGATAAAAGCCAGGTGGAGAGCTTTTATACTCACCCCTGGTGCGTTCAATGCCTCTCCGACCAGGAAAGAACGCCCTGTTCGAGTCTTATTTATCTTTGAAAACATCCCTCCAGCGACAGCTATAAGACTCGGAGTAGGAGCAGAAAATGCTTCTAATCTGAGTGACCAGTGTTTCTCGCCGCTTCCTGGCTGCATTTGATCCGGGGGAGAGTTAGAAGCCTTAAATGTGTTGTGAGGGCACCGAGCTGTCAGACCTTTTGGCGAGTAAGATTGATCGCGCACAGGCTTCCAGCACTCTTTGTTTGGTATATAAGCAACAAACTGAGAGAGACCTACACCACGTCTTCCTCTCTCTTGCTTCCCTATAAGTCCTATTTTTGCTTTCTTTGAATGGAAATGCTGTGCCGGAGGACGGGGGTGGGATAGTCATAAATGTGGCGTTCACGGATGACTTTGGAAGGACCATAGAGCAAAATCTCAGCAGGGGAGAGACGTTCAGTAATAACGCGGCCAATTATTCGTTTTTAATGTTTATTGCCGCCATTGTGGTAATTGCTTAGCTTGAATTTACACTGGGAACACTGTATGGGGCCCCGTAAACCATCCGGGATGTTGCAGTAATGCACACAGAAATGAAAATACGACCAATTCGAGCCGTCACACAAAATCAGCTGTGTGTTAAACGTCACGCACACGACTGCAAGTGTGCTGTCGTGCACAAACAAGCAGCATGCGTGTGCATTTCTGAGATTTAAATTGCTATTCGGGTGCGTAAAGTGCAATACTAACCTAATAGATGTGCTTTTTTGATTGCTACCCATCCTAAAGGATGAATTCATCAGACATGCTGGACTGACTGCAGACTATCACTTTTGGGGTATGTTTCATTTTCTTTTTCTTTTTTAGCTGTATGTGTATGCGTGTGTGTGTGTGTGTGTGTGTGTGTGTGGTGGGGGGCGTTCTCGCCTGACATCCTCAAACAATACGAGAAAGAGGAGTGCACGAATCCGCGCGCCCTAAGCTTAGGGGTCCTTCCCTGTAACAGTGCGCGTCCGCCATTCTTAAAAACACACTTTTTAAGAGTGGGGGTCTCTCTCTTCTCTGGGTAGCGTGGGCGAGAGGAGGATCAAGATGTAAATAAAACTCCCACAGTTGCAGCAGACTTTTTGGATCAATCAGGCAGTCGGTGGCTTCTTTTGATTAAAGCCCAAATTGTCATTGGGCAGAGGTAATCATGTGACAGGCAAGTCGGTCCAATTTCAACCTTGTCTCCATGAATTCAATAGTTTAATAGTAGCTCGGTCCCCACACGGCCGTAATCAGTGAAATAGGAAGGGAAAACCCATCACAGGACGTTTTTGGAATGATTTTTTCTCCTCGTCATTGAGTTTTGTGGACAGTAACGCGTGGAAACTTTCCTGGGTACTCAGGGAGAGGAGATGAATTACGAATTCGAGCGAGAGAGCGGATTTATCAATAGTCAGCCTTCGCTTGCTGAGTGCCTGACATCTTTCCCCCCTGTCGCTGATTCATTTCAAAGTTCATCAATCAAGAGCTCGACACTGATTCCTCCTCCCTTCGAGCAAACCATCCCCAGCCTCAACCCGGGCAGCCATCCGCGCCACGGCCGGCCAAGACACAGCCCGGACGGATGCAGCCCACTACCCACAGCCTCGCTGCCTCCGGAGTACCCGTGGATGCGGGAGAAGAAAGCCTCCAAGAGGAACCACCTGCCCACGTCCACCGCCACCACTTTGTCCAATGGACCCGTGTGCTTCTCCCCAAAAGGTGGGTCATTTTTATTTCATCATTGGATTAAAATGCGCCTCCGTTTTTAATAAGGCGGTGACCAAAAAACGAAGAAGTTTCCGTAAAGTTTGCTGATGTGTTGGTGCAGTCAGCGTTTTGATGTGTGACAGTAATGAAGAGTGATGGGGTGGCGATGCCTCGGAGGGCATCTGCAGCATTCATTATCCAAGAAGAAGCCCGCTTTTTATTATCACGGAGTGCAGCCATTTTGCTCCTCCATTATCCACAACTTTGGATGTATGTGCAAGCTCGCTCGTGTAACCGTTTTGTCCCGGTTTTCCAGGCTCGCCTGAGGTCGTGGACAGTGGAGGGGTAGTCGGTGGGGGCTCCCGCCGGCTCAGGACCGCGTACACCAACACCCAGCTGCTGGAGCTGGAGAAGGAATTCCACTTCAACAAGTATCTGTGCCGACCCAGGAGGGTGGAGATAGCGGCCCTGCTGGACCTGACCGAGAGGCAGGTCAAAGTGTGGTTCCAGAACCGACGCATGAAGCACAAACGCCAGACGCAGAGCAAGGAGAACCAGAACGGGGACGTGCACGGCAAAGGCCCCGGCGGGGAGGAGGACGGCATGCACAGCGAGGACGAGGACGACGGCCCCCAGTACGAGCAGAGCGGGGCCCTGCTGGAGAGAGACACCTTCTCCTTTCACAACAACAATCTGGCCCCCACGCAGCAGGTCCACAATAGCAGCTATGCTCCTGCACCGCTGAACAGCAATGACAAAAATCTAAAACATTTCCCCAACCCGTCACCCACTGTTCCAGGCTGCGTGTCCACAATGGGCCCCGGCTCGGCATCTGGGCCGGACAATGGCGACAGTCCCCCTGCCCTGGATGTTTCTATACACGATTTCCAACCTTTCTCGTCGGATTCCTGCCTGCAGCTCTCCGATGCTGCCTCGCCGAGCTTGTCGGAATCTTTGGACAGTCCGGCTGACATTTCTGTAGATACTTTCTATTTTTTCTCGGAGTCTCTAACCACCATCGACCTGCAGAATCTCAACTATTAACACCAAACAATCACCACTATTCACATTTTATTTGTATATTCCACACCCACATTTTCTTCACGGTAAGGCCGGCATTACATCGCGAATAAGGGGATTGTAATTACCATGAAAACTGGGTTTTTTTGGGAGTGAAAATTATGATGTGTGTATGTGAGAAATTCTACAATATTCGGCCTGTATGGAAACTGGTCCTTTTTATTTTTGTATAGCTTCCAATGTGTGGATATTTTTGTTAGAATACAAAGAACTTGCTACAACTTTTTGTGTTTGGAGTCTTTTTCTATTTGTTCTTATTGACTCATTTATTATTTCCGAAAATGCGCACGATAATCCCCCAAATATGCAAATTGCACAACAGGTTGGTAATGAATATACATAGACTAGCACGCACTGACGTGTGAAGACAGTTTGATATTATTGCACGTTTTTGTTGGGGTGAAATATCATTTATAAATCAAATGAGGCATTTTCTGCAAATATCTGCAAAGGAGCGGGTCGCACAATTCCTGCGCCATCCAATTTGGGATGTTTTATATTTTTAACGTTAAATGTGATTTGGGGTTCTCGCCATTACAGAGTGAAAGCACGACCCGGCTCTTGACACGGTGCATGCTGCGGGCAAACAGCCGAGCCATGTTTGCCTTCAGGAGCTCATAAATCACCCCGATGGCATGAATGAGACGGACATTAAGGGAGACCAATTGTGGCTTAATGTTCACAAATACAAGCCCACTTACATTTTCGTACGGGACTCCCCTTATATCTCACCCTAAAGGGGGCCGAGTTAGGCAATGATTCATTTTTATAGCTTGTTTAAACAGGCAGCCTATGCGGCGTGTGGTGGGAGCTGCATGCCTGTGCAGGCGGCTCCCTTCCCGTGGGGAGCCCGGATGCAAAAGAGACATTTGATCAGACGTTGCCGTGATTTCCAAATGAATGCAATGTTGTATTCGAGTATAATGTTCAAGCAATGTGGCATTTTGCAGGATTATTGGCTCAAGTAAGAGGCACTATTGGGGTTCGATATGATGATTATGAATAGCTTTGCTCCATTGCTTTGCACTTGAGTTGACTTATGGGAATCGTTTAATAGCCCACTTCGGTTCAATATGGAGCTTTTGTGTGTCAAATCAACAACAGCCACCGGTTGCGCCAATCGATACGATAATCTAAAAGCTATACGCGGCGACGCCGTGGAGCTAAACACAACTGGAGTGTAAGTGCGCGCCAATGGTGGCCGTGTGTTGAAATACGTGGGGGTTAGAATGGTAAAAAAAAAAAAAACATGGCGGGGGAAGCCCTGCAGGGGCTATAGTCGCGTCCATAACCAAATCATTCCGAGACAACGCGCCTTTTCTGTGCACATGTGCTCCACACAAAGAGCACAGAGAGCTCCGTGGCCTGCTGGCGCAGGGCTGCCCACGGAAAAGGCAGGATCCACTGCGCCCACGCATGCTCCCTGCTGCAGATGGGATGTCAGGGAAAGGGGTTGGGGGAAGGGAAGCTGTAGTGTTGACGCCATTACACAAGTTACCATCACTTTCAGATATGCGCACCCACTGCAGCCGGTATATTAATACAGTGATTACTTCCAACAATATTTTTACATCTTGTTCCGTGCGCTTCATCTGAAAGTCGTTTATAATACTTTCATGTTGCTACGGTTGGTTTTAAGTGCACTCCCTTAAAGGAATGCACTTGGTATGTTCGTTAACTATTCATATACGTAACCTCATGTGGAAAAACTCCCCTTTGCATTTCCACTTGCAATACAACATATGACCACAGCCGGCGCGCAGCCTTCCTCTCAATGCTCCTCCCTCCTTCTTCCTCTTCCTCGTTTCTATTTTTTTCGAGGTTGCCCTCTGGTCTGCTCCCACCCACTCCCTCTCCACCATGCACAATCTAGTCCATCTTTTATTTCTTGCCCCAGCAGCTTCATTTGATGAACTTTCGAACAGGACAGTCAACCCGCGGGCACACACGGAGCACCGCGTTATCACATCATTTGATCAGCGCATAATGAGCACACGCGGCACGCGAGTTACGTCAGAGTTGACCCTGAGAGGAAGAGGGACATTAATAGCACGTCCCTGTCATTGGGAGCATGGAACGGGAGATAAATGTGAGCCCGACGAAAAGAAAAGAACTATGTTATCATCTTCCTTTGGTTGTCAATGGAGTGAAACATTTGCCCCCAGTGCCCCCACTGGGACAATATTTGCAGAGTAAATCCCGTGCAGTGTTAAAGTGAAACATTAGGCATGGGACACTGATAGCCTCTAACACTCACACACGCACGGAGATCCTATATGAGCTATTAGACACGCTATGGTATAATGCAGCTCCAAAAACATTTACCTAGGGTCAAAGTGCGCGGTCATCCTCCCCCAGTGTCTTCCGGAGAATCCGGACCGATCTTTCCCACGTGGGAGCTCCTCACTCTCCGAGCATGCGATGCGACCCCGACCGCTGCCCGCATCCGTCTGCCGGTCAGCTCCCCTGTTTGCTCGGCCAACGCACGACTGCATGGCGCGTCACCTTGATCGACGAGCGCCTGGAATTTAAATAGCTACTCAAACAGTAATCTGTCACCGGCTGAGGGGATAGTGCCTCACTGGCTGACCCGGAGTCATGTGACCACACCCGTTCATTGATACCGGTCAGCACCCACCCTCCCCACCCCCTCCTCCCCCTGATATCAGCGTATAGGTAAATGTTGGTCACTCGGGGTAAGAGAGGCAGAGATCAGAGGTGCTCCATTATGCCACAATGAGCACTTTCTTAGATTACTCAGTCATGAGCAGTGACGGCGGGTCGTGTTCCGTGAGAGCTTTCCACCCGGATCACGGGATTACAACTTTCCAGTCGTGCGCCGTGACTGTGAACAACTGCAGCGCGGATGACCGCTTCATGGCCAGCCGGGCTTCGCCAGACGACACCCCCCACCACAACTCCTACTCTGGGCTGGCTTATGGCGCACACCCGGCCTGCAGTTCCAGCTACGGAGGGCAAACTTTATGCGCCTCTTACAACCATTACGCACTGAACCAGGAAGTGGACACCGCCGGCGGGTTCGCACAATGCGGCCCACTCGTGTACTCGGGTAACCTGTCCACCTCCATGGTGGCGCAGCATCGCCAAGGTTTCAGTACCACCGCCCCACTGGGTCAGCTCCAGTACGCCCACCCTGCCTATGGAGGCGGGCATGAGCAAGCCACCCCTTTCTCCGGGTGTTCGAACCCTCTGTCCCCGTTGCATGCATCTCACCTGGAGGGATGCTGTTCTCCTCTGTCGGAGGGAGCCTCCTCCGCACAAACCTTTGACTGGATGAAAGTCAAGAGGAATCCCCCCAAAACAGGTGGGTGTTAGGTGCTGCATTCCAGTGCATGATAAGGGAGAGATAAGATTGCATGGTACGTTGTGAATAATTAATATTAAAATATTAAGGACATCCAATCCAAGTTTTTATTGACGTTACATTTGATACATTTTGCAATGCTTTATTTTGACAAGTGTAATGTCGTGTAACATTTTGGCATTGATGACAGGGGCAAATATTAGCGACACCTTTGCACAGCACGTCTACACCAGTGCAAAATCCAAAACGGAGCAAAACATCTCCTGGTTTTACTTATTTGACAACTTTCATATGACTTCCATACAAAACTGAATTTAACAAAATGCAAATTTTAGTGATGTCACTTTGTGCAGATGCATGTTATGGCCTGTCCTCTCAAACTAAGTTGTTATCCTGCACCTTCAGGGCGGTCAGGAGAGTACGGATATGGAAGTCAGCCCAACACGGTCCGGACCAACTTCACCACCAAGCAGCTGACCGAGCTGGAGAAGGAGTTCCACTTCAACAAGTACCTGACTCGGGCGCGACGCGTGGAGATTGCTGCCACTCTGCAGCTTAATGAGACTCAGGTGAAAATATGGTTCCAGAACCGGCGAATGAAGCAGAAGAAGCGGGAGAAGGAAGGGCTTCTCGCGGTCAAGGCCGCGCCCTGTGACCCGGGAGACAGCATTCAAGAGAAAATGGACGATGCGGCGTCAGAAAAGTCAGTTTCATCTCCTTGTACTCCGTCTCCTCCTTCCTCCACTGTGTCCTCCACGGGGGCTGACCCTTACTGCTCCAATTAGGGCTTTCCTACCCAAACTACTGCATAGTATATGAACATTTTGGAGCCGCTCATGCACTTTTTGGACTATGTAGACACTAGATGTCTTTTTTATTGTGTAATGCAGGAGTGTCCAAAGTGCGGCTCGGGGGGCATTTTTGGTCCGCAGCTTGTTTTTTTTATTGGGTCTAATCAATTCCTTATTGATGAGCTGTATTGGTTGGTACTACACTAATGTGCTAAAATTTATGTTAGCTTATATTTTGATCTATATGTTTGATTGCTGTTAGCATCTTTAATGCACAAAATGTGTCAACGGCCACCTGCGTCTTTCAGTTTTTCTGTATGCGCGCCTCGATGGAAAACATTTGGACACCCCGTGTGTAATGTGTTCAGAATACTTTTTGACCTGATCAGTACCCCTAATGTGCCAAAGTCGTGCGTCGTGCTACACAATCAAACCCGTTGTTGTATGCACATTGTGTGAAGTCTTGTGTATAGGAGTTGCATGATGTTGGCAGGATGCTGAGTTTTATCAGTTGGACCTATATGACATGTTACAGGCTTCTATTTGTTTGCATACCTCAATTGTTTACGGGTCACTTATATGGATTATTAAAGAGACATTACCTCTAAAAAAGTTTTGCATTGTGTTGTGCCAGTGATATTTGAAGCGCTCCCACTCTACAAAGGTTTACACGTTTCATCAGATGCATGCAGGCCCGCATGCCTTTCATCCCTGGTGTGTAATAATATCAAAAAACATGCCTGTCATTGGTGATGACAACCTTATTGAGCCCTTATTGAGGGAAGGTGGAGGGAGGGTTGGGAAAAAAAAAAAAAAACAGTATTGATCTAAATTTGGAGGTTAAGATATCGACAAGGATGCAGCCTCACTGGTCCTGTCAGTGTCTGCTCATCAGCGGCCAAAGTTGCGTTGAAGTGTCATCATCTACGCCTTGAGGACCAGTGAAAAGTTGCAGAGGTGCATGAAGTCATCGTATTAAAAAAAAAGAAAAAGATGTAATTACTGACTTACTATACAAGCCAATTAATATAGTCCACTTTTACTTTTTTTCTCTTTTTTTGAAGCTCCTGGTGCATCCTTCCCTCTCATTTTAAAGTGGGGGGATTTTCCTGCCTGTTTTAATTCCTGGTGTGCAGCATGCGGGGCCGTCCTCCCATAAAAGGGCAAAAACCGCCTAAAGAAGCATGATTAATGAGCGTGGCTCACCTCTACCTGGGCTCCACCTGCAGGATGTTGGAGCTGTGGAGACCTGCTGAGGCTGCAGCAACACGGGAGAGTGTAAGTTACACACGCTTTTTAAATTTGAAAAGATTTTTTGGAAGTGTTGTCGTCTCTTTGCCCCTGAATGAAAGGCAGTGTTTATGCATGGACGTTCGTTAATATAGAACGCGATTGTTAAATGTATATTATTAATAAAGGGAAAATGCTCAAAAGAAGTTTGTAATACTGGTGTGTTCGGGATATATTCTTTTTTCAAGGTCTGACCAAATGTAACATTTCAAGTAGCCGTTTTGCCTTAATGAATATTCTTTTGGCAGCCTACATAACATCTACGGTATTTTTGGCAGTGTTAATAAATATGGGTCAGATTTAATAATAATTTGACATGCAGCTTTTGTGTACATTGCCTCTGATCATTTTGACATTACTTTTAAATGCATGACAATTTCAAATGTTGTAATCTATTATTATAATATTTAATTAAACACAAAACTGATTTCATCTAACGAATGGACGCTAAGCAAACGGAGCCGCTGACAAAATGAAACTAATATGTTTCACTAAATATGCAGTAAATGTGTTGGTTAAGAGGAATCTTTTTCCCCAACTTTAGACGTCAACTGTTTTTACTGACATTGTTTTAGCGCAATGATTGCGAACAGAGTCCGCGCGCAAGCATCCTAGTTCGTTTCCACACAAACTCTTTCATCAGACTTCCGCTGCGTTTTAAATGACGAGCGTTGCAATCAATAAAAAATGGCTTCGACAAACCAAACCAAAAAAAAAACCCACAAGTAAAAGTGAAATAAGATTATATTATAATTAGTGCTAAAAAAACAAAACGAACGCAGTGAAACGAAGATTAGGCCCCACTGAGCATCCTTCAGGGAACCATACGTCGGGAGTGAATTGGAAACGGAGCTGACCCTCCAAAAGAAAGCCCCGGGTCAACCCACGGTCATACTTTGAGTTTGTTGTCACAGCACACACACACACGCACACACACACACACGCACGCACAGCCCCGAACAACAATGCAGAGACCACACTGGTCAAACAAGCACCTCTTCAACCAAGTCACACTCCACCTCCCAAGGACCCGTTGGACCCTAAAAACTGGATTCTATGATGCAAAGAAAAATAACTTCCCAGTGAAAAACGTTTTTTTGTTGGACATCCAAAACAGCCGATGGTTCCCATTAAGGTCCGCGAGTAAACACGCAGAAGATGACAGATGGACCTTCAAAGCCTTAGAGGTGGACTCAGTGATTAAAGGTCGACTTGCGCTGATTGTGATAGTGACTTCGTTCATACGCATCGTTTCTGTAGGGCCCATAACTACCAAGTAGACGTTTGGGAACATCAGTACAATAAAATATAAGTAACGAATTTTCGACACTGTTTGTTTACATTTAGTATAGTCTTTTAGCCACAACTCCAAGCGATTTTATTAGTTCAAACGTTTACAGAAGTTAATAAAATTGACGTTTCAAATTTTAAATTTTTTTGCATAAGCTGTTGATCGAGTTAAATTATGAAAAGTATGAAGAAAATACCAAACTTCAACAGTAAAATAATATGATAATAGAAATCAACTATTGAACTATAGTATGTATTTTATTTGTTTTGATAGTCATGTCTTAGTGTAATTTGCATGTATTTGCATTTCCACTCACCTGTACAAGGTAAAAATGTTTCCAAAATATCGTTCAATGTTCGTTTTTTCTTATGTAGCAAAACTATGGTAAGGTCATAACAGGAACACTTTATGGTACTTCTGTGACACGTTTATGCAGTGGCGCAGTTGTTTTCATTACATCTTACATGTGGCAAATAAAGTACTTTATCTCCTAAATGAGTTATGAAGTTGTTGGTTAACACAACTGCTGTATGTCTTATCTGCATCTCACATAGAGAAAGTGCAGCTTCACGTCATCAACCTGCCAATTAGTGAGCGCCCACGTGCTGTTGATTTTGAAAGACTTATACTTTCTAAACCCTTAATTGTTCTTGTTTGTTTCTCAGCAGCCTTCATGCATCTGAGACTAGAGGAAGATGTTTGACATTCAGAGGTAAGTTCAAAGTCCAGATCATTGCACCAAATGCTGAATTTGACACCAAACCTTAATGGTAGATGCTAATTTCACCAGTGTGCATGCAAAGCAAAAGTCCAGAAACCGCTGCAGCTGCATCTACACAAGACCTTACACCCACGTTACTGCTGCTTACGCTACAGCACAGCAAAACAAGCCGCCAAAAGTTTCTGTTCTGTGTCTTCCAGCCACGTAGACACAAAAAAACCCAACAACAGACAGAAGTCACTCATCAGGGTCGTCGAGGTATTGGCACATGTGCGCTCATTGACCACTCCCCTGTTGTGATTGGCAGCTAAAATGAATTCCTCCATCGACAGACGAGCGTCTCCGTGTGCCGATAAAGGCAGCGAGCCTATAGGGGGATTGACAGTATGATGGAGGGGAAGGTGGGCAGAGATGACATCACTGATGCAACTACTGGACACATCATTAGGTACACAATGTGCAATATCAGAAGTGTTGGATTGGATAGCAGTAGACAGCAGGTGTACCCGAGTGTGATGGTTCCACGATGGCGGTTATGAGAGCATGAGAAAGCAAAGCAGAGGTTAGGTTTTAGAGGATGACTGGTTTGCCCACAACTCACCTTGTGGCGCCGCCTGCGGTTCTTCCCCAAGCGATCCTGCTCGGCCCAAAGCGGCCACACAAAGCGATGTGAACAGAGGGGCCGCTTATTATCAAGGTTTGAGGCCCAGAGGAGGCGAGAGGATGGGTAGAAGGGCTGTGGTCTCCAGCTCCATCCATCACGCACGTCCCGACCTTTTCTTGACCCCGGCATGGCAGCCAATGAGGCGCCCTCATCCCCCCTGCGCAACTCTTCCACTCACACTTATCTACCCACACATGCACATATAGAAAGGATCGGGTGACACCGAGTGGAGTCTGGATGCTCTTTGTGTCGGCCCTGGCTCCTTCATTTCTTTGTTTTGAACATGACTAATGTGAGCAGCAACACCTGACAAACAGGCTGTTCATCCTGTCTCCTCTCTCACAGGCTCGTGGCCCCCCCGCCACACCCCTACCAGGAAGAGCCGCATGTCAAAAGCTTTGTGGGTGACAATACAAAACAGTAGCACGGTTCTCCATCTCCATACATTTCCATTGTGAGGAGACGACGTGTCATTTCACCAGCGAAATATAACAGAAAAGGAGAACCTATTGAAAGGAAAAGTAGACATGGACAGAGAACATCATGCTGAGAAATGAAGCACATGCTGCCGACGGGCCGCTTCAAATGAAAGGAAAATGGCTCCACGTCCACTACTTTAGAAAGTCCAATCCATCAAGTGCTGACGTAAGTGTTCTCTTCTAATGTTGTCTAGCCTTATTTCAGCTAAAATACAATAAAATTATACATTAGTCACATCCAATGGGACACGCCCATCATTCTACTGGAGCTTCGCCCTCCAATCCAAACATGTCCTTGATGACAAATACAAACAACCAGTGGGTGGCATCTCTGTTGCTATGCCAACATCCCATACAGTCTCCTAAAAACACAATGAACTGTTTAGCTTAGCACCGGCCAGTGTTTGCATGTGTTTCCATGAAACTGATCAAATAAAACCCTTTTCTAAAGGGTTTGCGGACAGATAATAACGCTACAATATGAATTCCTATTCGGAGAGACTAAACAACAACTGCTGTAATGTGCTCTAATGTGCATGCCAGGCCAGTAGTTGGCAATGTTTATTGCAACAGCCGAGTGCTTCTGTAAAGAACGATCAGCTTATTGCAGCAGGTCCTTAAAAACAGCTCCAAATCATATAAAGCCGAAGTTCCGAAAGTGCTAGGCACATTATCATAGGGAGGACGTGAATACAATTTAAAAAGAGGCTGAATACATTGGTGTTGGAAAGCTGAACACTCAGATTGCGCATGAACTTCATCATGTGAACAGGGAAGTACACTGTAGAGCAGTGGTCCCAAAACTAAGGCCCGCGGGCCGGATACGGCCCACCTCCGCATTTGACCCGGCCCTCTGAACAGTACCAGAGACGGATTATGATTTTTTTTTCAGTCTGGCCATACAAACTAGACTGGCACCCGTCTACATGTAGCCATAGTTCTTGCAAACGGGAGATATTTTGCCCTGTCATTTACACACCCCGGGTTTTTTTTTCATTAAAACAAAGGTTTCTAAAAGCTCCGGGCAAAGTGACGTCACCACTGTACACACGTAGCTTAATCAGCTGTCGCCTTTGTTTGACAGCGGGTGTACTGCTCGCCTGCTCTGTGTCTGATGCAAAATCACACGCTGGATGAGATGGAAGTACTGGGCGAGGGAGCAGAGCTGTCCAAATCCAAATCATTTGTTAATCAAAGGACATTGTGGTAGTGCTGGGGGAGTATAAAGAACCACGCTCCCAAGTCCGCTCCTGCATCTGTTATCCACTGTCAGGCGACATTTGCTTCTTATAGTCTTCATTTTTGTGGTTAGGAAAGTCTATGTTGTCTCCTCTCACATGGCGAAACTCAATCGACGTCTGGTAATTCTGGTTGGTTGGCCACTCCTGGGAAGCCTCATCGGTGTTCCATGTTTTCACCGTTTGTGAATAATGGCTCTCACTGTGATTTGCTTGAGTCCCAAAGTTTTAAAAATGGCTTTATGACCTTTTTCAGACTGATAAATCTCAATTAATCATATCCTGAGTAGTATGTCAGTGAAAATAATTACATTGCAGACATTTTTTTTGTACTCTGTTCTTGTGTGCACTTGTACTTTGGCTGCTGTAAACCTGGAATTTCCCTTGTGGGAGTAATAAAGGCATAGCTTATCTTATCTTATTGGACTCACAGTTCATGCACTACGTCAAGTTAAGGTTTGCTATCAAACATTATAGATATAAAAGAAATGAAAATAATTAAGCAAAAGACAATGAAGTCAAGGCGACATAATGAAAATGTTTCAGCAATGGGCACATTTTGCAATTAATCTGAAATAATAGTTTTACCAACAAAAGTGTAGAAAACACACATTTCTATACTGAAGTGCAGGACGCCAAGCAGAGGCATCAAACAATTGACTTTTATTTACATAGCTAGCCACAACAAGTGAACGATTAACTTTGGTTATAGATATAGGCATTTACCGCTGAGTTAGTTTATCCGTAATCTGCGGAAGAGCAACAATGAGTCAGGAAGGGATACTAATGTCAGCTGACTGATGTCATATGACGTTTATTTGAAAATGGACCCACACTACCTACGATGTAATGGGCACACATACTGTAGAAGAATGGAGACAGATATCAAGTTTCTGCATGCATTGCATGAGAAACAAATCAGTCTGATGATTATGTAGTGCATTAAGAGTGTTTCATCTTTGAAGATTTCATTTATATCTTGTGCCCCAAGCGCTTCATTTGTTTCTGAACTGGATGCGCTGACTAGTATGTGTGCAGTTGAAAACAAGGCAACAATAAGGCAAAAAAACCTATACAGACTATGCCTTTGTCAAACAACACTCTTTCTCGGGGAAGGATGTTTCTACACATACACGGCATACAAATCACAATCAGTGAATTTTTACGCACTAAAGCTGGATGAGTTAACAGATTCAGCCTGAGCGTTAATTCTGAGCATTAGGCTTTCAGACCCAAAAGTAGTCTGGCTGTTTTTCATTTTTTTTCACGTACACCCTACAAAAATTTGCGTACCACACTTCAGTATCCTGTGCTATAGAGGAACTGGTATTCTTGCAGTATTAAAAGAGTGTTCCTGCCATATGAAAGACACCATTTTTGCCCACAGACGCAGTGCAAAAAGGCAAATAAAAGTTACAAAAACAACAAAAAATGGCAGATTACCATATTTGGTAATTTGACTGTCCATGCGTATGTTAGTCAACACTTCCTGGTTTAGGAAGGATGTCTGAATGGGACAATTTACCTTCCGAATGCAACTAAAAAGTGGAAACTAGGAAGTAAATTCCTCTTGGTGCATTCTTATCCAGATTTGCCCCAACATCTAATCAAAATAATACCTCCCATGTTCACGCCCTAACACTTGGTAGAGTTTACGGTTATTGTTGCGTAACACCACTGAATATCATCAAATCTTTCCTTGGCAGCGACTTCCAATGCACTCTGCCTTGGCTTATGCTTATCAGGCTGTTAAACACACACAGCTGAAGCGTCTAAAGTGCAAAGCCAGCAGCAGTCTTGTCAATAACACTCTGAAGCCTGAGCCAACACTTTGATATGGAGGACCTCAGGCTTTGTTCTCCTTGATGGCTGAAGAAGCACGTGTTGTCGTATAAGCCTCAGGGCCATAATTGCTAGCATATCAAAGAAAAAAAAAGCGCACGCTGTACCACAGACGCTATATAGCTTCACATACAGATACTAACACACAACCCGCAGGGCTGAAAAAAAGATGAAATGTCTTTGTGTAAGTTTGGGTCATGGCGTGATGGTCAGGGTTTTTGAGCTCATCTGAGAACCGCCTGCCTTTTGTCTCCACAGGAAGAGAAATGGCGCTCACGTGCGTTGTGACACACTGGAAATACAATCTGGGAGGGCAATTTGGACACAAAATGGAATCGCTCACACTTTGATGGCTGCTGACAAAAGGTACTGGAACACACAGGCTCGTAAAGAAAAGAACAGCCACAATATTAGGCACACCAGAGCTGTATCAGAAAGTGTGATTTATAATTCTGGTGGACAAGTGAGAGGTGCATTTTATGAATGATATTATAGCAGAAGTCGCACATGATTGTGAAGTCATTGTGTATTTTATTGCAGGTTGTGAGATCGAGAGAGATGTTTCAGTGACAGGTGTGATCCGCACTAGTGTAACTCTAAGCCTGTCATTTGTACACGCCCTGAAGCGCATCCTACTGTGGGAGTGTGAAAGGTGCACTGAAACTATGCACTCATACTGCCTGTCCCCTTTAGGCAAGGACCAGTCTCGATCTGTATCTCATAGAAAAAGCAATCTGCTCAAATCAAGACAAATTGATATGAAGAGGAGTCTTCTAGATGCTTTATCTGTGTAAACATACATTTGTCACGTCCCTATTCGGCAATGTCACATAACAAAGTAGAGCTCCTTATCACACTGATGCTGATAAAAGTTATTTTCCTTGTGTCCCATTGCACTGTGCATGCTTCAAGGATGCATTTCCTGTGTCTTTAAAAAGAAAGTAATGTTTCTATTTTTATCTTGTGCAAATACTGCTACACTCTCTAGGAACCATGTGAGCTTGCTTTCTGATAAAGACAGGATAATAAGACTGATACCACTTCTACTATATCTGTGGTTTAAATAAAAGATTACGGCCAGTAGCTGCTTAGCTTAGCACAAAACTTGTTTCCATTGGTTGCCTTGGTAACATGACAGAATTTCACGTACAGCTGGTTTATAAAATTAAAAGGATACAATTGTAACTTAATAAATATAGATTTATTACAATTAGATTTATTAAAATAAAAAATAAATAAAAACAGCCATTAAAATTGTAATAACAAAAAGAAAATACACATTGTCGTAAAATATAATTTAATAAAATAAAATGTAATATAATAAATAAAATACAATACAGTTATATTTAATTTAAAATTAAACCCATACAAAATACATTTAATTGAATAAAATAAAAACTTAAAATTAATTCATTTAAACAAATTATAATACAAATAAAAGCCAGTATAATAAATTTAATAAAATAAAATATAATAACTTCTTAAATGTTATATAATTTTAATTTTATTAAAATAAAATAAAACCCAGAGAGACACACTTTCAAAATTCAAGTATTCAAAGCTTTTTTACTGTCATACCAACAATATGCATGGAAATGACCCGGTACAAAATTAAGCATCGATGCCCTGATAGTCCAAGAAATTTACATATAAAATATTGCGTAAAAATATCAAAACTTAAATACATGCGATGAATATTATTCTTATTATATAAAATGTAGTAATAATTACTTAATTAGTAATGGCCGCATGATGATTGAGTGGGTAGCATATTGGCCTCACTGTCAGGAGGTTCAGGGTTCGAATCTCCGCTAGGCATCTCTGTGTGGAGTTTGCATGTTCTCCCCGTGCGTGCGTGGTTTTTCTGCGGGTACTCCGGTACATGCCAAAAACATGCATGTTAGGTTAATTGGCGACTCTAAATTGTCCATAGGTATGAATGTGAGTGTGAATTATTGTTGTATGCCCTGCGATTAACTTGCGACCAGTCCAGAGGTACCCCGCCTCCTGCCCAAAGTCAGCTGGGATTGGCTCCAGCATACCCCTGACCCTAATGAGGATAAGCGGCATAGAAAATGAATGAATGAATGAATAGTAATAATTAAGCGGAGACATTAAAATACAAACTATTGTATAAAAATATAAAAACTTCCAAATATGCAATAAATTGTTATTATGTGAAATGTAGTGATGTTTAAGCCGAAAAATGTAAGTATAAAACATTGTATAAAATCATAAATATATGTTATACGTAGCATTATTATTATTATGTGAAATGTCCTAAGGTCAGGTTTTATTTATTCATCTACCTTAACAATATTTATTTTATGATAGCTCACATGTTGAGTTTAAAGTGGTCTTACAGTTTGACACACATCACACTTATACATTGAGGAACACTTGCATTCAATGAGCGCCAATTCACACGTCTTTCATTGTAAGAACTGTTATCAATAGAATTAATATAGTTCATAAATAGTTTGACAAAATATTATACATGTATAACTGCAACCTAAAAGAAGAATTTTTTTAATTATATTATGTTGTGGTAAATTGCAACTATCCAGTGCATCCGAGCTGGTGCTGAATCTGTGTATAGACCTGCTGGGTGCTGACCTCTCCTGTGCGCATCCCATGCTCACCTGCATGCAGTTGAACAGTCGCCCTCCTTTACTCACCCCCTACCTCTCTTCTCCCCCCATTGCTCGTTATCATTTCAGCCCCATAGAGAGTCCTCTAATGACAGCACTTGTCTATAACATCGCCATCACTGCTCATGCGTGTGTGTGTGTGTGTGTGTGTGTGGAGGGGCGTTGGGGGTGATTGTGCACATGTTTGCCCTGTAATGACAGCGGCTGTCTATAACAGCTCGTCCTGGCAGGGATCATTCGGTCCAGCCTCTCTCCCACGTCCGCTGTCCCGTGTCACCAATGTCCGGGTGGACGATGATTTGATCTTTAGTCCCCTCTGCGATCTATAGACTGGCATTTGGCTCAGCGAGCGTCCCCAGGCTCTGACATGCATGCTAAACTTGGACGACTTCTGCCGATATTCCAACAACCCCCCCATCTTGGCCTCTTCCAAAAGGAAGTAACGCCAGACACGGCAATATTGTGACATGTAGTATTAGATAGTAAAGTGGCAGTTAGCCACTGAAGTTCATGACTCTCTGAGGAGAAAAGGATGACCTCTGTGTGGAGCATGTTCTCATTCGGTAGTGTACAATAACAATACAATATACTATACTCGGAATTAGAAAGATCTATAAATGGTAACAATTGTTAAATTAAAATATTGCACACAATCAAGGAAAACAAATTGCACAAGAATGTCAAATTACTGTGAGCTGCTGCAATGACCCCACATTTTGCACAGTTACGGGGTTACTTTGTCTTTCAATTAAGCGCTATCCATAACAGTTTGGGGCAAAACATAGCTGAACATGTTGAAATTGTCGTAGGAGCGGTTGAAAAATAGCCCCAATTAAACATAAAACAGTGCTTGTCTTGTAAATGAAGACATGAGTACACTATTGGTCTGTTGAAGTAAGGCTGTGTTCACTGGGAAATTTCTCTTTTGACATTATCAGACCTCAGGAGGGAAACAAACCAAAACGATGGCAGATGATCCAGATATGCTGATATTTACTGTATGTTTGTGAAGAGACCTGATGTTTTTCAGCAATATTTTTTAAAATGTGATTTTTGCATGGTAATGATACAACATAACCCAAAAAATTATACCAATATCTATCCATAAATAGATATCTAATATACAGGATGGGCCAAAAGTAGGGTTACAGTTAGACATTTTACATTTATTAGACTTTTATACTACTGCCCTATTATTTCATGCCTTACACACAAATGCTGACTTAGATCATAAAGCTGGCTGGGTTTCTTGAGAGAATGTATTCATCCTAGTGTGAGCGTCAAATCCCACTGCGGCTTCCTGTATTATCATATTAGCATTCTTCAACCCTCCGTGTTTTTTATCGCTAATGAAGGCTTAAATGCTCTTTGCTGTATGTGCTCTCACTGGTGCGTGCGGTCCGCTGGGATCTCCTGCCCGGCATTGATGCCATCACACTGTCATCTGCATGCCTGACAGCTCAGACCTTCTCACATCCTCACACAACCTCCCTCCTTCTTCGCCGTCTCGCTTTCGCTCTACTGCAGTTTCCTGACACCTTCCATTATTTTCCGCTCATGTTTGTCTGTCTTTATTCTCTCCTTGCGTTCTCGCTGCTTGGGCAGCTCCGAGCAGGTCAATACAGCATGTGTTGTGGATTCAGCGGTCGTAGCTTCTAGATAAACACCCTGTTAGTAGGATTATCCCTGTTGTCCTAACAATGTAAACCCGGGATTAGGCCCCGCTCTCCAGGGATGCGAGTATGTGTTTGTGTGTGAGTTGGCTCGCCATCTGGGAAGCCCGCCTGAGAGGAAGAATAAGGTCCCGTTAACCGTCACTCTACAAAGACACAACTCAGCAAGGTCACGAGATAGTCATGTGATCATTCAGAGCTCAATGGGCACAATATTAGGCACATTTCATCTAGTCAGACGGAAAATGCCCACACAACCCACTGTCTGTATGGAACTCTTTTTATCCATCTTTTGGTTGTTCCTGCATGTTATTTGAACCCTGAATAAATATGCCCAAATATGCTCAAATGTTCTGTGGATGTTATGCAAAGAGATGAGAGCGAAGGAGTTGGCTCAAGCTCTTTGGAGCTGGCTGTGGTGGCGATTGAAAAGTCAAAGGTCAGCTCCCCCCCGTGATATCGCCTGTACAGCAGAGGCAGTCACGACCGGGTCAGCGGAGGTTCAGGTGTCAGTGAGAGACGGCTGACTGACGAGACCAAGTGGGACCTCTCTCTCTGAAAAACCCCGTCCCCGCTCGGACCTTTCATCCTTCCTTCCCTCCCCTCTCTCGCCGTCACTCCTCCATGACCCGTCCAATGTTCTCCTTACACACACAACTTCAACCTTGTCATCCGCTCATCCTTTCGGCCTTCCTCCCCCAGTGCTCACCTTCTTCTTCACCCAGAAAACTAAACATTACCACAGGGTTTCACTCAGCGGGTCGGCCTGGCTGGGCCAGCTCTCTGCGGGGCTGTGTGTCTTCATTCCACACACACACACACACAACCACGCATGCATATTGAACATATATATTTACACACAAGTTACAAGTTAAAAACATTCTTTTTTTGTGCACACGGTTGTCGATACAGTTCTTGTGTTGGATCGGATTAGATTAGAGCATGTGTACCCAAAGTTGTGCCCAGTTGCTATGTATAGTTTTATGAACTGAACATAATATATGTTTATTTTTTATTTGGGTGGGCAATGATAAAATGTACAAAACACATAATGAACTCTCTGGTACTATGCAACATAAAGAGGCAACAAATATTGACTAAAGGGCAATTGGTATTGCGTCTACTACCACCCATGGATATATTATGGCCATTTTGCACTATATGTTTTATTTATTGCAGCTTTAACTGCTGATAGGATACTTTCAAACCTTTGCGCGCATCCACTAAATCAATGTGATATACCTATTTGTGTCGTTAGATTACGTCACGGCCCTACATATCGCTACTTAAAGGGATGCTTGAGCTGTCTACTTTATCATCCAAGAGTGTTTTGTAATTACACCACCATAGGAAAAAAAAGTAAGTCATTTACGTTAGAACCCTTGCGTCAAAAACAACAGACAGTTTGCTCTAGTTATTGACTCCTTTTGACCTATCGTGTGCAGCCACAGCTCGTAGATCAACCACAGCTGATCACAGGTCAGAAGGAGAAAATGAAGCTATTTGTCATCACCATAGCAACAGGGCAATATATGTGTGGATCCATATTGGGGGGGAAAATAAGACAGAAGCAAATATTTTACACTGAACCCCTCCAATGATGAGACATTGTTAGTTTAATATCACTGTTTAGCATTGTTATATTTGTAATGTTATTTACACAACTGATATTAGAGTGTGTTTATGTGTCTCTATTGACGTGTATGGTCATTATCAGAAGCACATTTTTGTGGAAATGTAACACATTTATAAATGTTTTTTTCATACTTAGAATGTATGTTTATCTCCCTAGATGTAAAATAATGTTATGTTATATTTAAGTTAAAATACGGGAGGGTGCCGGGAAAGAAGGAAAATGACATTTAATCCAACCTTATCCAGTCAAACGATTATAAGGTTGTAACTTTGACAGATTGTGATGTAATTTAGCAACTATAACGAATACCCATAATTTATTTTAGACATTCAAACATGCTCATGTCTGTCTCAGCAGTAATTGTTCGTGTTTGGTGTGTCACAGGTAGCAACAATAGCCTGCAGACTTGGACTCCTGGCTGCACCGCATCTTCTCATCACTCCCAAATTGTCTTAATATTGAGAGGACCTAAAGACAAGAACAACAAATGCGCTTGCAGGTATGCATGCCCACTGTTGCAGGTGGAACTGTCTTTTCTCCAGTGTAGCTTTTCATTAACTTGTCTCATCAAAGGCTGTCAGTGAGAGTGACATGGCGAGAAAGAACAAGGGGGGAAATGGAGTCTTTTCACAGATATGGCTGTGTTTTTCTAGCTGCATCGAAAATGGAACTTCCTTCTCCTGACTGATAACATTGTCTCTGACTTTCTTTCAGTTGTTGCACTGTCCTACAGTGTCCTCGGGCCTCTCATGGCCATCAACAACATGCGCAAACAGTACAGGTGAGATAATGTTATAGTGCTTTGGGCGACATTCTGTGCTGTCAACGCTTCACTGATGCACACCTGCACATTTGCAAATGTGTATGGACACTGTGATTTTGTCAATTAAACACTGACAGAAGAATGACTCATATAGAAATCACTGTTTAATATGACATGTAATTTTACATAAGCAATTGTAACAGTGCGGCAAAAAACAAGGCATTCCATTTCATTCCATTTTCCTCCCCTTATTCGGGTCCGGGTCGCGGGGGCAGCAGTTTCAGTCGGGAAGTCCAAGGCAAAAAACAGGGCAATCACACAATAATTGCAGATTAGCAAAGTCATCATGAAAGCATTTAATATGATGTATGACTTGATGTAATTTGTTGCATATTGATTTTTTACTATGGAACTTAGGCTCGCCCCCTAGGACCAAGATCAATTGGTACCAAAAACTATTTAGCTGAGTGGCTACTAACCTACAATTTGTCCAGCAACATTTTATACAATTGGATAAAAACTACAGCAAAATTATGATTTTTGTTCTTAAGGAAAAGATTGTTTCGATTGTTGAGCAAAAAAAAATGTTTTTTTGAGTGATGTGTCATGTAAGGACAAAATTACACAATAAGTACAGGTACTAAAACTGCTAAAATATATGATACTGTATATGACTTGACGTGGTTTGTTGCATTTTGATTTTTGACCTTGTAACTATAGGCTCTCCACCGAAGACCTACGTTGATTGGTACCAAAAATAAATCACCTGAGTAGCCACTTCAAGATTTTATAAATAAAAACTATACATGTCCGATACTGGCTTTTTTGATGATATCTGATATGCTGTTATTGTCCAGTTCTCAATTCCCAATTCCGAAATCACATATCTCTTGTTGCAGAATTAACACATATTTGTTGTGAAGCTAATTGATACAGCAATTAGTTTCTCAGCGTGGCTGTAAACATTGTAAAATATCCGATAAATAGTTCTGGTTGGGCATGGCAAAGCATGGCTCGAGGAACTCCACATGTTTGGTGAATATAACGTCTTGCACGATAGAAATGGTCTGGGCAGTGCGATACACTACATGATTTTCTGATTAACGGCTTTCGCCCTGGGAATTGGAAGTGTTGAAGGAAGAAGCCTTGGTTCTGGCTCGCATAACAGTCATTGCAAATCACAAGTTTAATATCCCAAGGAGACACCACAGACACGACGGTACATGAGGTACACAGCGAGCAAGCTTGCAAACACGGCTGTTTACACACTTCAGACATGCTTTGATGAGGTCAACATTTGCACGCTGCAAAATACGTGTGCCCATTGTTAGGGTTCGCTTGTCGCGGCATGGTGTAACAACCCCAAGGATGCGGAGAGCTGGATGCCAAGCAGGTAAGTTGGAGGAATCTTTAATAAAGATGCTGCAAAGCAGCGGCAAGAACATGGAAGCGACACGAACAGAGGCAAAAGAAACAATGGCAATGACAAACAAACAATGAGCCGGCAACCGACGGGCGCACGCACCTGAACATAAATAGTATGGAACTAAACGAGAAACAGGTGCACATGATTAACAGAGTGACAAAACTAGGAAACGGCCCAGAAAACACATGAAACTATGAAAATAATAACAACACAAGGAAACTGTCACGTCTACAAGACACGAATCGTGACACCCATAGTCCTGTAGAGTAAATAGCATCTTTAAAAATCGGTTTTCATTATAGGGGAATACCTGATACAATATATACCAATATTACATTTTCATGCCAAAATCGATCCCTGTTAAAAACTGTAAAAAAGAGTCATGATTCTTGTACTTTCCACTTTTGACTTTTTAGACAGGGTGGAGAACTTCGATAATCTCAAGCAAAAAAGAAAAAAAATGTTTTCAGTTTTCTTCATTGCTTCAACAATGAATGACAAAATCACAAAATAATTTTGGATCTGGAAAGCCCTCATCAGGGCATTTAATATGATGTATGACATGATATGTTTTGTTGCCATTGAACTTTGACCCAAAGGGCTCCCCTGAACGCCCAAGTGAGCAAAAGTTAACTGACCAAATAGCAATTGTTGGGCGCTGATCAGAACCCACATAAGTCTCAAGTGTTTTGTGTTGATTTGAGGATGTAACAGTCTAAAAACCAGACAAAGCATGAATAGAATCTGAATAACAATGACAACAGTGTTTTTCCTAAATGTATGATAACCTGATGGATTATTTCTGTGCTTTGTGGAGGTGAGCGACTGAGCTAAAGGTTAAAGGGAATATATTCTAATCAGGGACTCTTTGCATTTTGCAGTCGCTCAATAAGGCCAACTGGTGTCACAACATTCAGGACGGGGGAAGGAATGTGCGTGTGTATTTCTGTGATGTCTTCTCACGTTTGGCAGCTTTTCTTTTCCGTCTTTAGGATGCTTGTTTTTGGTTCATGTCCGCTTACTATGGAAATACCATGACGGCAACACTCAAACACACGCGCAGTGAGTCACATGGGCGCTGGTGTCTTGACGGGGTGATCTGCCGGTCAATCGGCCATATTGATTATTGGGACAGAAGAGGTTGGTGGAGCGGCAGCAGTAATTAGGGCTTTTTGGTGTGGATTAGCCGAAAGAAAAGGTCACCTGCTCAACATCGGTGGCAGCACCGCTGGCAGTGACAGGGAAGGTGTATGTGTGCGAGTGGGTGTGTGGCATAATCAATAGGGTGACTTATATAAGAAAATATACAGTTTATGCCATCTTAGCATCACACGACCTACAGTTGATACTCAATTCAAAAAACATAATTGAATTTAATTAAATATTAATAAGATAATGGCACAAATTTATATATATATATATATATATATATATGTAATATTTCAATACATTTTATAATTACAATAATGATACTATTATATTATTTTATATTATCATTAGTATCAAAGGTTTATATATAAAATTGTATATTATATTACTAATATAATTTATTATTTATATTATTAGATTTATTAATATTTTGGGGATTTTTTTGACAAGGTTAACCTACAACTTGAAATACCATTTAGCAAGTAAACCTGACCTACAGATCATAAATATATTTAACGCCCTATAAATCACAATTTTACCTGTTAAATGCGGGCTCCCCAGCTTACAAAAACCCAAATATAAATGTGGTGCCTGTCATGTTGTGTAGACTTGGCGCTCCATCCCAAAGACACTAAATCCAAAAGGTGTGGCCTTTAATGGCTTTTTAATATCACTTTAACATCATGTGTTACTGCCATGCCACTTTTAATGGTGCTACAAGTTTACTCTCTCTCGCAGTTTGACGTCTCAGTTGGACGGCGTGCTGGTCTGAGTGAGGTCATGACCCTCTTGGGCTGTGACCGAGACAAACAGCTGGACACGGATGTCTTTCTAATTTTTTACCACGGTTTTGTCCAGAATAAAATGAAAACTCAAGCCTGATGATGATTACTGTAATGAAAATTAGAAAGGTCTCTTCTGCAGATTGTTCTTTTGTGTGATTTACTTGCACCACGTTAGCGTCAGCATAACTACTTGACAGCATTATCTATGTCCTGCTGTATATATACATATATATGTTCACACCATGCGGAATCAATTGTTTCAGAGTAATAAAAAAAACAATGTGGATAATTCAGAAGGTGCCTGCTTGTGGAATGTCGGCTCTCCTGCAGAGGATCAGTGTGTGTGAGACAGCAGCAGGAGCAGATGTAGCACATTTTGGCGCAAGTGCAAAGCTGCAGCACCCCCAGTGGCAGACATGCAGAAGACACAATGCATGTGTGCAAAAATAAACCAGACAAGAGGAGACAAGTGCTGATTGAGAGAGCTTGTATGCAAGTGTTGCTTTGCGTTGCTTTGTTTGTGTGTTGGTGGTAGAGGGAGCGGCCTTGGAAGTTACGTGACCTTTCTGCGTCCTTTTAGTCACATGACATGCACAGACACTCTGCGACGCACGTCTTCCCTTATGCGTTAAGGAAAACAAGGTGCCGCGAGTGCATTTACATGTGTTTTGTATTTGTCCCTTCCATCGTATGAGACGTGTTTTAAATGCCAGCGAAAATGGCGTGAGGAGGTGTTGTGTGACAATAACAGAGAGGGGAGTTGGAAACAAACAAATGAGGGCCAAATAAACACTGAGGTGGACAGGTAAAGGTGACAACTGCAGTGTGGTTGAGGAATACAAAACTCTTATCTTTACGTTGCAGAATTTGTACCGTAACTATCACTTTGAAATTTGGCCTGGTTTTAGTTGAATGTGGAAAATAAATGTACACCCACACATTTAAAAGGATATGACTTGCATATACTATACTGTATGTGTTAAAGGTTCTGTATAAGTATGTTTAAAATGATCACTTGGCTATGCAGAGTATGCACCTCATTTGCTAACAGTTGTGAGCTGATAGCAAATATGGTGGCTTTTGAGGGTCAAGAAGTGATTTGTAGTCTGTTGCATTACCTGTAATGAGTTAGTGAGTTCAGTAAAAGAGTTACATGGACATCCCAAATTGTAATCCTAAAACAATGACCGTATTATATCTACATTTGTTTTTGAACATTTTAATCACAAGTGTGTGGTGTCCATGCCAACTTCAGCTAAAGTCACCAAATATGGTTTGTAGCCCCATAGAGACCAACAAACTTCTTCTTGAGTCTCCACCCTGGTTGGAGATAGCCAGGAAATTCAGTTTGTTATATAAAACATAGTTTTCGTGGGAAAAAAGTCCAAAAGGAAAACATAAACACGTTTGTCAAGCTTAGCACAACTACTCAAAGGCCAGTCAGCGTGAATATTATCCGTTTAGATCCGGAACCATCACATAACCTCAGTTTTCCGTGTATCATGTTATTTAATGAGCACATTACATGCAATGCGTTGAATAAACGGGAGGCTCTAATGTGCGATAGTGGCGGCACAGTCAGCACAGCCACAGTCTGGCTGGGTTCCTGCATTATAGAGTTCACCACAGGGTCAAAAGTGTCACCATATACATCACAGCTGTAGCAGAACGGCACACACTGTTGCCATAGTGATCGGCCATGTTTACCCCCGCTTGCTGTGCTAAGCCAAACACTAGTGTGCGCCGAGATACGACAAAAGACACAAAAAGAATTGTGTACTCTAGCTTAGAGTGTTTATTTGTCCCGGTGGGTGTGTGCTAGTCGCAGAGGTGAAGGTGTTTGCAGTGACTATCTGCGCTCTCAGCTGTCCTCGTCAATGAGGAGCTGCACGGCGTGATAAAACAGGCAAAAATGACGAATGTCAGAAGCGCCACTGAACATAATCAAGCTCATGCTAGAGTCTTCCGATTAAAAATGCACGCGGCCAGCGCTTCATCACGGGTGAACAAAGCCGCCCTGCCCGTCCCACGTGTTCCAACATCACCTTGGAAAAAGCCAGTTTCCTTGGCAACCAAACTGGCTCTCTTTTGTCACAGGAATGATGAGGGGGGGATGTAGCAGAGGACAGACACGCCACGCTGACCTCCGTCTGACCTCTATGCAGACATATTACTTGCTGCTTTACTTGAGGGTGCATTATGATAGGTTGTTTGAAAAATTCCCATACAAACTAGTGTATTATGATTTGATGTGGACAAGTGGGCCTAATGGACGTGGACAATGTTTCCGTCACGAAACATTTGCTTTACATGTGTCAGAGGAGCAGGTACAAAACGTTCATTCTTTGCCTCTGCTGCCCCTAGTGGTGACAAACAAGAAAGACTGGACATGTGTTGTTTCACGCAGGTGGTCTACAAGAACAGATAGAAAGAGCGCTTTTATGGCAAACTATTGCAAAGGCGGCTGCTCCAGCTGTAATGTTAACTAAGTGTTTCCCTAATAGCTGGGATGACATATGGGGCACAGATTGCAGCAGGAGTCAGTTCATGTGAAACCACTGTTGCCTCCCAAAGGACTCTGCAAGCAGTACACGCGAACTCTTGTCTTCTCAGGGTGATGGTTACAAGGTCATAAGTGACTTGACCTGGGCTATATTGTACAGGTGACTGAACATGGCAGCCTTGTACATATGCAGTGAAACCTCAAAAGGGAACACATTTTTTAATTTAATCAACATTTTGGGGGGAATACGACAAAGTGCAAAACTTGGGCTACACCTCAGTTTAGTGACCATCAAAAGGTGGACTGTACATGTGTTGAGCTTTTTCTTTGGCTTTTTGTGGCATTTGGGACTTTTTCCATAAGAATAACTATATCTCAATAAGAGGTTTTAAGAAGAGAAAAAAAACATGTGAGGAAAATAACAATACACAGTTGTCCCCTTTATTTATTGAGGTTAATTGGTTCCAAAAAAGTGAATTTTTATGAAAAAGGATTCTTTATTCATAAAACTAATATTGTTGTAGTTACAGCATAAAGCATAAAAAACCTGTTTATTAAGTGTTATTAGATACCCCTAGATGTGAAATAACATTTACTATATTACCCAATATAGTCAACATAATAGGACAAAACATTGCATATATGGTTTGTTTCATTTGATACGCTTACTACGAGCTTATACAGTAATAATACTTGCATACTTGAACATTAAAATTACACGCACACACAGCTCTTACACACTCTATTTTAAGTTTTCTGTTTTGGTGGTGTTGGGGGGGTTAAACAATGTTAAACAATAAGATACGGTGTAATCTTCATTGCAATAAAGTACTAACAAAAAAAGATCTTTCACACAACATATAACTTATGAAAATACTGCAACTTTAGTGATGTTAATGATGATAATGATACGTTGGATACAAGGAATCGTTTGTCTCTGAATGCCTGATTACAGTATGTTTTAATAGGCCGTAGTCAAACGTGAAACAGCTGAACTGCAGTTCACCTGCAGGGGTGTCCAAACTTTTACCACATACTGAAAAATGAAAGGATGCAAGGGTCGCATTGATATTTTGTAAAAATTGATATTTTGTAAAAATTTGTCAAGAAAAAAATGCATCTCATTTTTGTGATGTAGATGAAAAAGCATTTTCACCATACCAAAGTTCATGATTAACATGAACTTTGGTATGTGCTCTTCTTTTCCCATTTTCACTGTTGTTTTTTTTTACAATTTTTCCAAATATTTCAACAATCTTTTTAGATCATCTTTGTAAATATTATAACTTGATTCCCATAATATTCTAGTTTTTTTCCCAACCTAATTCCCAAAATGACAACTTTATTTTTTTTGTCTGTTATAACACTTATAACATATTTTTCTTCATATTTCAACCCTTTGTTAATAAAATAACATTATTTTTGCTCCTAATATTAGAATTCCATGCTCGTAAATTTGCAACTGTTCTTCTTGTTAGAATACAACTCTTTTATCTTAATATTCTGACTTTTATTACAGCAGTTTTGTCAATTTCGTTTAAAAAAAATCTTTTTTGTTTTTTATTTTATTTTTATTTTTACAATTTTTGCTTTCTTGAACATTTTTTAACTCACATAATTATTTAATTATAACTTAATTCCCATAATAGTTGACCTTATTCTGGTAACATGATCACTTTTTCCGCAACTTTGTTGTTTTGTTTTAGAATGTGCTGCGGGCCAATTAAAACACAGCTGCGGGCCGCAAATGGCCCCCAGGCCGCACTTTGGACACCCCAGCTCTAGTCAGTTGTTGGTGCAAAAACTCATGTGTTACACCTGCTCTACTGTTGTTTCCAGTGAAGCAGCATTAATGCCAGCAGAGCAGTTTGCTTCTTACTGCTGTTGCAACATTGGTTCTGTTGCTGTTGTTTTGTGCTTATTAATAAATGACCATGTGGTCATAGACAGCTATGGTTTCCTTTCCACTTTATTGTGCCCTCCAAATCATTATTTAAGTTAAAAAGCTAAGTTGTTAGTTGTTTATTACTTTTATTTCAATTATTTCCTGTTGAAAATTAACCTTTCCTGTAATTGTCATTCAGCTAGTTTTGCTTTAGGGTAAAGTTTCAATTTAGCAAATTGTTACGCCACCCATTTCCCGCATGAGCCTAAATGTTCCCGGTAAGGTTAATAGTTAATTATAAATTAATAGTAAAGTAGTAGTAGTCATATAATAATAACTATATACAATATAAAAAGTAATCATACAAGCATCTGAGCTCAGTCACAACCTGTACCAAGTATCGATGTGTAATCTTAAAAAAAAATCATCAAATCACACTCCAAAGATCACTATTTACTTTACTTTTCCCATTCTGTCCCTTTAAATATCTCCCTAAGTATCTCTCCCTCACTCTTTGCATTCATTTTGTTCTCATCAAAGTTATCTCTTCCCTTTCTCACCTCCTTCCTGTTCTTGCCATCTGGCCATCATCTTCACTGGGGACTCTCATCGATGATATCGGCTCCTTGACGCTGGAAAGTGGCGCTAATGGGCTTTCAAATACTACACTGTGAAGACTTCCTGTCAAGAGGCGAGATAGCACCACAGTTGATTAGTAAGGATGGCTACATAATAAGGGAATATGGAGAATTGAAAAAATATATACTTTAAATTTTTTTTACGTCAAAGATGGAAGATCTAGCAGCCTTATCTTTCTCCCACTCACTTATGGCAGAAGAGGAATGATACTGCCTCTAGTGGCTGCACAGAGTAAATGCATCAGACTCCCTGGCAGATGAATGATGTCAAGCAGACATATTTATATTCATTTAGGACGGAGGAGGAGGAGAACCCATCTGTAACGGATGTGATGGGAATGTGTGTGTGTGTGTGCTTGTTTGAGCATGTGTTCCAAGGTATCCGTCGTTTGTGATGAATTAATCGAGCTTTTGTGTGTGAGTTGATATCGTGTTTGTGCATTTGTGGAGTGTGCGTACGGCCTGTGTGTACATGCATCTGTGTGTGTGTGTGTGTGTGTAAGCGGGGTCATTCTCCGGTCACTTGTTCAGGCTGCGTGATGAATGAAGAGGAGAGGTGTCTGAAAAGCCAGAGAGACTTGGGAAAAACATTGTTCCGCACGGTTTAAAAAAATGGTCTTGCATTGAGCCACAGCCTGAGGGAATTTTAGAAAAACACCCAAGCATCATCAAGAGTGTTCCGTGTCACCTAAGCCAAATAATAAACCAACAAAATATTCAAATGAGCAGTGTTGTGGTACTTGTTGATTGATTTCTTTTGTAAATTATCCAAAAATATGTGCCCATTTTTTCTTTCCTTAGAGAAGTGGAAGCAGTTGTGTTTGACTTGGAAGACAAAGACATGGACTCCAGCAGGAAGTATCAGGCTGCTGCAGACAGGAAGTTGCGGGGCCAAACAGGAAAGAGCAGGCTACAGAGAGCAGCAAAGAGAAATAATAAAAATAAGAGTCACAATATATCAATAATATTATTAGCAACATTTATTTTTAAAGTCTATACGTAAATTACAACATTTTTTAAAAATTGGTGTGCAGTTTGTATCTGTTTGATTTTTGTTTGTTACCGCACATCTGCTGCATCAATAAATGATATGATCGTATAAAATAGCAGAAATGATCATATTTACAACACAAACCAGGAATAATGAAAGACGCCATTCTTGCCTGATTTGGAGCAAGTAAAGGGCTGGATGACATCATCGCTGCAGAAAAAATCTGTAAAGAGTCCAAATGTATGCAATTTTAACAGCACGATCCAGCACAAACGACTGAGACTATTTTATGTAAATACAGAGCACAAGGACACTGTTAATGACATGTCATTCAGTTAATACAGTTTTGATTTGACATGACCTTATGATACATGGCACATTTGCATCCAAAATATTAAAAATCAATGGAGAAAATACCTGGGGGAATATGTTAACATACAGAGTGTTTCTGTTTCGTTTTTTTAATGAAAAGGGACAATATTGTGCACATTGATGGGAGTCAGAGGATCGTGTGAGTAAGTGTGTGTGAGCAAATATGTTTGGCACAATGTGGTCAGGCACAAGTGCATTGTGGGATCAATGTCCACACCTCATCCTAAATTATTCATCCTGTCAGCTGGCCTGGCCGCCATCCTCCATTGAAAACGCTGACCAAGAGCTTCACCCCCGCCTCCACCCGGCTACCACCCATCCCCACGGAGTCACCTCTTCATCCCACCACTTCCTGCTCTCTCTCTTCCTCAGTATCTCAACCCTGATTTGCTCATTTACAACCTCACTCCTCACGTGCTACATACGTGTCCCGTATGCTCAGAGCTTTTCATTCCTCCTCGTCACCAGTCCGCCACCCCCAAGGATTCTTTTTGGAATTCTTGCCCTCCATTTTGACGGTCCTCTTTTGACGTCCCCTCCTGTGCTGACTAATAATGTCTTCTTTCCATGTATATGTCTGTGGCTGTGAGGTCTTGGAAGACAGCCATAGTGAGCTTCCAGAGGCTGAGCATGTGTCTATTCATCCTCACACGTGTGTATGCATGCGTGCACATGATCAACTTTGAGACCTGTGTGTGTGTGTGATTCAGTAATTGTGACATGGCTCATACATCATGGCTAGAGCCAGTTTGATTACAAGCACAGGGGCCCAGTGATTAATTGTTGGATTCAGCTTCCTCGCCCGAGTTGTGACATTCGGTCACAGAGCATCTGCACTGACACCCCCCATACTACACAAACACACCTATATACCCCCTGTGTTCATCACATCCACCCTCCACTCCTCTTCTGCTGTCCAACACTGACTGCACCTCCTTTTGTTCCCTCAAACTTACCTTACCTTAACCATCCACTGTAACTCTTTTCTGTCTCCTCCCATAACTTGCCTTCACCTTTGCTCCTCCATCCCTCATCTTCTCCTAACCTTTCCCTTTGAAGCAGTCTGTGCAACCCACAGCTTCTTAATAAGTAGAACCTCACAGTTTTCACCTTCTCACCTTTAGCTATACTTACTCAGCAAACTCAAACAAAGCTTTCCATTATGGCTGCAGAACTGTATGAGGCTATTTTGAGAGCTGCACCTTATGGTTTACATTTACTCACCACCCAGTCATTTGGTATATTGCTTGTTCTGTGTCGGGCCATGAGGATCAGCAGCATATCCCAGCTGACACATAGTAAGAG
Source organism: Oostethus manadensis (assembly GCA_024372805.1). NCBI lineage: Eukaryota > Metazoa > Chordata > Actinopteri > Syngnathiformes > Syngnathidae > Oostethus > Oostethus manadensis. The sequence continues at coordinate 47,007 of QODF01002072.1, read as the reverse complement.
GAAGGATTAACGTGCACAGAAAATCAGGAAGTGATCAAAGAAAATAGAAAGACTGCAGCTCTTTAGAAATGTGATCAAATGACAGTACAACACAAATTACAAATGTACCACCCAAATATAAGATGGTAATTTATCCCTCAAAAAAGGACCTGAAAAAGATTTACGCAAAACTAATGCCAAACAAGTTTTTCCCAAACAAGTTGGAGCTTTTCTTCTTGTCACTCACACACTCAGTGACTTTAAAAGACAAGAAAAGTATGAATTTTATCCTTCTTTGGGTGTTCTTTTCTTTTTCCAAAGCCCCTGATGAAGGATTGAGCTGTATTCCCCCAATTTCCAAAGCAGAAAAGTACAGTTAAAGGAATTTGAAATTGCATAAGGATCCTCCTTTACCTCTTTTGTCAGAACTCAATACCTCAAAAAGTGCCATTTTATGTTTCTTGCTCCTGCAATAAGGGTGTGCAAGGGTTCCACTACGTCCTTCAAAAAAAACTGCAATGAAGCAATTAAACTCAATCAAAACCTCAAAAAAGCGATAATTTCTGCTATTTTTGGTTACTTCTGGTACCCCTGAGGCATGAGGGCGTGGGAGGTTTCCCCCACCTCCCGGAAACATCCATCCATACATTTTCTATGTGCTTATTCTCACTGGGGTCATTTTCTCTCACCTCCAGAACCAGAAGTACAATTGAAGCAATAAGAAAAAACTGTGTAAGGAAATACAAGCACTATATTAAATATTTATCCTTCACCACTGAACAATATGTCCTTATGGTACATTTTTTATTTTGGACGTCATTACCCTGTGCAGGTCTACCAATCCTAGGAGAACCCCCAGATTGGCTGGTCCAGATAACCAAGCTTCAGCTGACTCCAGGCCAGCTCAGTGGAGCAAGCTGAGAAGTGCAGATGTCACATTGCCCTGGTTGTCACTAACCCAATTCCACCTGCTTCACAGGGGGATACCCTCACCCTGGTAAACAATGACCACATGACACTGCTAGGGAGATATGAGAAGAGGATAGGAGAGTAGACGATAGCTCCTTTCATCCACTCCTCTATCTCTCCAAATGGTGTGCGTAAGTGTGTGTGTGCTCTAATGGTGTTTAATGCCCAGACTAATAGCTTCAGTAGGGAATCCTTGTGTGCAGTCTGAGTCCTGGCTTAGGCTGAGTGCTGGCAGGCCATCCTTCATCCTGATACCACATGGAGGTGAGAGCCAGGGGAACATCCCTGAACAGGTTCTCTGCTTATACTCTCTCACTGCATCTTTCCTTATGTTTCTGACTGACTCTTCCTCCGTGTGTCTTAAATAGTATGTCTTCTTATCAAATCTTTTCTTCTGATTTTTAAAAATGAAGTACATGACAAAAAGGTCAATTAGGCATGGGTTTACTTGATATTGGGGTGATTAAAGAATATGTCTATTTATAATAGTGTGCAAGTGGTGTAGATCCGCACTGCATCCCACTGAGAGGTGTTTTTAATATTGTGCTTACATTATATGAGAAATGCCAAATACTGCATTTGCAGTTTGCACACAACAATAGCCATGATGCATGTATTCATTCAGAAATAATACCTTTCTTTCAATCAAAAGTAAACATTAGTATCTATTTCAGTCAGTATTTGGTCTCATTAGATGCATGGGTACCTAATATTGAGGGAAGTGAGTGTATTGATTCATATTTGAAATCCTTAAAACCAGCCCCAGGCAAGTCATTTAGATATTTTAGTCAGGGAGAACTGGAGTAAAGAATAATTAAAAATGTCATACAGTTTTTGTATGAAATCTTATTACATTGTGTACTTAATGTCATGGCTGGCTTTCTCCGGGTACACATGCATGCACACCAAATCTAATTCTAAGCTAATGGGTCCAGGTACACAAATGCACTTTTGTGGATGCCCTCCTCCCCTCATGAGGCATAACTTGTGATCACAGACTGGTATTATCAGGCTAACGTCTCTCTGTCACATCACATTTTGTCTGAAAATTGTCTCTTTGGACCCGAGCGGCGTCGGACCATGCTAACCAGCATGACGCCATCGGAAGCTAATAAATCATCTGCGGGGCTTTTTTCAGATTTATTTGGACTGTAATGAAGACTCGACGGCGACAGGGCTGTAACCGACGGCGATGGGGTGACACTGATGAATGGCTGAAGGTGCACGCTCTGCAGTCAGGCAAGAAGAGGGACGACTGTCAGGCTACAGCACTGCTGTGTGTGCGTGCGTGTGTGTGTGCCAATCCAAGAAGCCCATAAGGTAGGCTTTTAAATTCAATTATTATTATTGCATCAGGACAAAAACACTGCTCACCATTATGTTTCAACTCAGTAATCAGTAGTGTTAAAGGGCTCTGTCTAAGATTCTATTAACTTAAAAGGAAGTCAAAGGGTTATGCATTACCTCCTCCTCTTTTAAAGTGAACCGCTAAGCACAATTTGCATGCACCAATAGTGCAGTGGGAGGAAGAATTTGGGTGTGAATGTGGTGTACTGTTTAAAGTGGTTGGAAATTGTGCAACACAGGTGCAGCTCTTTTGCATTGCAAGAACTCAGTGTCAACAAATAGACCCATGCTTGTGTTGCCACTGATTACAGTGTAGTATAAGCAAAATGCATCATCAGTCCACTTACTGCATGTGTGTTATTTCACTAAATGACTTGAGTCCTACAGAAGACAAGGGCACATTGACCCAGCTAAACTCAATGCTTCAAGCCCTGAAGCTTCCAGTCATCTTGTCAGTCAATGAATCCATACGTGGATCGTCCCACTTTGGACACAGTATTGGCGCAGCACTTTTTGAAGAGCGTGCAGAGATGTCAAGGTCTCGCTTTGACAAAATTATACATTTTTAAGTCTATGCCTTGGCAATAGAATCATGTAATTTCTCCCAGCTAATCAGTGATTACAACCAACAATAACAGGAAAGAAAAAAATAGTTAATTAAAACAGATTAAGAATAAAGAAAATTACACTATAAATCATTAGCATGCATATATATTCTTTTTCAGGGGGTACAAAATGACAAAAGTCAAAAACTCTACATCATTGTAATATAATAATGGAGAATATTTAAAATTTGAAATAAATAAAAAACATGTACTGTCCTTGTCTTATTAAAAAAAATAGGTGGATCATTTCCATAAATAGCATTAGTTACTATTTTGTTGGTTATTTTCTGGAGGTAGATTAGATAAGATAGATAGATAAGATAGATAAGATAGATAAGATAGATAGATAGATAGATAGATAGATAGATAGATAGATAGATAGATAGATAGATAGATAGATAGATAGATAGATAGATAGATAGATAGATACATAGATAGTTAGATAGATAGATAGATAGACTTCATTAATCTCCAAGGGAAATTTGCTTCTGTTGTTTACTAACTTGGTCCACTTTGTGTTGTGGCTACATCTCTCCTGATCGCTGGCGTGTGTGAGTGAGAAAAAGAAAAGCTCTGATTCGCTTGGTGCTACCTGCTGGTCCACGTGTTTAAATCTGTCAATCTCTAATTTTCATTTCAAAAACATTGTGTCATTTTTTTTGTGCATAATTTTTGTACTCAATCTAATTAGATTCTTCAGTCTGTCTAATAAAGTGGCGGCTGGATGTCATCCTGTCTCCCTAACTGCGGTCGCTTGTCCACAGTGAGACAGCACTATAAGACATTTGGCCTGTGAGGCTGACAAACAGTGGAAGGACAGATAACACACTGGTCCTTTACATAAGTGTGGCACCATCCTTCCCCTTCCATCTTCATCACCCCCCTCCTGCCTCTCTCCCACACTCCTTCATTCCAGCTTGCCGTGCCTCTTTGGACTTCCTCACAAAGCTGTCTGTCACTTACTTACCGCAGAAATCTTTATCACATTCTCTTATCCATTTGTCTCTCTCACACTAACGCACCAGTCCACATGTCCAAATGAAATGTGCTGTTGTACAAAGTAAAAAAAAGCTCTTTTTTGTATGGGTGACAAAAATACGTCCATATACACACCCGGATACTGTATGGAGCACCAGAACCGGTTAATTAGAGCACAAGCCCCCCTCGCTCCTAAAAAAACCTGGGGGTAATTAAAGAGCCCCTGGATGCAGGTGTGTCTGTATACTGCTTCTAATTAAACCCCAGCGAGCTGATTTAGCCAATTAGCTGAAGCTTCAATGTAAGACACCAAAGCGTTCCAGCCCCTGTGGAACACAGAAAGTTACCCATGTTGTCCCTGGCAACACTTCCATTTCCTAAAGCATTAATCACCAAGTTACAAATGTCATTATTGTGACAACAGCAGAAGAGGTGAGAGGGGTCATACTGTAACCTTCACTAAATATATGTCTCCCGAGCTACTTTCCTGATCATCAATTAACTAAGACAAATGTTTGTTTTAAACATCCAATTGGAATTGGATTATTCATTTTGTCACTCATCTTTTCTTTTGGTGGAGTAAGAAATGCTGAAGGCTGCAGGTCACATCAGCTAATGGAGGCAACGAAGCCCATTAGTAATTTAGTGACACGCAACATTCATTGCCCTTCTAATCCAAGTCAGTGCACTCTGTACCGAAGGTACTTTATAATCCTACATGTAGGCTTTGTTTCAAGCTGCGCACTTTCATATTTTCATTTCATTTTGTATACTGATTAGACTGTGTACTTCGGTTCTAAAATCGGCCCTAGAGCAATATTATCAGCTTCCACTTCTTTTAAGTCTGAATTGCAACTACTGAAGTAAGTCTCTCCTTTTGCTACGTAGCCAAGATGGTGATGATTGAGGCATTTGGGATATGTTGAGTACAACATCTTGGTAATGATGACGTACTTCTCAGTGGAACGCATTGCACTCAAAATGCTACATGCAAATGTGCGAATTGAAACACATCTTTGGTGTTTTGAAAACATACGTCAGGAGAAGGATCTGGAAACAAGAAACCCCAAGCTTCAATGGAAGTAATCCCAACTTTTCATTCATTTATTCATTCATTTTCTATACCGCTTGTCCTCATTAGGGTCCTGAGTATGCTGGAGCCAATCCCAGCTGACTTGCATCCTTAAACCACCCAGACTACAAATCCCCCAATTTTTACAGACCAATGTTAACTCCGTGTTGTCATTACTTAGAGAAACTTTTTTTGCTTGTAAGGAACCCACGCCTCCCTTTGGAGATCAGAAATCCCATATTTCAATGGAAGGACTTTCACCATGAGTCTGGCGCCTTAGACCACTCGGCCATCCGGACATGTTGCAGTATAGATCCGTCTATTTTTACAGACCAAAGTTAAGTAAGCATCGTCGTTGCCACACTTTGAGTTCGGTGCCTTAGACTGCTTGACCATCCTGACCTTCTCGAGTACACACTCTCTTATTTGTACTGACTTAAAGTTAACTAGGTACTGAAGTGTACTGAAGTTAACTAGGTATTGTTGTTGGCCAGCTAAACTCACAGTCCGAGTCATGACATATTTTCAAATTACTTGTCAGGAGAAGGATGTAGACCCACGTCTCGCTTTGGAGACCAGAAAACCCATACTTCTATGGAAGGATTCTCACCTTAACTCTGGCGCCTTAGACCACTCGGCCATCCTGACAAAGCTAAGCACTTAACCTACTAACTGTACAAACCAAAGCATCGTCGTTGGACAAATAAAATCACAGTCCGAGTCACTACAAATGTTAAACTTGCATGCCAGGAGTGAGATTTCCATCCACACCACATTTGAGAGAACATGTGAAGTCTCAACATGTCTCCTTTAGTGTAGGGCCTTAGCCAACTCGGCCATCGGTCCCTCAAGAGTACAGATCTTCCAACGTGTACTGACCAATGTTAATTAAGCATCAACGATATAAACACAAAACCTACTATTTTTACGTACCAAAATGAAGTAAGCATCGCACGTTGGGAAAAAAATCACAGTCCGAGTCACTAAAAATTTTAAAACTGTATGTCAGGAATGAGATTTCCATCCACACCAATATTTAGAGATCATGAGAAGTCCTAACATACCTTGGAAATGATCATTCCTTTAGTGCAGCAGCCTTAGACCACTCGGCCATCCTGACAAAGTTGAGTACAGATACCTCTATTTTTACAGACCAAAGTTAAGTAAGCATCGTCGTTGCCACACTTTGAGTTCGGGTCCTTGGATTGCTTGACTATCCTGACCTTCTCGAGTACACACTCTCCTATTTGTACTGACCAAAGTTAACTAAAAATCGTTGTTGGCCAGTTAAACTCACAGTCCGAGTCATGACGGTTTTTAAAAGTAACTGTCAGGAGGGGATTTGCGCCCATGCCTCCCTTCGGAGACCAGAAAGCCCATATTTCTATGGAAAGAACCACACCTTAAGTCTGGCGCCTTAGACCACTCGGCCATCCTGACATGTTTCCGCACTGATCCCTCTATTTTTACAGACCAAAGTTAAGTAAGCATCGTCGTTGGACAAAAAAAATCCCAATCTGAGTCACTACAAATTTTAAAACTGCATGTCAGGAATGAGATTTCCATCCACACCAATATTTAGAGATCATGAGAAGTCCTAACATACCTTGGAAATGATCATTCCTTAAGTGCAGCACCTTAGACCACTCGGCCATCCTGACAAAGTTGAGTACAGATACCTCTATTTTTACAGACCAAAGTTAAGTAAGCATCGTCGTTGCCACACTTTGAGTTCGGGTCCTTGGATTGCTTGACTATCCTGACCTTCTCGAGTACACACTCTCCTATTTGTACTGACCAAAGTTAACTAAAAATCGTTGTTGGCCAGTTAAACTCACAGTCCGAGTCATGACGGTTTTTAAAAGTAACTGTCAGGAGAGGGATTTGAACCCACGCCTCCCTTCGGAGACCAGAAAGCCCATATTTCTATGGAAAGAACCACACCTTAAGTCTGGCGCCTTAGACCACTCGGCCATCCTGACATATTTCTCTACTGATCCCTCTATTTTTACAGACCAAAGTTAAGTAAGCATCGTCTAGGACGAAAAAAATCACAATCTGAGTCACTACAAATTTTAAAATTGAATGTCCGTAGTGAGATTTCCATCCACAACACATTTTAGAGAACATGTGAAGTCCCAACATATTTTGGAAATGATCTCCCCTTTAGTGTGGCGCCTTAGCCAACTCGGCCATCGGTCCCTCAAGAGTAGAGAACTTCCTAGGTGTACTGACCGATGTTAATTAAGCATCAACGTTATAGAAAAATTACAGTCCGAGTCACTAAAAATGATAAATATCATTGTCAGGAGTAGGATATGAACTAAAACCTCCCTTTGGAGACCAGAAAACCCATATATCAATGGAAAGAATCTCACCATAAGTCTGGCGCCTAAGACCACTCGGCCATCCTGATAAAACTAAACACAAAACCGACTATTTTTACATACCAAAATGAAGTAAGCATCGCATGTTGGGCAAAAAAATCACAGTCCGAGTCACTACAAATTTTAAAATTGCATGTCTGGACTGAGATTTCCATCCACACCACAATTTAGAGCTCAAGAGAAGTCCCAAAATACCTTGGAAATGATCTCTCCTTTAGTGTGCGCCTTAGACTACTCGGCCATCCTGAACCCTCAAGAGTACATATCTTTGTATTTGTACTGACCAACGTTAAATAAGCACTGACATTAATGCAAAATTAGAGTACGAGTCGCTACAGATTTTAAAAGTAACTGTCAGGAGAGGGATTTGAACCCACGCCTCCCATTGGAGACCAGAAACCCCATATTGCTATGGAAGGACTCTCACCTTGAGTCTGGCGCCTTAGACCACTCGGCCATCCTGACATGTTTGAGTACAGATCTGTCTATTTTCACAGACCGAATAAGTAAGCGTCGTCGGACAAAAAAATCACAGTCCGAGTCACTAAAAATTTTAAAAGTGCATGTCAGGAATGAGATTTCCATCCACACCACAATTTAGAGATCATGAGAAGTCCTAACATACCTTGGAAATGATCATTCCTTGAGTGCAGCACCTTAGACCACTCGGCCATCCTGACAAAGTTGAGTACAGATACCTCTATTTTTACAGACCAAAGTTAAGTAAGCATCGTCGTTGCCACACTTTGAGTTCGGGTCCTTGGATTGCTTGACTATCCTGACCTTCTCGAGTACACACTCTCCTATTTGTACTGACCAAAGTTAACTAAAAATCGTTGTTGGCCAGTTAAACTCACAGTCCGAGTCATGACGGTTTTTAAAAGTAACTGTCAAGAGAGGGATTTGAACCCACGCCTCCCTTCGGAGACCAGAAAGCCCATATTTCTATGGAAAGAACCTCACCTTAAGTCTGGCGCCTTAGACCACTCGGCCATCCTGACATGTTTGAATACAGATCCATCTATTTTCACCGACCGAATAAGTAAGCGTCGTCAGACAAAAAAATCACAGTCCGAGTCACTAAAAATTTGTAAGTGCATGTCAGGAATGAGATTTCCATCCACACCACAATTTAGAGATCATAAGAAGTCCTAACATACCTTGGAATGGCTAGTCAGGATAGAAATATGGGGTTTCTGGTTGTTGGCCAGTTAAACTCACAGTCCGAGTCACGACGGATTTTAAAAGTCAGTGTCAGGAGAGCGATTTGAACCCACGTCTCCCTTTGGAGACCAGAAACCCCATATTTCTATGAAAGGATTCTCACCTTAAGTCTGGCCCCTTAGACCACTCGGCCATCTTGATAAAACTAAGCATTAATCCTACTAACTTTACAGACTAAAGCATCGTCGTTGGACAAAAAAATCACAGTCCGAGTCACTAAAAATTTTAAAAATGCAGGTCAGGAATGAGATTTCCATCCACACCACAATTTAGAGATCATGAGAAGTCCTAACATACCTTGGAAATGATCTTTCCTTAAGTGCAGCACCTTAGACCACTCGGCCATCCTGACATGTTTCTCTACTGATCCCTCTATTTTTACGTACTAAAATGAAGTACGCATCGCATGTTGGGCAAAAAAATCACAGTCCGAGTCACTACAAATTTTAATATTGCATGTCTGGATTAAGATTTCCATCCACACCACAATTTAGAGCTCAAGAGAAGTCCCAAAATACCTTGGAAATTATCTCTCCTTTAGTGTGCGCCTTAGACTACTCGGCCATCCGTCCCTCAAGAATACAAATCTTCCTACGTGTACTGACCGATGTTATTTAAGCATCAACGTTGAAGAAAAATTACAGTCCGAGTCACTAAAAATGATAAATATCATTGTCAGGAGTAGGATATGAATCACATTTTGAATCTGGCGCCTTAGACCATTGGGCCACCCTGCCCCACTTGAGTACACATCATCCAGTTTTTGATCTACTGACCAAGGTTAAGTAAGTCTTTTTGTGAAATTTGTGAAAACATTCGCAGAACCAGTCACTACAGATTTTTAACCCAGAGGAAGGAAACTACGCTTCAGCCTGGCGCCTTTGACCGCTCGGCCATCCTGACTATGATACGATATCTATTGAGGACTCAGTTGGAGTTGAAAGTAGAAAGAAGGCAGCTGATGCTTGTTATCATGAAAGTCCTCCCAGCAATGACAAATCCTCTCAGATGAGATATTCATCTCCCTCCTACACACTTTCTCCATTCTTCTTTTTCTCTCATATCACTGATAATTCCAACCTTATAGAGGGAGTGCATCTGATCCACATTCCTTTCCGCCCTGGGATGGAGGTGCTGGCTTTGCCCACTTAATAAGATCCTCTGATCCATCATGATGGAGCGTGACTGCCTTCATTAGTGTCACGGAAAGTGAGGAAATTTGAGATATTAGGATGTTGCATATTTGTTTTTGGATGAGGATGCATGTGATGGACTTCAGATGCATCACAGAGCAGCAGTGAGGAGAGATGAGGAAAAAATCCCATCCAAAGCTGGGCCTTGTTCGTTATTAGGAGATTCAATCCCATCTCTGACAGAGATCGAGCACGGCTGGTAATTTGACTAGTTTGCGTTTTTTCTCGCCACGTGACAGCCGGGCGACAGAGCCTTTAATATTCAATATGTCTCTTCCCACAATTCCTACCTCAGATACACATTAGATACACATTAGCGACATGTGTACAAGTTGACACAGGGCAGCGGTTTTGACCACTGACGCATCACAAACTCATAGTGTATTTCTTATTTTAAGGTCATTTAGGCTTTGATTTTATGCTGAGTTACAGTTTCGGCTGCATTTTTACATTAAAAAAACTAGGCTTCATACCAGAATAAGTACGGTTTTGTTTTATATGATGCATAAAAAACATTGAACAGTAACATTTGAATCTATCCATCCATCCATTTTCTTCCGCTTATCCGAGGTCGGGTCGCAGGGGCAGCCTTCTAAGCAGAGAAGCCCAGACTTCCCTCTCCCCGGCCTCTTCCTCCAGCTCTTCCCAGCAGATGCTGAGGCAATTCCAGGCCAGGTGAGAGACATTGTCTCTCTAACGTGTCCTGGGTCTTCCCCGAGGCCTCCTACCGGTTGGACGTGTCTAGGGAGGCGTCCGGGAGGCATCCTAACCGGATGCCCGAGTCACCTCATCTGGCTCCTCTCAATGCAGAGGAGCAGTGGTTCTACTCCGAGTTTCTCCCGGATGACGGTGCTTCTCACCCTATCTCTAAGGGAGAGCCCAGCCACCCTGCAGAGAAAACTCATTTTGGCCGCTTGTACCCGCGATGCTGTCCTTTCTGGCACTACCCAAAGCTCATGACCATAGGTGAGGGTAGGAACGTACATCGACCGGTAAATTGAGAGCTTTGCCTTTCGGCTCAGCTCTCCACCACGACAGACCGGTGCAGAGTCCGCATCACTGCAGACGCTATACCAATCTGTCTGTCCATCTCGCGTTCCATCCTTCCCTCACTCGTGAACAAGACCCCAAGGTACTTAAACTCCTTCACTTGACGCAGGACCTCATCCCCGATCTGGAGATGGCACTCCACCCTTTCCAGGGCCTTAAGGAACTCCGGGTGGATCTCATCCACCCCCAGTGCCTTGGCACCAAGGAGCTTTTTGACCACCTCGGTAACCTCAGCTCCAGAGATAAGAGAACCCGCCTCAGAGTCCCCAGGCACTGCTACCATGTTGGAAGACGTGACGGTGGAATTGAGGAGATTTTCAAAGTGTTCCCTCCCCCGGTCCACAACATCTTAAATCGAGTTCAGCAGCACAACGTCCCCACCATACACGGTGTTGACTGTGCACTGCTTCCCCCTTCTGCGGCGGCGGATGGTGGTCAGAATCTCTTTGAAGCAACCCAGAAGTCGTTTTCCATGGCATCTCCGAACTCCTCCCATGTCTGGGTTTTTGCCTCAGTGACTGCCAGAGCTGAAGACCGCTTGAGCTGCCGGTACTTGTCAGCTGCCTTCAGAGGCCCATGGGCCAAAACGGCCTGATAGGACTCTTTCTTCAGCTTGACGGCATCCCTTACCACTGGTGTCCACCAAAGGGTTTTGGAATTACCGCCACGACAGGTACCAACCACCTTACGGCCACAGCTCCGATCAGCCGCATCGACAATGGAGGCACGAAACATTGCCCACTCAGACTCAATGTCTGCTGCCTCCCTCAGAACATGGTCAAAGCTCTCCCGGAGGTGGGAGTTGAAACTCTCTGACTCTGCCAGACGTTCCCAGCAGACCCTCACAATGCATTTAGGTCTGCCAGTTCTGACCAGCATCCTCCCCCACCATCAGAACTAACTCACCACCAGGTGGTGATCGGTTGACAGCTCCGCCCCTCTCTAAATCTAGTAGACCCTAATACTAACTACAGTACTGTAATCCAAACCCTAACTCTCACATTTAGAGTAACAACTTGTTTCTGGGCAGAATTTTTGGAAGGCAATCATTTGTTCTGTTTTTTTAAATAACAAATGTATTCACACATTTTTTAAGTTGCCAATATTTCATCTTAGCACCCTTAAAATCACTGGATTAAACTGAATATCTAAGTAATAGTTTAATGTGTACTGAATTAAATTGACGTTTGCAAGCAGCCTATTTCAATATTTATGATATCTGGCATTTATTTAAAACTCATTTCCCAAATGTATTTCATTAGGGTTGCTGATTGGATGGACTCAGTCCTGGCATTTATACGCAGCGTACATTTCCTATCTGCTCTGTATTAAATGTAAAATATCTGCTGTATCTGCATACCTAATGCAGTCGTTACCGTGCACCTTCCAGTCAAAAGGTGTGTGCGTGTGTGTGCGTGCGCGCGCGCGTGCGTGTGTGTGCGTGTGTGTGAGAGTCTTATTTTACCCCTCGCTTACAGAAGATGAACGAGGGATGTTTTTGCCCTGTCTCGCTCATTCACATCTTTCCTCCCAGGCCCCTTTTCTCTCGCCGTTCCAATCGGAAAAGCCTGACCCAGTATTACAGTGACATTATGGGGCCACTTACCGCCCTGCTAAAATAAACCCTGTGAAGGAGGAGCGTGACAGAACGAGGTTACGGCACGCTGTTGCTCAAATTAATCAAACAAATAAACGAGGAATTTAGAGTCTGGATGCCTTCTCCTCTGCACTCGGCGACATCACACAGCGCCTTGGAACGATTAGTGTTACAGCTGTCTCGCCATCTTTCATTTTCACTTCATTTAGTGTGTAGTGTCAGAGAAAAAGTACATCATCATGACTACGGTGGTAACCTCAAAGTTACTGCTCACCATACAAGACTTTTTGGCCTTGGAAACGGTACCAGCAGTTACTGTGACCTTAGAGTCTAATAATAAAGCACAGTGATGTCGTTTTGAGGAAAAGAAAAATACTCCTATTTTATATGATTGGTGTTCATTGTGTGACATGCACAAACCTGCAAATCTTAATATGAACCTGTTAAAGCCAGTCCAGGTAGGCGGATCAATTCAAATATCGATGAAGTCAGTATTGTATTCACACTAGCGACTGATGAGACAGTAGTAATAGTTTTTAGTTATCTTCTGATTATTTTAAATCTGTGATTTTGTTGTGTTGTTCATATTGTTATATTGCAGATATGTTTTATACATTGTTTATAAAATCAGGTAATATTGAGCCCTTTGAGTAGACCCAATAGTAGTTTTTATTTTTTCTCAGTTATTTTTGCACTACTGACTTTATTTTGCAGAAACAATTGTGTGTAAAAAAGAGAACAATTGTATTATTTAGTATTGTACTATTATGTATTTATATATGATTGAATTGTTCATAAATAAGGTTGTCATTTTTTTACCTAAATCAATTTGTTCTGTGTTTTATTCTCATTATAATCCATTAAAGAAAAAACCATAAAATCAAACAGTCCTGAAAAGTATCTGCAATACTGGCCCTATACTGACTTTGTAAATAGATACATTTGAAGTATTGCCCTTTTCTAATAGTTAGCAGCTTCTATCGAAAACTTGGTAAATGATAATGCACAAGTTGCTTAATATCCATATCATGTTACACCGTGTATTTGCACATATTAAAACTTGCATGCAATCTGTTTGAGTGTTTGTCTTTTATATTTAATCTTGTTTTCATATCTGTATGGTTGCTCTTTTTACATGCTGCAAGGGTTGCACTTTCATTTCTTTATACAGTTTGTGCAGTGGCGGTCAAGTCCTATTCTGTTCTGTTGTAAATATCACTAAAACATTCTTTCCTCGGCTGTTAATTCATATAAATATTCAGTCGCAGAGTCACATGCTGGTTGCCATGGTGACTGCCGCGCAGCCAATTGCCTATGCAGGTAACATCTTGATTAATCCTGACAATGACGTTTCTTCATTGATCCGTAATGAGAGCCACCAAGACGAATGGAAAAGAAGGAAATTTGAGAGCTCTTAATAAATGAAATAATTTATTTGGGTAATTTGGATTTATTCTGCAGAAATACATTGTTTGAATTTAGGAATGTTTTAAGAGCACAATATTGCAGTAGTCTTTAAGATGAGGTATTTTGGGTCATTTTCCACCACGGTGGTGTTCATGTGTTCACAAGATGACTGATTTACAATCTGAATGGGGAGTTACTGTAAGGCTGTGAACCTCTTCCTACATATGACTTGCACTGTGGGTGAGAAAATAGATTGCGCGTTTCCCTTGGCTCTGCCTTTTCCATCTGCCGCCTGCTGTTGCCGGGTGTGTGGGATGTTTCCTGGAGCCGCTGTCAGCACCGTGAGCCTTTCCAGGGAAAACAAGCAGCACTTTAGGATCTTCACCTCAAGCGCTGGCACGGTCTTTCTTCATGAGCGTCAGGATTTGTCAGAACTGCCGTTCGGACTAAAACTTCGCACTCTGAGCCACATGGAAATGTTTGCATCATAGATTGGCTGATATAGTGTTTTCTGTCTTAGATCAGCAGTTGTTTGGTGTGCCACCAATGACTGCACATCTGCAAAACCCAATCCATCTACTATCTATATTATCCTCTTGTCTACAAGGCACAAGAAAAATCCCATTTGTCTCCTTTGGCTGCATAAATACAACTTGTTATCGGCTTGTCTGGGTAGGGCACAGAGACAGCTGCCCAAATTAGATTTTTGAGGGTGGGAGATGCTGTATTTACACCCACTAAGTAGCACAATAATTGATGATTAATGGTTGACTCTAAAGAAGTCATGTACAAATCTGCTCATTGTGGCCACATTCTGAAGCTGATTAGCAGTATCATTCCCTCCCAGTCATAGCTCTTTATATTTGTTACATATTGCTGGGTTGCACGTGACGTCACATCCAATTGCAATCATCACCGAGTAAAACAACCGTGTTCATAGCAAGACGTCAAATCACTTCATAAAATCATTCCAAAAAACAGTAAATCATTCTAAAATGATTACTCAAAAGTCCATAAATCATTGCAGCTGCGTATAGCTTGCCTAAAGGAAGCATGTGCAAATTAAACAACAGGGGGGCCACGATTGACCCCTGGGGAACACAGTTACCAATTCCAGTTTTTATTTATTTATTTATTCTGACCTGAACACATCAACAGCAATGCAATCCAACACCATGTATCTTCAACTCACCAAAGCGTCTGTCTGTTCACCTATTTATTTCTTCATTTTCGAGGTGCATTCACAAACACTATGAACATCACAACAACATTGTGGTCAAAATAGAAAGACAAAAAAAAATAACAGGTGAACACTCTTTTCAGCATTTAAGTGTGCTCTAAAATCATAGAAAATAAACTCAAAACATGTGACTTACATTAAATTCCATGGCTCATAATAAGGCGGTTAAAGTGTGATTCAAATGCTCTGCTACCATTAAAGAAAATATAGGTAAAAATATGTTCAGACATATTTGATAACCTGCACTTTTGGGGGAATTTTGCTAAACCTGCCTGACAATAACAAACTAATTGCATACTAATCCCAAAGTTAAAACATTGTTGGAACTTAAAAATGCTCTTGGAAATATTTAATAATAATAATAATAATAATAATAAATAATTGCCTCACAACAGACAACTATAGATGCGTAATTTTCTCATACTCCTCAATAATGTATGTCGAGCGCGGTTCTAAACCTGCTTACGTGCGTGTGAGTGGATGCCATTTGGCATCACTCACATTCTTTTTCTGTTGACAGTTTATTCAAACCAGAATAAGCCAAAGAAAAAGGTAAATGCTTGCTGAACAGACCCTATCCATGAGGATGTGTGAACATGAAGTTTTGTTTGCGTTCTGAACCGTCCAACCTGTACTGTACATGCAATATGAGCTACATTGCTACTCATTTATGTGCAGCCGGCTAGCATCTCGCAGATCAATGAGTATGGCGTGTTTGAACAGTGATTTGACTGCAATGGATTTTTTTTCTAGCATACAAAGACAGCCATGTTTGTGGAGTGCACTGCGTCACCAATCTAGCAACTTTTTCTATGATTTCATATGAAATTCTAATGAAGATATTGCTTTATTCCCAGTTCGCACAGACACTTCCAGCTCTATGAATACAAAATAAACCTCTAGATAGTCATTTGACCATATTAAAACGTGTGTATAATGATGTGATTATGCATACAAGTTGGAATAAATGCATCCTGCTGAATGCTGAGTGTGTGTGCTTGAATTTGTGCTTGTGTGCGCACGCCTTTGATATGCCGCCTGTGCAGGTCTCCCTGTTGCATCGTATCGGAGATCATTGTGCATCCATCAGTATGCCGTTAAGCAGAGGCCAGTGAGGATATAAAATGGCTCTCACTTTGAGGCCGCTGTCGCTGATCAATGCTCATAAACATTTCATGTCATAATCAGCCATCAGGCGGCACAATAACACTCCACTAACATCTTTTCGGGCACGGATGGCGGCGCACGTGAACACACAAAGCGGGCGCGGGTCCTCAGTGGAACATCTGTGGGATGTATTTTGTGGAACACGGCGCAAGAACACACATATTAGCTCGTCTCACACGCAATTAAACAAAGACACACTTTTAACCATTTAGGCAGCAAAGTCATACGTGTGTGTCAGGTGTGTGCGTGTGTGAGCATAGTGCATGCGTTTGGCTATTATCTGGGGACGGCTTTACAAAGTAAGCCAATTTATACAAGGTATCCCAGCTTGAATTAGCGGCTAATGACTCTATTAGCTTTCATTTTTGCACCGAGGAGATTTGCCTGCATAAATTAGGCCACGATCATCGGCAAAGTGTCACGGCCAAAGGACAGTTTATAAATACAACAGCCGGGCTCTGTCAGCCAGGCCGGCCCCTGATATAGACGTCTCTGCAGACTTTGTCGTTGAGCACAACAGACTTGTGCCAGTCAAACAGTGACAGGGGACTGCGGGGGCGCCGGGGGGAGCTCTCTCGCCGCCGTCCCTGAAAAGGTCAACTTGACGCGGGCACGGCACATCGACCTGCCACCATGTCGGCCCCGCTGATAAAAATCAGATAAACTTAAGACCACGTATTGATCCGAGCCGCCCAGCCTTAGGCAAATGTTGTCCCAGAACCTCCTCCTGCTCTTCTCTGCATATGATTACACACAAGTAAATTCCAGTCATGAGGGGGTTGACGACGGGGGGATTAGACGGCGGCCGAGAGAGAGGAGAAGGAACGATGAGAGGGTTGAAGGAGCAAGGAAGCAGGACTTCTTCAAGGAGGAAGGGGTGAGAGAGAGGAGAAAGGAAGATTAATTGCAGAAATTTGAGCACAGACAGGGAAATTTCATTAACCGTGGGGGGCACTTGTTCGGGCTAAATGCTACCAAGGAGGCTCTTGACATTGTTACATCTTAAGGGCTGCAATGGCACAATGTCATGTGGGCACTTGTGCACCCTTGAGACTTGACTTCCACAACTTGGTAACACACCTCTATATTCTTGGCTCTGGAATAGCACTTAACATACAAATATAGGACTAGGGCCTCCTCTACTGCCCCCAAAAATCATTTTGCTGCATTTTTTCCTCATCCCCAACTATTCACAGTACTACAGATAAAAGACTTTAAAAAACAACTGCATTTAGCAGGTTTGGAAAAATGTTTTCCTTATTTTTCTCAAGCTGCTACATGAGGTCTTAGGTGCCTCCCAGGGGAGACCCGTTTCACACTCCTAGTGTGATTGCACCCCTGGTGTAGGTTGCAGCTTAGGGTCCAGAAATGTACTTCCATACCACATGTGTGAAACTCAAGCTCATTTTATGCGGCTCATGGAAGTGATTTGGAAAATCTGCTGGAAAAGCCGGTCCTTATTGCGGATCTCAAACAATGTCCCAACGATGACCTGCGCAATAGCTGTCAGTTTCAACCACTACACCAAATAGGGGGGAATGTTTGGACAATTCCAAGGACCTAAGGCGGCCGCCACAAAACAGGTAATCATTAAAAAATAATAAGGGGAGCCAAATGTGGGTTTTTTCATGGGGGCCAGAATTTCTGGGCGCACCCTTGATTATACATTGCACTAACTGCACCATTGTTACTAAAGGTGCCAGATTTGGACTCAAAGTAACAATCATTTAACTGTACATGACTAAAAATAAAAAATATACAACCTGTCTGTACAAAGTAACACCTTGAAAGGCATAAGAGAGTCAAAAATAATAATTTGAACTACAACAAAGCATGCTGGGAAACTTGTAATTTTGTGCTAGGTGGTCAATCAACAACCACTTTATTGTAACAAACAACCACATTCACCAATCCGCATCCTCGCCCTTTTCCTGGCTCATCCAATCAGAAGTCAGGACACAAAATCACGGAAAGTAGAAAGTAGACATGACTGAACCCCAACAGGGATATTTTCAAAAAAGCACATTTCCCCAAAAATTCCATCCACACCAATGAAGTTTCCAGAAATGTATGTCCACATGAAGACACATTCACTAGCTGTCATTCCGCATTTTGTCTGACCCTCATAGCGCAACAACAGCTGCCTGTCACATTATAGTGGTATGCATAGAAGCATAGTGGTATAGTTCCAGGAACGTTCCAATCCTGACAACTGGGATAAAATGGTTGCTTACTTATTTTTTTATCAATGCTAAAGTGACATTTTTGTCCAAATCCGGCCATACTAATAACACTATTTTTTGAGCCTGGATAATCGGAGCATGTTTGGATAATCCTGTCATGTTTGCAACTTCAAACGATCATCTGTGTGTGTTCAGTGATGATGCATATGAATGTTCTGCGTTAATTGGTTAAAAAGACAAGAAGGTTTTTAATACTTTCAATATTAAAAAAAATATACAAATTGTTCAGTTTTAGGTTTTGGGCTCCAGTATGATTGAGGTTGATTCCCTCTATACTGTACCCCTATTCTGTATGAGGGGCGTGGGAGGCATGTGCTCCACTAGATCCAGTAGATGGTGCTTTTTTTCTTTAGGTTCCAGTATGTGTTTAATATTCCATTCCAGTCCATTCCAGTCATTTAATCAGAAAATCAATTCCTATTCAAAAACTGGTCTTGAATTCAAGATTTCTTAGTGCCCCAGGAATGTCAGCATATCGATTTAGGTACACCTAAATCATCTAATTGGATAAAATACAATTCTTGAAAATGTTGTTAAAGATAGTTCATGCTTTCATGCTAAATAGTTTATGAATTTGCATTCAAAACAGCCTGTAGTTTATATCGGCCTACAGGCCATAGCAAGTCTGCCTAACAAAAAGCCTCCATGCAAGCATGTGCCATGACTAGGAAAAATAATCAGAGCAATTTGGTTGTTCAGCAACAAAAGACTTATAGATTTGTTGCTCTTGTGATTTTTATGACAGTAGTTGCTTTTTTGTTGACTTTTTTTACATGCAATTTATGTATTACAGCAATACCTAAATATGATTTTTCTAATACCTTCCTGTTTCTTTTCCACCATCTTAATTTTGTCTTATTTTAGTTATATTGTGCAATTTTGTTTTGTAATACTAAACCAGTTACGTAACACAACACAAAACAACAATCTGGATAGCAGTGTTGTGGATACTCTGGCCTGTATGGCATCATAGTACACCCCACACAATCATCTTGGCATCGGCTACATTGGGGTCGGCAACCTTTAGTATCAAAAGAGCTGTTTTGTCCCATCCATTTTCTATACCGCTTATCCTCATCAGGGTCGCAGGTATGCTGGAGCCTATCCTAGCTGACTTAGGGCGGGAGGCGGGGTACACCCTGGACTGGTCGCCAGTTAATCGCAGGGCAGACAAAACACCATTCATACTCACATTCATACCTAATAGACAATTTAGAGTCGCCAATGAACCTAACATGGAATGTGGGAGGAAACCGGAGTACCCGGAGACAACCCACACATGCACGGGGTGAACATGCAAACTCCACACAGAGATGCCCAACGGCGATTCGAACCCTGAACCTCCTGACTGTGAGGCCAACATGCTACCCACTCCTGCACCGTGCGGCCGCCATTTTGTTCCGTTTCCACCCAATGAAAACCCACTTGGAGCCACAAAACCTATGTGACCACTAAATTGAAGGTAATGCTATTAGAAATATTGTCACGTTCCTTTTCTGTCTTCCTGTTCCTGTTCTTAAGCCTTGTCTACCAATTCCTTGTTTGTGTAAGCATACTTGGCCAACAAAGCTGATTCTGAACATTCCCAATAAAAGCGTTGTTACACATCGATTAATTCCAGTTCTAGTACCCATCTCTGTATCGTCATTGTTCATTAGCGACAAAGTAACCTAATGAACAATGGCAAAATAGTTGCGTCATGGGTTCTTACCAATTGACAAACCAGACAACACTACCCCTAGCACTTCGGTGGAGAATTGCACGGCACACGCTCTACTCCAATGCAAAAAGGCTCATGACAGCGTCAGATGGGACCGCATAGTAACTACACAGAAAAATAAATCAGCTGGAGCCACAGCAGAAGGATAAGAGATCCGCATCCGGCTCTGGAGCCGTGTGAGGAGGACTGGTGCAAAACCAGAGCAAAGCTTTCAATGCCACACCAGAGGTGCTGCACATCTGCATGGCAACTTTCGCCTCACACATCCTCTCAAATCCCTCCCGTCATCGCTCTCGCCATGCTGGGTGCCTGTCTGCCACCTTTACCTTTACCCCGCACCAACACACACACACACACCTTTTTTCCACACTACCAGCACAATTGCCCACTCTCTGCACACTCTCCCTGTCTGTGTGCATGTGTTTCTCTCCTGAGGAGGAGGATTACAGCTCAGGGCCAGAAGGTGCTGATAAGGGGGCAGGAATGTGACACAAGCTGGGACCTATGATCGCTGATAACATGAAGCGTGTGTGCATGTGTCTGTGTAAGGTCCATGGTTGTCAGCGCGTGTGTGTGTGTGTGTGTGTGTGTGTGTGTGTGTGTGTAGGAATGATGAGGCCAACACAGTTATCAGCTCTGTCTATGTCAGCACCTCCATCTGGTGTCCGCTCTCTGGCCAGTGTGTGTGTCTGTGTGTGTGTGTGTGTGTGTTCATGGGTCTCTGTCTGGTGAGCAGGAAGTGCAGTCTGGCTCACAAACTGGTGACACATGCAGCACAGCCTTTTGTGTCTCCTTCTCTTCTTCTTAATCCGTGCGTGTGTGTGTGTGTGTGTGTGTGTGTGTGTGAAGATGAATCAAAATGCATAGCGCTAAGGAACATAGGTAAGGGTCCATCTCTTATCATATGCTGATAATAACCATACCTACAAACATAGCCACGGACATTTCAAACGGGCCTGCTACCTGTTGCTAAACTCTGGTCCGACATTTGACACCAACTTGGTGACTTTTGGGCTTTTAAACTACTTGAACTTAGGCGGCATGCCAACGAAACGGAAATGCCAACATAGCTTGCGTGCTAAATACGAATATCTTTCAATGTGATATGTATAATTCTAGAACGCTAAAGCTAGGTACCCTGTACATAAAATCCTTACTGCTTCCAATTCTAATTTTGTGAGTATCACAATAAAATGGAAACCCTAACAACGCTAATAGCTAGCACGGAAAAAGCTAGCATGCGGCTCACAGGACAAAACACAAGATTGGGTCTACAAGAACGAGACAAGATGGGATTTTAACATTATTTAAGTACAATTTAAAAAATGTGATGATAGATTGCAATATACTAATTTCATTTCTACTGTGTCTGCACTCTGTGTGTATGCAAGCGGCCCCGCCACCACCCTCCGAGACAGAGGGACCGTACGACCGTTCACGCCGTTGTCCTATGAACCAATCGTGCCGAGGTGCTGGAACCAATGCACGGAGTAAACTCTCGTCCTGCCTGTCTGGAGGCGGGAGACGAGGAAAAAAGGCAAGCATGCACGTGGCAATGTATTGCATTGTAATGCATTTTCGTTTATCGTGTGATGAATTCATTTACTTATCACGGTCCCAATCTTGCAAGATCTTGTGGCACTCCTGTTAGCTATATAAGTATGTATGCGTCTACGTACTGCATGTACTGTATACTATGTATGTATGTTACAGTACATACGTACATACTAGTGACGTGAGGTCCTGCCGTCATGAAAATAATTTGTCCACTGATCTGTGTTATAAATGTATTTTCTGTATGATTTCAGTAATGGAACTTTTTTAAAGTAAAACACACCTTTTTGTTTACATAATTGAATTCCAACAGACATAGATAACAGATCATCGCTATTTCGTCAGTCGTACATTCAAATGTTACCAACCGCACAAAGGCGCTGTTCTGATCCATTCCACCAGTCAGCTTCTTCTAGGAGCAGGAACACGTGTACGTTCTCTCCTTCTACCCACACACTTCATCCACATGGAAGGACCACAATCGCCCCCTGGCGTTTGGGAGGCGCACAGCGTGTGGCCAATGCTTGGATTCGGCATATCTCAATCTAAAAAACGGACAGACCGAACTCTGAGCTCTCCATGGCATGAGCCTTACCACACGTCAGTGCATCAATGACAGGACGTGTGCAGGTTCTTTGCACGCAGAGACTGAAATGAGTAACACGTGATCATAATTAGGCGCGCTGCGTTGCTACGCAATTATCAGCCGCGATCCCCATTAATAATACAGTAAGATTTTAAATGTAGTTATACATACTAAGATTCCGCCAAAATGCACATAAAAAGCCTTTACAACGGCATAATAACATGTGTTTGGAAGCCACCACTGACAGTTCCAGTCCTCTGCTGCCAACTACTGGGGCAATGGAGAAAATCAGCATGAACTTCTGTCTGGGCGGTTACTACCTACATAAACGGCAGTCAAAGGATGCTTGGTGTGCAACAGAGGTCTGTTGGGGTTTTCAGAATCGGACCGTGCAGATGTGCGCCCCAGAGACACAACATTAGGTACACTTGGCAGAGAACACGTGATCTGTGTGTATATACATAAATACTATGCATCATGTTCTGATCAGACAGGGGCGGTGGTGCAGAACTGCTCGGCTTCAATCTCAGGAGGTGTTTGCAATATTTTGGCACCTGATTTCAGTGCAGGTAAAAATAAAAGCAGATGTCCTTTTTATTAAAAGCAGAATTGCTTCATAGCTCTTGTGTTGTGTCTGATGAGTGTATTTGCCGTTCTAAAGTCTATTGCAATGATCAATCCCCATCAGGTTTAGAGCTAATGAAGGGGCCTGTCGAATCACTTGCAAGTCGTGTCACGGCGCTCGAGTAAACACATTCTTATCACTCAAATTACATTTATTGAAATAAACGACTCTCGTGGTGTCCTGTGCAAATGCTTGTTATGCCCCATCCAAAGTTGCATCCCAGATATTCACTTGTTTATACTAACAAACACAAACAAGCAGCTCGCTTATCTGAGGCAATGTCACCTCATTCCCTGCGCACAGCAAAGTAGACCCCCGTAGCCGAAACAGAAAAAGTGGATTTTTTATCATCCTAAATATATGCAAATGATGCAGAGGCATGATTCATATGGACAAATCCTGAAATAAGTCATCGGAAATAGGTCATAATAATTATACAGAGTGCTCCTTGCCGGCCATTATCATTCAAGCACATCTTTGCTCTGCAAGGACAAAGTAATGTCTCTCTGTGCGTGCGTGCTTGCGCGCGCGTTAAGGCGCAGGAGTGAAAGCAAGACATACTTTAAGTTTAAGGTCACACGGTATGGTTTGCGCGGGTGCAACTCTCCGGGAAAAACGATGGGTCGTTTTATTGTGCTTTGAGAAAAGCGCGTGAACATAACCTGCCGTGCATGTTGATCATGGAGGAAGTTTGAGTTGAGGTTAACAGAATGAGGTGTTTGGCCGCAGGAAAAAGACACGAGTAGTAGTGGGTTTAACCCGCCCATAAAGTCAAGTGTTCCTATTAGTTATGAATGAGCGGCTGCCCGTTACGCTTGTTTATTAGGAGACCTTCTCTTTTCGGCACACGCTGTGGATTACGCTCTCAGCGAACGTGGCTGCATAATGAGATTGCGTGCTGTGACATTGGCCCCGCATCATCCGCCGACGCGGCCGCGCCGTGAACTCCAACCCGGGCAAGAAGGCGCGGTTGTGGACAAGCGGAACTGCGGCTGCGCGGTCGACCGGCGCCTCTCTGCTGGAGAAATGATTCGTTCAAGGGTGCCATCTAGCGGCTGAAAAAGGTAGCACGCCCACTCCGAATTAAATCGGTCACGTTATCTTAAAACGATAGACTTAATAGATTTGATGCTGATATGTATTGACATGATCATTGAGGTATAATGTATCAATGTTTATTTAAACAGCATTAATTTCAATTACGAACCCCTTGACTTCGTTATTGTAGTTGTAGTTGTATTATACTGTGATGGGTTTGTAATATTTTGCCCATCTCCTCCGGTCGGTGTCATGAAACCAAATACTATTAAATGCTATCAGCTTGTATTCAAAAGAAATGTGATGCAGTTTTTTGTAAAGGCACATTTGAAGCCCTTGCTTAGTAATGGTTTCTTAAAATCAGCGTGTGCGAAAAGGAGCAGCAAGAAGCGGCTCTTACTCGCTCCCACACTTTCTCCATTGTTTAGCACTTAACCTAACGCACAGGTTTTTTGTTTTTGTTGCTCCCACTCAGGACTCATGTCCTGAGTCCAACAGGCCTGAAGACTTTAAAGCGCGTGTGAGGCTGTGGGGGGGTTCTGCCCGTTACCGTGCTGAGGGCTGGGGGGGGTTGCACGTGCGCTTCAAGGCTGCACAATCATGTTGGACCGAGTTGAAGCTGCATGCAGCCAACGTAGCATTTGTACCTGCATACAAACATGTCTGTGTCATTATACCGGTTTGACAGTAAATGCGAATTTGATTTTGTTGATTGAAATGATGCTTTGAACAATTCCAACATGACCGAATGGAATGGTTTTGTCCTCCCATCGTTGTAGCACGCAGTTACCCAGTCGTGTCACGTGACTCCTCTCCACATTCAATAACACTGCTCATTCAGTGTTCATCCGTCGCCCATATTCCCGTCTAACTGCTTCAGGAGGTCAAATTCCACAGACCATTCTGGAAAACACCTTTGCTGGCAAGCCTGTCAATCATCACACACCAATTGTATATTGCACCAGGAAATTAAAGGCCTTGAATAGCCTTTGTCTTACCCTTGCCTGCAGGTCAAAGCAAAGAAAATGCATATTTAGAGCAGTATGGTTAGAAGTAAGAACTTTTAGCACTTGATGATTTGCAGTTATCGTGATTCATTTTTAACAATGCCACTTATTCCTAACACAATAGACACATTTTGCTTCACCTTTTCAGGGAGTGCAATCCGACGTATGGGGGTGTTAACATAACAAAACAAAGGAGGTCAAATCCCCAGACAATGTTGAAAACACATAAAATCTGTCTATGCTCTCTCAAAGCCTTCATTTTGAAGCAATGCTTATTTTTGGCCGCTAGATGCCGCTATATGACAAATAGTCGTCTCCCTCACGTGACCTCAAACCTTGAGAGGCCCAGTACGGATGCTGGAGAAAGTCCCAATGAACCTAATGGTCTAAGTTTCAGACACATTTTGGTGAACTACACAAAAATAACAAATGATGTGCTTTACAGCAGACTCAACTTCCATTAAAAGCCCGTCTAATGAGAATGCATTGTTTGGTTTGTATGCAGGTACACACAAAATGCATAACATGTGCTAATGGTTGCCTCAGAGCAGACGTATGTTGTTGGTTGATGATAAAATTAACGCTTATACTTGCCTCGCAAATGGATTCTATTACAACCTGCATCATCCGGACATAAAAATGATAACGCCCTATCATCTCACCGGTCGTCCTATTAAAGGAAATTAAATGCAACGTGTAGGCCGCACCAGGCGGCCTATAATTAATAACAACTGTTTACTGCGTCATCGGGGCCACGTTGGTTAATGGTGTTGTTTATTGTGTTCCAGGGGCCCGCCGTTTCCGGAGCATCAATCCTGGTGTCAGTGGCCGGGCCCCGGTGTCGTCGAGGAGTGATGGTGGTGCGTGATTATAACGGAATAAAAGGACGTAATGAAGTGCTTTCCACCCCGTTATTCTCATGTGCGCGCCTCCTGTCAGCCGCCACCGTGATGGGCCTCTGCGCCATCTCATCATCATTTTCTCTCACTTTCCTCATCATGGTTCACAGAAAGTTGAGTTGTTCAAAATGCTAATAGTTTGACAACAGGGGGCCATCCTTTAAATGGTGCATGTATTTACATTCATATGTAAATAATAATGTATGTATGTTAGATAGATATGCTTTGTGCTCACTAGAGGATGGGTGGGGGCGACTAATGAAACAGGTTGGTGGTGATTAATTGAAGAAATAGCGAGTTGATTGTAGTAATTAAACAAAACAAGGTAAAGCAAACGACTGGGCCGCCATCTGGGCCCGCAGGCAGAAAGCACATTCATTTACCCACTGCCAAGCACACCAGTTATTTATCCATATAAACATGCCAAGGGTCCATGACATGTGTGTGTGTGTGTGTGTGGTGTGTGTATGGGGGTGTTAGGTGTCAATTTGCATGGAGGTTTTTAAAAGGCTCCAATAAAGTAAATGTTCATACACACTTGGTATTGATGTTCTGCAGGTGCATATAACGTTTGTCATGCACGCTCAGCACAGCATTAGGTACACCCGCACAAGTCTTAAAAAATCCTAGCGATATTTTGTACTTTCTGCTTGCGTTGGATGACTACGGGTTGAATCTGGAAGAGGATTTTCATTTATAAAAGTATATAAAAAAATTAGACAAAATGACAAATCTAAACAAAATTGGCCCATTGAAAATAACGTTTTTGATCCCACATTATCTTGCCAAAATAATGCAGTCCTTCATGTTTCAAGATTTCTATTTTACTGCTACTACTACTACTTTTTTACCGCTATTTTTTGCCCATTTAAAGCATGCAGCAAAATTCTGCAAGGGTGTCTTGCTACTGAAATGAGCGTCAAAATTGAGTGTGTTTATTATTTTACGTTTTTTTTGTCTAATTTGATAAAAAACAGTAGAGCTGCTGTATCGAAATACTGGATTTAATCGGTTAAATCCCCCAAATACAATTAGTACTTGTACATGTCCAGCACACTGCATTTAACAGTGGCAACAATCCAATCATTTTGCAGTACAGTCTGGGAAGCTGACATTTTTGTCACTCATAAATGAGTAAGGACATTTAAAAGACCTTTCAATGTGCATTATTGTGAACTACTATTTTGATCATTTGTTGTTCTTGACCAAGGTGACCAAAATATTGGAAACACCTCTGCTTGATGCAGTACACTACTATACAACCACAGTAATCAGCACACAGTTGTTCAATCATTCATTATCTTTCTGATGGAGTCAATCACATATGAGCATTATATTTGCAAAGGCAATGTACACATTAAAATACTGCAGATTAAAGTAAAAACTGATATTTTGGAGTGTAGTGAATTGGACACACAATGACTGCAGTGTATTCCATCAAACATTGTCCAATTAAACCAGTATACGTACCAAAAAGGCCATTTGATTCTTCCTAAAATGCATCATGCGTACATGTACAATCGTGTTTTGTTTTGTCCTCTGAAACACAATGTTTGCGTGATGTACCTCGCTGCATGCAGACATTCATGCAGCGTCACAGTGTTATCATCTGGGCTGCTTCGGAGGACAAACACCACAGCGGAGTGATGCTATGATGGAGATTAAATGTGCAGCAAGGCGGAACTGAAATGCAGATGAAAGCAAATAATTAACACGGACACAATCACACACATTCCGACAAACATCGCTGCACATGTACACACACAACTAGACACATACTGGCTGTGTGTTATTTTTGAAGTCATTCAACCATTGGGTAAATCTGGTCTCTTCATTTCCCCTCCCCGCAACCCTTCAGAGGGAAGTGTGTGCGCGCATATGAAATTGCTTACATTATATGCTGCAATGTTTTTCCAATGGGCTGGAACATATTAAGCTGAAAATGAATAGCAGGTCTCATCGACACCATGTTGCGCCGTGGCTTAGCCTTCACTTCCTCTTCTCCCTGTGCTCCATCATAACGACAGCTGTCACTTTTGGAGCGTGCGTGTGTTTGTGTGTGAGTGTGTCAGTGCATGTGCAGTGGCCTTCTCCTGCAGGTCATGTGTGGAGACAAAAGGCTCACATCTGCCTGACTCTGGCTGGATGGGAAGCCATGCACATCTGCTGTGCAAAGCAGTACAAATAATGACTAAAAAACTTATCATAAATATCTTTTATGTAGCCCAGCAGGTACATAGAGTATGCATCAGGGCATTGCTGTTCGCTGTGTGTGTGTGTATGTGTGTGTGTGTGTGTGTGTGTGTGGTCACACATATTTATGCATGCGTGTGTGTCAGACTACTGGGAGACAAGGGCTCATTGGTATGCTGAGTGGATCCAGTTCCCCTGTGGTGCTGGGTGGGATAGGAAGCATCTGTCACCTCTGCAGAGAGCCAGCATGCCGACTTAACCCTTAAAGTGCTGCATCACCTGAGGGTGTGTGTGCGCGTGAGAGAGAGAGAGAGCGCGATAAAGAGAGTGAGATTTCTATTGGTGGACTCCTCCAAGTGGGTGTGGCTCCTGACAAGATGACTGATGGACTACGGGGAGGAGCCAATGCATATATTCATGACCTATCCCGGCAGGAGGTGGGACATGGTTGCCGTAGCAACCCAATACGATGCCAGCTATTGGTGGGCGGAGGAATTGCTGACATACAGCTCTCTCTTTCTCTGTTCGCCGAACCCTAAGACCCCCAAACCTCCGCCCCGGGCCCCCATCCACCATTCATTCATACACACACACACACACACACCTTGTTGTGATCTGCCCTGCAGGAGTTTGTTTGACACAAGGTGACAGGAGCTGCAGAACAATCAACACTTTAGTCACAAGATAAAGTCATACAAGCATCAGACTTCACTGGAGGGCAAGGAGCAAGAACATATTTCTTCTCAGTTGACAATACTGAATAACGCATGCGAATGCAATGAATAACATTAACACCCACTATATGGCTAGATTATTATGGTGCAAAAAAGTGTTTTTCCTCAAATGTGTTGGCCAGAAAGTGATCCTTTTGAATATAAAATATTTAAAATCTAAATTAAATATGTTTAAATTTAAAGTACATTTCAAGTACTTTTAAAATCTAAATTCTTTTAATCTATCTCCAGTAAGTTGACAGAGTTGTTTTTGCAGATTTGCGTGTACAAATACAAAAAATACAAACAATTTAAAAGAATCCCTCCATCTTCTACTTCTTACCCTAAAGTGCTGCTCGAAGTTTGTAGCAGAGTGACAGAGCGGGTTTTCTTCGGGTACCGTGGTTTCCTCTGACATTCCAGAAATATGCATGCTAGGTTAAGTGGCGACTCTAAATTGTCCATAGGTGTGAATGGTTGCTTGCATATACTTTATGTACGGTATCATTTCTATATTGGCTGGCGACCAGTTCAAGGTGTACACCACCTCTCGCACAAAGTCAGCTGGGATAGGCTCCAGCACACTCTCACAGCCCTGGTGAGAATAAGCGGCATAAAAAAATAGATGAATTTGTCGGTTGTCGTTAATTGAACAATATGTGTATTATTATGATATTGTTATTGACGCAACTCAGTATGATGCTTCTTCAACAACACACATGAATAGTCCTTTGGCAGAGAAAAAAAGATGTCATCAGAGTGAATGACACTGCACTGTAAATGCGACGTGGAAGGGTATTTTTTTGGGCTGTAAATGCTGCTGTTAGACAAAAATATATAATATATGGAATATCTTATGATATAGTCAGCAGGAGAAAGGAACCTCTTTCCTTTCCTTCATTTGTGTGTGTGTGCGTGTGCGTGTGTGTGTCCTGCGGGTGTCATTGTGTTGTGGTATAAATCAGCTGGGTATGTGAAGGTCTGGCTGGCGTAAATTAGCCTGGTTTTAATTGTGTCTGTAATAAATGACTCTAATTAGTCATGGCTCTTCCCTCGGCCTCTACCACCCTGACATAATCATCTTCTGAAACCTAAACCACATCTATTTGCCTCACTATATGTTCATGCTTCATCCCTCTTTAGCCCGGAAGGACAGGAGGGATCTTCTCGTCCTCCTCCTCAAAGGATCCCCTTTTTTGTTGGAAAAGCCAACCAGATAAAATATTTTTGTCTGTTTTTAGCCACTGCTTTGAATACACTCATTTTCAAACTACCCAGCGTTTGTAAAGTTAACATTTGTGATAGAAGTCTCGGATGGAACAGCACTGGACTGCGGGCATCATATATACATTGTGTATAAGGATAGAACAGTTCTTTCAACCATTTGAAATGTGACATTACATCTACAAACCGTACATATTTGCCAATTCTATACAGTTGTGGCTCGTTTGTCAGTACATTTATTCATGAACTGTAATTCATGGGGGACTGTCATCGGGTAATTATTCCAATTCACATTCAATCAATTGCAAGACAGCTGAAACTTAGACAAAATGGGGTCTTCAAAAAGCCTTCCCAGCACTGGAATCCAGAGTCGATCCACCTGCGGTCCATCAAATCCGCCAAGGAGTGAGTCAGATCAGCATTGCGGATGTTGGGTGCAAGTGCTGCTTATACGCTTTTATGACTGCACTCTCATTGAATGCTGCTCACATAGAGCGGTCCAAATCTGTAGTTTTTGG
>QODF01000268.1:679901-706553 GCA_024372805.1 Oostethus manadensis | reverse complement strand
TCTCTGGGGCTGAAGTTACCGAGGTGGTCAAAAAGGCCCCGGGGGTGGATGAGATCCGCCTGGAGTTCCTTAAGGCCCTGGATGCTGTGGGTGTGTCTTGGTTGACACGACTCTGCAGCATTGCGTGGACATTGGGGTCGGTGCCCCTGGACTGGCAGACCGCGTGGTGGTCCTGCTTTTCAAGAAGGGGGACCGGAGGGTGTGTTCTAACTATTGTGGGATCACACTCCTCACCCTTAACGGTAAGTTCTATTCAGAGATTCTGGAGAGGAGGATCCGCCCGATAATCAAATTTTGGATTCAGGAGGAGCAGTGTGGTTTTCGTCCTGGTCGTGGAACTGTGGACCAACTCTATACTCTCGGCAGGGTCCTTGAGGGTGCATGGGAGTTTGCTCAACCAGTCTACATGTGTTTTGTGGACTTGGAGAAGGCATTCGACCGTCTTCCTCTGGGAATACTGTTAGGAGTGCTCCGGGAGTGCCGGAGAGGTCCTGCCTCAAGTGGAGGAGTTTAAGTACCTCGGGGTCTTGTTCACGAGTGATGGAAGGATGGAACGTGAGATGGACAGGCGGATTGGTGCGGCGTCTGCAGTGATGCGGACTCTGCACCGGTCTGTCGTGGTAATGAGAGAGCTGAGCTGAAAGGCAAAGCTCTCAATTTACCGGTCGATCTACGTTCCTACCCTCACCTATGATCATGAGCTTTGGGTAGTGACCGAAAGGACAAGATCCCAGGTACAAGCGGACGAAATTTGTTTTCTCCACGGAGTGGCTGGGCTCTCCCTAAGAGATAGGGTGAGAAGCACTGTAATCCGAGAGAAACTCGGAGTAGAATCGCTGCTCCTCCGCATTGAGAGGAGCCAGATGAGGTGGCTCGGGCATCTGGTTAGGATGCCTCCCGGACGCCTCCCTGGGGAGGTGTTCAGGGCACGTCCAACCGGTAGGAGGCCTAGGGGAAGACCCAGGACATGTTTGGAAACTATGACTGGCCTGGGAATGCCTCAGCATCCGCCGGGCAGAGCTGGACGAAGTGACCGGGGAGAGGAAAGTCTGGGCTTCTCTGCTTAGGTTGACCTTGGATAAGCGGAAAAAAATGGATGAATGGATCGATCATTTTGAATTGTTTCATGAAAGTCAAACTCTACTTGTAAAATTATAATAATGTGTTTTGTTTGGTTGAATAGCTGGATCGATATAATTTTTTAATGTGTTTCAGTTAGAGTCCGACACTAACCAAAGTTCCACTGAATTTAGAAAGTTATACAGTATGTACAGCACAGGTGAAACCTTTAAAAAGGCTGTCAGCGTCATTTACACCGACTTCTGACAAAAAATAGCTTACCGTTTCAAGTCCTGCCTCCACTCCATATGCTTATGTACTTGATTTTGGGACTAATTTTTTTGCCCCCAAAATTGGGGAATTAGTGTTACGCAAGCGTAAAAAGAAGTGAAGTGTGTTCGTGGTAATAACATAGAAGTGGTGAGCCTCGGGTGTTTCATTGTGAACCTGCTTAAGTCCTGTGACCTCCTGTTGACACCACCTTCATCTTCTTCATCTCCTACCACCCCCTTGTTGATGCTTGCATCCTCCTTTTGAAGGAAGCGTCGAAGAAAAAGCACATGCCTTTGTTTTGAAAGGATATCTGTACTGCTGCGCAAGACAGTGGCTCATCCTCCATTATTCTTTGCATCTGCTTCACGGTCATGTGATCATCTCTAATTACAATCTTTATTATGGCGCGCATACTTTAGGCTCTTCATTTGGTGTGTGTGTGTGTGTGTGCGTGTGTGTGCGTGTGCGTGCGTGTGTGTGTGTGTGCTAGGCAGCTTGTGTCACAGTTGGACACACAGGAAATGGCCATTTGGGTAGGAAGAGACTCACACTGTCCCACTGTAAACTATGTTCACACACACGTACACACTAACGGAGGTCCCTTCATGTGCATTCACGTTAAAAAGCCTCTTAATTTGTTTGCCCTTGTGGTAGCTTTTTTTATGTGAATTAGAGTGTGCGTGTGCGTGTGCAGTACAGATGCAGCATCACACAAACACTCATGCATAAAAGATAACCACGCACACACAAATCTTTTGTATATCACCATAGCAGGGTGCGTTTAATTAGACATGACGGTGCTGTTATTTTAGACCTGTGTGGTTATTTTTGCGTCTCTACTCTGTTTTTCACTCTGCTCCTCCTCTTTTCTCCTACTCGCCTCCTAATCCACTTTTACTCACACTCTAGCCTTGGTAGTCTAGTGACGCCCAATGCATGTCTACTGTTCACAACCCATTGGCAAGATTTAGGGGTTGATGGTTGATTCTCATCCATTCAAGGGGCTGCCTCATCACTGGATGTTTACTTTCTCCGGAGGTTCTGTCGTTAGTCAGTCCGGTTGTGTGTTTCTAGACAGTATTGGTGGATGTCTCTGTTTGCCAGTTATGTAGGTAGTTTATGCATGTGCCCACCATCAGTTTTTAAATGAATGTTTTTATTATTTAGGGAGAAAAAAAAACACATAGCCCTGTGTGAAAAAGTAATTGCCCCTGTCCCTGCCCCTGCACCTAATAACTGCTTGGGCACCCTTAGCAGCAACAACTGCAATCAAACGTTTGCCATAACTTGCAACAAGTCTTTTACACGCTCTGGAGGAATTTTGGCCCTCATCTTTGCACAATTGTTGTCATTCAGCTTTATTTGAGGCTTTTCTAGCATGAAGCGCCTTCTTAAGGTCATGCCACAGCATCTCCATGGGATTCAGGTCAGGACTTTGACTAGGCCACTCCGACGTCTTCATTTGGTTTTTCTTCAGCCATTCAGAGGTGGATTTGCTGGTGTGTTTTGGGTCCTTGTCCTGCTGCAGCACCCAAGATGGCTTTAGCTTGAGTTGACCAACAGATGGCCGGACCTTCTCCTTCAGGATTTTTTGCTAGACAGTAGAATTCATGCTTCCATCTATCCCAGCAAGCCTTCCAGGTCCTGAAGCAGCAAAACAAGCCCAGACCATCACACTACCACCACCATATTTGACTGTTGCTATGAAATGCTGTGTTACTTTTACGCCAGATGGAACGGGACACGCACCTTCCAAAAAGTTCTACTTTTGTCTCGTCAGTCTACAAGATCTTTTCCCAAAAGTCTTGGCGGTCATCGTTTTGTGTTCAATTATGTTATCTTTGACTAATAGTTAACTCTTTTTTATGAGCACAAACATTTAAGTGTGACAAAAAGTCAGAATGGGGGCAAATAGTTTTTCACACCCCTGTAAGTGTTTCCTCTACACAATAGCTCAAATATGGAATCTTTTTCTCATGTTTTTACTTTACATTTAGACTTTATTCAAATACAATTACAGCTGTTTTTATCCATTGTTGCTGCGTCATTGTGTTTAATTTTTTTTAAATTATTTATTTATTTTCTCCTACGCACCTCCTCACCTCCTAATTCTCTTCTAGTCACCTCCTCATCTTTTGTCCTACTCCTACCGGGAGGCACCTACAAAAGCAGAAGCACCTTGCATGCGAATTCACTCCAAAAGGGAATTGTGGGAAATATGTCCTTGATACAAGAGAAAAGGTTTGAACCGCTACAACAGAAAATCCTGTAAAGTATTGAGCTGAAAATGGAAAATAATGAAATGAAAACAGAACCAATGGGGGCTGGATGACCACCAACAATGCATCGGAACCACAAAACAGGAGTTTCAATACTTGAGGGATAAAGTAGAAAACCTGAGGGTGGAGAAAGAGGTATTACAGGATTGTAATGCCGCCTTCAGCGCCGCTTTCAAAGAAGATCATGAAGCAAAAGAGAACATTATTGAGGAAGAGAAGAAGACAATTGATGAGCTGGACCAGGATACACGAATGAACAACATGAACGGGGCTTGGGATCAAAGGTGGTATGCCAGGGCAGTTGGGAATGAGGAAGAACCAGATGAAGTCGCTTCAGCTGAGCGACAAGTTGCTACGTTTCTACATTCATAGTCGGACATAGACATCCGCACCATTGATACTTGCACCTCACTGATGGCAGAAACGATGCCACACGTGTCGTCGCTGGAGTGCAAACGGTAAGGCCAACGTGCTCGTTGTCAGACGTCGAAGACCTGTAAAAATACTAAAGCTCATAGTATATTGCCACGAAAATGTGGTTGGTATCGGGTTTTTCCTATGCCGCATATCCTCACTAGGGTAGTGACGCGCTCCTGACTAACGTCTGTGGTGTCAAACTTGTGATTAGCGATGACTGCAATCACAATTTCAGCAACAACCAGAACAGTCACAGAGCAAAATAAGCAAAAATACAGGAAAAGAAAGAAAAAAACATAAAATAAATAATAATATAAATATATACACTTGTTTATATATATATATATATACATACACATACACACATATACTGTATATATACATAAATATATCCATCCATTTTCCTCCGCTTATCCGGGTCCGGGTCGCGGGGGCAGCAGCTTCAGTAGGGAAGTCCAGACTTCCCGGTCTCCGGCGACCTCTTCCAGCTCCACCGGGAGGACACCAAGGCGTTCCCAGGCCAGCTGTGAGACATAGTCCCTCCAGCGTGTCCTAGGTCTTCCCGGGGGCCTTCTCCCGACCGGGCGTGCCCGAAACACCTCACCGGGGAGGCGCCCGGGAGGCATCCGGACTAGATGCCCGAGCCACCTCAACTGGCTCCTCTCGATGTTAAGGAGCAGCGGCTCTACTCTGAGCTCCTCCCGAATGGCCGAGCTCCTCACCCTATCTCTTAGGGTGAGTCCAGCCACCCTACGGAGGAAACTCATTTCCGCCGCTTGTATCCGTGATCTCGTTCTTTCGGTCATGACCCATAACTCACACATACACATAAATATATATGCATACATATACGTACATGCATACATACACATACTGTGTGCATATGTATGTACACACACATTTACATACATCCTTGCTCATTCCTCACTTCCTCATCCTCTTTTACACACCTCCTCATCCTCTCTTAATCACTTCCTTATTCTCTCTCATCCTCATCTCATCATCTTTTATTCTCCTGCTCTGCCTTGCTGTTACGCATCTCCTCATCCTTTACCTAACTTTTTCATCCTTGCTCATCCTCACCTCTTCATCCTTGCTCTTACTTCGTTGTTCCTCCTCACCTATTTATCTTTGCTCTCCTTACCTCCTCATCCTTGCTGCTACACACCTCATCTTTTTTACGTGTTTACTCACCTCCTCATCCTCTTTTAGTCCCCTTCTCATGTTTGCACCCACACACCTCCTCATCCTATTTTGATCACGTCCTCATTCTCTCTCCTTCTCATTTTCTCTTTTAGTCTCCTCCTCGTCCTCTGTCCTCCTCACCTCATCTTCTCCACAACCCACCTCCTTATTCTCTTTTATCCCCTTCTCATTCTCTCTCCTCCTCACCTTCTCACCCTCTTACTCACCTCCTCATTCTTCTTTACTCACCTCCACATCTTATTTTAGTCCCCTTCTGATCCTTGTTCCCACACACCTCCTCATGCTCTTTTGATCACATCTTCATTCTCTCTCCTTCTTCTTTTCTCTTTTAGTCTCCTCCTCAGCTCATCTTCTCTACAACCCACCTCCCTATTCTCTCGTGCTCTTGTACCTTCTTATCCTCTTTCCTCCTCATCTTATTTTACTCACCTCCTCATTCTCATTTAGTCACCTCCTCATCCTACCTTCTCCTCATCCTCTCTCCAACCCACCTCCTCATTTTTGCTCCTTTGCCCCCCCCCCCCCATTCTCTTTTAATCACTTCCTTATCCTCTGCACTTGCACCTTCTCATCCTCTTTCCTTCTCACCTCCTCATCCTCTCTCCTCATTGCCTCATCCTTGCGCCTCCGCACCTGCTCTCTTACCGTTCCTCTTTCTTTCATTTTGCCTTTGCTTTTGTTTCCTCGTCGCTCTTCTCCTTTCCTTTCCTTGGTCTTTTCATTGCATCCTTCTTTCCTCACATTTCCCCACCGTTCCTTTCCTGCCCCTTTTCCCTACCTTCCTTTGTATCACGTTTTTTCCTTTGTTCCTTGTTTGTTGTTTTTTTGTGTATTTATTTCCCTTCCTTCCTTTCCTTTTTTTGATGTTGTTTCCTTCCCTTGGGCCCTTTTCAATTATTTTGTCAGGTCCTTTTCTTTTTTTTGGTCCCGTTCATTTATCTTTCCCTTCATTCTATTTTCCTCTACCCTTTCCTTCTTTCCTTTACTCCCCATCTCTCCTTTCTCTTCTTTCCTTGCATCTTCTTCCAATCGTTCACATCCCCCCCCCCCCTTCCTCTCCTTTCCTTCCCTGTTCCTTTTCCCACACTTTCTCCTCTCCTGTAACCCTCATTTCCTTGTCCTGCTGTCATCGTACGTGTGTGTGATGAATAAGTAGAACATGATGATGACAAGTCAAGTGGCCAGTGAGAGCAATTGAGTGGGTAGGTGGGGGTCGTGGGAAGAAGATTGTATCTGCTATCGATCTTCTAATCCTCAAACCCTGTGGAGAGATTTTAATCTCACTCAGCCAGTAAAGGAAAGGATGAAATGGAGAGAGCAGAGAAGTGATGGATGAAGAGAACTGCAGTGCCATCTAGTGGCGAGGAGGAGTGCTGCGACCCATACAATATAGTGCAGTACAGTACCCAGACTTTATTCTGCTAAAGCATTTTTAAAATTGGTGGGGAGACTTGATATTATTTTATTCTAATTCATGGGTCTCAAACTTAATTTACCTTGGGGCCGCATTAGGCAGAGCCTGGCTGAGGATGGGCTTTTTCCAAAACAAATGTGGCTCAGCTATGTGAGTGGAAGCACTGCCAGTTACCTAGGAGTACAAAGTAGGCAAGAGAAGCCAATTTCAGAAAAAACCATTCACTTAGATTAAAGAAACTGTACAATTTAACTGAAAACTGAAATTGATTACAGATTTGTTGACTACTTGATTGGTTTATTAGTATTTTTGTAGAGACAACAGTTATACAGTTAACAGTACAGTGTGTTCCATACAAATTTACTACCAATGAACCCAAGGAAAGTTATACAGCTTGAATACACCAGGGTCCTTGTTCATTTTATTTTGTGTTTAATGATTTGATTAGTACTTTTGCACACAACTTATTTGCACCACTGTCCTTGTCTTTATTTGTGTTTAAAAAAACATGTTTAAGAAGATTGGAAAAAAATTAGACAGAAAAAATTATTTTAATTGCACGTGTGTGGACATGCGCCAAGGCTGCTGCCCAGCCTCAGCCAGACTCTGCCTCATGTGGCCCCAAGGTAAATTGAGTTTGAGACCCTTGAACTACAACATTTCAATCAAAATTTTGTATGGGCCTGCAATTCCCTCCAGTGCGGCATTGTATCATTGCAGGTCACTCTATCCTTGCCTTGACGCTGTGATCGATTTTGCCCATTGCGTGTTAAGACGGTCTGTTTTCTTCAGTCCATTACGGTTCAACTGATGCTCACGTGGGTGTAGTACCGCAGCGTGTTCCAAACCCTATTTTTATGCATAAAAAGGAGGTAGTAAGTACTCCAGAAGTAGGGACACCTGAAGTAATTGATGATGTACAACAGCTTTCAGTATAAATAGTTTTGAAACACATGCAACTACAGATACAGTAGCTAAGATAGCTGGGGATCGGTGGGCTTATTAAAAGCCACCCAGACTTTGTGCCATTGTGTTGGAGTCATCCCCGGTGAATGAGAGGTTCATTTCCCTATGCCTTCGTGCTGGGAAAAGGGTCCTGACGCTTGTTGACCCCCGGCTCCAAACCTGCACGTTGGAGTTTAACCCAGTAAGCGAGAGGGTAGTTTTCCTACGCCTTCGGGTGGGGGGACGGGTCCTGACTGTTTGTGCTTATGCGCCAAACAGCAGTTCAAAATACCA
Source organism: Oostethus manadensis (assembly GCA_024372805.1). Classification (NCBI taxonomy): domain Eukaryota; kingdom Metazoa; phylum Chordata; class Actinopteri; order Syngnathiformes; family Syngnathidae; genus Oostethus; species Oostethus manadensis. The sequence goes on along the minus strand of QODF01000268.1, from coordinate 698,666 downwards.
GCCCTTTTTGGAGTCCTTAGAGTACTAGAGAGTGCTCCCTCGGCGGATTCCCTTGTTCTGCTGGGTGACTTCAACGCTCATGTTGGCTGCGACAGTGAGACCTGGAGAGGTGTGATTGGGAGGAACGGCCCCCTTAATCTTACCCGAGCGGTGTTTTGTTATTGGACTTCTGTGCTCATCACGGATTGTCTATAACAAACACCATGTTCAAGCATAAGGTTGTCCACATGTGCACTTGACACCAGGACGCCCTGGGCCGCAGTTCGATGATTGACTTTGTGGTTGTGTCGTCGGACTTGTGGCCACATGTTTTGGACACTCGGGTGAGGAGAGGGGCGGAGCTGTCAACCGATCACCACCTGGTGGTGAGTTGGTACCGATGGTGGGGGAGGATGCCTGTCAGACCTGGGAGACCCAAACGCATTAAGAGGGTCTGCTGGGACTGCCTGGCAGAGTCCCCTGTCAGAAGGAGTTTCAATTCCCACTTGTGGGAGAGCTTTGACTAAGTTCCGAAAGAGGCAGCGGACATTGAGTCCGAGTGGGCCATGTTTCGTGCCTCCATTGTCGATGCGGCTGATTGGAGCTGTGGCCGTAAGGTGGTCGGTGCCTGTCGTGGCGGTAATCCCAGAACCCATTGGTGGACACCAGTGGAGAGGGATGCCATCAAGCTGAAGAAAGAGTCCTATCAGGCCGTTTTGGCCCATGGGACTCTGTAGGCAGCTGACAGGTACCGACAGGCCAAGCGGTCTGCAGCTCTGGCAGTCACTGAGGCAAAAACCCGGACAAAAGAGTAGTTTGGAGAGGCCATGGAAAACGACTTCCAGATGGCTTCAAAGAGAGTCTGGACCACCATCCGCCATCTCAGGAGGGGAAGCAGTGCACAGTCAACACCGTGTACGGTGGAGACGGTGTGCTGCTGAACTCGACTGAAGATTTTGTGGACCGGTGGAAGGAATACTTTGAAGACCTCCTCAATCCCACCAACACGTCTTCCAACATGGAAGCAGTGCCTGGGGAATCTGAGGCGGGTTCGCCTATCTCTGGGGCTGAGAGGAGGATCAACCGGATTGTCTTGTTCATGAGTGAGGGAAGGATGGAACGCGAGATGGACAGGCGGATTGGTGCGGCGTCTGCAGTGATGCGGACTCTGCACCGGTCTGTCGTGGTGAAGAGAGAGCTGAGCCAAAAGGCAAAGCTCTCGATGTACCGGTGGATCTACGTTCCTACCCTCACCTATGGTCATGAGCTTTGGGTAGTGACCGAAAGGACAAGATCGCGGGTACAAGCGGCCAAAATGAGTTTTCTCCGCAGGGTGGCTGGGCTCTCCCTTAAAGATAGGGTGAGAAGCTCTGTCATCCGGGAGAGACTCGGAGTAGAACCGCTGCTGCTCCTCATTGAGAGGAGCCAGATGAGGTGGCTCGGGCATCTGGTTAAGATGCCTCCTGGGCACGTCCAACTGGTAAGAGGCCTCGGGGAAGACCCAGGACACGCTGGAGAGACTATGTCTCTTGGCTGGCCTGGGAACACCTCGGCATCCGCCAGGAGAAGCTTGGAAGTGGCCGGAGAGAGGGACCTCTGGGCTTCCCTGCTTAGGCTGCTGCCCCCGCGACCCGACCTCGGTTAAGCGGAATATGATGGATGGATGGATGGATGGATTGTTAATCATAAATCAGTTTAAAACATTAACGACCTTTCTGAGAAACAAAGTGATTTGTTCATGAAATCATCAATAAAATGAATAAAAATTACAAATGAAATGAAATGAAATAAAAATAGTTAATAAGATACAATTTTAAAAATAGTAAATAGATAGTAAAAGAAAAGGTTTGTGTGTGTGCAGTAATTACCCCATGCTAACGTCCGTCAGTCAGTTTCACTTTCACTGTTAAGCGAGCGATGTGCTAATGATTCTTTATAAACTTGGACTTGCATCACACTCCACTGACTCTCACCGGGCAACCATCAAAACCAGTTTGTGCCCGGCATAAAGTTTGAGTTGATACCCGACTCCAGTTGATGACCTCATCGGTCAAGTTTTTTCATGATGTATTATGTGTGTGTTCACGCCCACACCGAACCAGCCTAATCTCAAATGCACACATTCAAGTATTTAGATTTTTAGTTCATTTTAATACCATTCCAAATCTGTTTTTTTATTTGTTTTTCTTCATTATTGTTTACTTATTAAATACAATACTTACTTTTGCCATCTGATTTATTGTTATTTTCTGCTTGTAAATATTACATACCTTGCATGTCTGCATTTGTTTATCTGATTTTTTTAATAGGCATAAAAACAATAAATATCATAACATGTGCGTATTGTATGTCATGTTTGTGCAGCTAATGGGTGTGTTTATGTGCTTCTAAGCCACGCCCAGGCTTGTTCCCGAAGGTAAAACCAACTCAGCTGCTGTGTTTTTTCCTAAACGCTCCTCCCCTTCTTCTCCTCTCTTGGGACACAAATGAGTGTCAGCAGGCCGGAGGAGGAGGAGAAGGCGGCAACTTCCTGCAAACATTCCCTCCCCTCCTCTTCCTCGTCCTGTGAGCTTGTCCCATACAGGCTTGCTCGGTGCGGACGTGTGAGAGGTGCAGACATGGACTGGGGGACAGATTTGTGGGTGAGTTTTTGTTTAGGAAAAAACAGCAACAACATTGAACATCTAGAAAATGTCCAAAAACTTTAGGTTCAGTCATGTGGCACCAAGGTCTTCCAGCAATATGTGTGTGTGTGTGTGTGCGTGTGTGTGTGGAGAGTGTTTCGCAATCTTTTCTGCATACCTTCAAATGTTTTCTCTCTTAAAGGTGTAACTTCCTCCTTTTTCTTTACCTTTCCACGCACGACAGGAGGTCATGGCCTCTAAGGCAGGTACGACCATACCATTTATTGCTCGCTATTAATATTACTGTAGTACATGCCATAGAGTACTTGACAAGCGGCTCAACGTACCTATCGTGCAGGTTTGTAATTAAAAACAACAAAGAGAAGGTCTTATGCTGTGGGCCTAGCGCTAATTGAAGTTGTTCTCTTAGTTAATTAGTAGCGTGTGCATCCATTCGTCCATTGCTCATCCAGTCGGGTTTGCTTGATGCACAGTTTTGTACTTGAGTCCTCCTGTCTGTTAGATAGTGGAGTTAGACCGCCCGTTTGCTCGTGAGCCTTTCCTTCCATCTCTGCTGGTTTGCTTGCCTAACTGGTGGTAATTCAGCAGGCTTGTCAATCTCTGTGGTAGTCCATTTGATATGCACGGGTCAAGATGCCAGTCAAAAAAGCATCTATTTTCAGGACAGAGCAATTGAATGCAGCGTACAAACAATATTTTCAAATGTGTGAAAGAGCACATCACATCCCCAAGCGAGGCTCCGCAGTAAACATTCTGTTGCAATGATTAAAAAAAAAACAACCTGAAATTTAATTTGTAAACTACATCAAACAACACTTCAACCCCCCGTGATGACATATTTTCTTGAAAGCGACTAGCGACAAATCTAGCGACCTTTCCTGGTACTTTTCACGTATTATTCTGCATTTTGTCTTCTCACTGAGCAACAGCGGGTGCTGTGGACAGGTCCGCCCCGCCCAAAGGATTACTATTGCAACAACACATCATCAGTAGGGTAAAACTAGCCGGCAGTGTGAGCTTCCACTCCACACGGAGAGCATGATGTTGAGCTCTTTGACTCAGAAGTGCAAAGGAATCACACGTGTGCTGGCCGGGATGCTGCAGGGGGTGGAGCTCGCCCTGAATCATGGGTAAACTTGTATAAAAGAGGACGACGTGTTTTTTGTGTTCATATTTTATTGTGTGACTATAGCTACTCTTTATTTGTGAAATGAATTGGATTATGTTACAATTCTTTGTAAGTAATCCATAAAGCTGTTGTTTAGCCTTTGTTTATTGTGAAGCTCAGTTGCTATCACATAGATTCACCAGAAGAGTGCGTACCAGACTGAGTCACGTTATTTGCTGTTTAAAATAGTTATCAATAGCCAAAGTGTGACGGGAAAACTCCAAGAACTGGACAACTTCTTGAAACTACCAAACCAAGTTTTTTCCATTCCATTTTCTTCCGCTTATCCGGGTCCGGGTTGCGGGGGCAGCAGTTTCAGTTCCTCCCGGCGACCTCTTCCAGCTCCACCGGGAGGACACCAAGGCGTTCCCAGGCCAGCTGTGGTTCCCCGGGCCCTTCTCCCGGCTGGGCATGCCCGGAACACCTCACCAGGGAGGCGCCCGGGAGGCATTCGGACTAGATGCCCGAGCCACCTCAACTGGCTCCTCTCCATGTGAAGGAGAAGCAGCTCTACTCTGAGCTCCTCCCGGATGGCCGAGCTCCTCACCCTATCTCTTAGGGTGAGTCCAGCCACCCTACGGAGGAAACTCATTTCCGCCGCTTGTATCCGCGATCTCGTTCTTTCGGTCATGACCCATAACTCATGACCATAGGTGAGGGTGGGAACGTAGATCGATCGGTAAACAGAGAGCCAAGTTTTTTTTTAGTTCTAAATGTAATTACCTCCTTTAATCCCAACAACCCTTTGAGACACTTTGGGCTTATCTTTCAAGCTATATAAAACTACTGACGTCTTTCATCAGGAAAAAAAGTTTGTTTCTACCTTTTTCCGTTCTTTAGTAATCCCCAGTAGAACATTTCAGGAAATATCAGTTCCCGCCTAAAAAGGGTGAAAACCAGTTTATGGGGGAAAAAGGCATAACTTTCAGTCTGACACTATGTTGTCCTGGACTAGGATTGAGCGGGCACACCACTATCTGTGTCAGTTCATTGATCTAAATGATCTGTATGCGTATCTGTTCTTGGGTGGACCAAGTCCAGGAGGTATGACGTGACGTGCAAGAATGGCAAGTGATGTGTGTGAGTGACAGATGCTCACTAAAGTGTCGTAGTGAAAGTCTTTAAGTGACTTGTGCTCTTTCAAGTCCACGTTTGTGCAAACTGAGCAGACTGTGAGGTGAAGCGATGGATAGAAAGTTTGGGTTTAAGTGCCCGGTGTATCCCTGTTTGCAGTCCGGATGGCGTGCGGGAAGAAGCTCATTCTCTGTGTTTGCCTTCAAGGAGCGCAATGGCTTTCCTGTGAGAAGAGTCCATTGTTAGGATGGCTGAGGTCCTTCACAATCTTCCTGGCTCTGGTCCTGCACCTCTTGTTATAGATGTCTCGCAGGTCTGGGAGCTCGGGGTGGATGGTACGCTCAGCTGAACGCACCACCCTCTGTCGGGCTCGCCGGTCCTGCATGGTGCTGTTCCCGAACCAGGAAGTGATGCTGCCAGTCAGGACGCTCTCGATGGTAAAAAGTCTTTAGCACCTGAGAGGGTAGTTTAAAGTCCCTTAAGCGTCTCAGGTGGTATAGGGAGTCTACACCAGGGAGTTGTTGTGACAGGACCAAGAGAAGTCCTGCGTGATGTGTACTCCGAGGTACCGGAAGCTGTCCACTCTCTCCACCGGTGTCCCGTTGATGGAAGCAGGGTTGAAAGTTCGCTCCTGCTTTGTACTGAAGTCCACTATTAGATCCTTAGTCTTGCTGACATTCAGGAGGAGATTGTTCCCCTGGCATCTCCAGGTTTATAATCTCCTGTAGGTAGGCCGTGTCATCGTTGTTGGAGATCAGGCCCACCACGACAGTGTTGTCAGGAAACTTGACGATGGTGGTGGAGTTGGAAGTGGCCACACAGTCATACGTGTACAACGAGTACAGCAGGGGGCTCAGAACACAACCCTGGGGGACTCCAGTGCTGAGGGTGATGGATGATGAGGTGTGTTTTCCCATCCGTACAGCTTGTGGTCTGTCTGTTAGGAAGTTAGAGATCCACTGACACAGAGGTGGGCTGAGACCCAGGACCTCCAACTTCAATGTGAGTGTGGGGGGAATTATGGTGTTGAATGCCGAAGTGTAGTCCACCAACAGCATTCTCGCATAATTCCCTTTCCTGCAGTCCAAGTGGCTCGTTGTTGCGTGGAGGAGGTGTGAAATGGCGTCCTCCGTGGACCGGTTTTGTCTATAAGCAAACTGAAGTGGATCTAGGGTGTCTGCCAGCGTTGTAGTGATGAAACCTCTGACAAGTCTTTCGAAGCACTTCATCACCACTGATGTCAGGGCTTCAGGGCGGTAGTCGTGGAGGCTGGCGGACGGGGGTCTCTTAGGGACAGGAACAATGGTGGACTGCTTGAAGCATGAAGGGGCTATAGACCGTTCCAGGGAGAGATTGAATATCTCTGTGAACACCGGTGCTAGCTGGTCAGCGCAGGGTTTCAGAACTCATCCTGTGATGCCATCCGGTCCTGCGGCCTTCCTGGTGTTCACTCCTGAATGCCCTCCTAACGTCGTGCTCCGCGATGGTGGATGTGTTAACCTCTCCGGCTCGGAGGTGCAGCCTCGAAGCGAGCACAGAAGGTGTTTGGCTCGTTTGCCAGAGAAGCGTCCGCATTTCCCCGTTCTGGAGGATGGTGTTTTATAGTTTGTGATTGTTCTTAGTCCCTGCCACAGGCTCCTTGAGCCGCCATGTTGGAGTTGCGACTCAAGTTTTTTGCCGTAGCGCCGCTTGACGCAGCCTTGTAATCATCCATGTGCCCGGTGGCGAGCCGGAGCGGGATGCCGGAGCATCGCGGATAGTTTTATCCAACCACGGCTTCTGCTTGGGAAACGTCCTGATGATTGTTTTCTCAACTGTATCATCCGTTAGTTTCCCGATAAATCCCACAACCGCTTCCGTATACGTGCTGACGTCATCAGAGCTGCGCCTGAACATGTCTGCGTCATCAGGTGCGCCCTGCGGAGCGGCTGTCTCACCGCTCCGCAGGGCGCATCCTGGAAGAAGCGTGGCTTGCCACACCAAAATTCCTTTTTCTGCAAAATCCTTGAAATTGCCAAACGTGTTAAGGAGAGCACGCCAGTAATGTGCGGATCGATACTGAAGTGTCACTTTTTCTGATACCAGCTCTTCACTCTCTAAAGTCAATTCTGAACTCAAAAGAGGGATACTTTTGGTACTTCAGGTATATGATTTTGTCCTCAGTTTTTTTTTTGGCTATCTTGTAAATCACACACGGAAATGCAAGTGATGTTGTGTAGTTTCCATGAAAACTGTCCATTGCAGGTTTAGCGCCTGTCTTTGTCGGGGGAGACCTGTCAGCAGGGAATACCAACTGCCGAACAATACGTGCTTTCAGAGTACCAGAAAACTCCCCAACGACGCCAGAAAATATCACTAGTTTTGTCGCTATTCGCTTTTCAGAAAACATGTTGTCAAGTGGGTCGGAATGTCGTTTGTTTGTGCCTCTTATGATGCAATGCTTTTTTTCCCCAGAGCATTTTACAACTTCATATGCAAATGATAAGCAACATATACAATGAAGCCATCCACAGCTAACAGCTTCTTTTCTTACTGAAAAGTTGCCAGCAGTTTCATTTCAACATTTAGTGCTTCTAATGCAGTGGTTCACGCGTAGCGGGGCGGGCCCCCCTGGGGGTGGCACGAGAAGCAGGGAGTACTTTCATGGTTAGTGTACACCTGCCGTTATGTCCAAACGTGTTCTACTCAACATGCCATTTGACTCTTGGCTGCACTTCACAGCTCCCCGTTTTGCAGCATTTTCCTGGTTTCAGTTTCAAGTTCAGATAAATAAACAGATATTATCAGTTGTCAATACTATTTCAAATGGGGCGGGGGGCGACAACATTTCTGCGTGACAGAAAATAAGTGAGAACCACTTTTTTAATGCGATGATGTTTTCGTCTTACTTTTACGCAATACATACGAACAAGATGCATGCGCTTTCACCGGCAGCCCAGGCTCTCGCTTGTTTAGATGGATAGTTCCGATTTTTTGACATGAAGTTGTATGACATCCCCATCATTAGTGTAGAATATCAACGGTGACACAAGACCTGGGTTCAAGTATTCCGTTTCGGCATCTTTGTGTGGAGTTTGCATGTTCTCTCTCGGGTACTCCGGTTTCCTCCCACATTCCAAAAACATGCATGATAGGTTAGCTGGAGACTCTAAACTGTATTCATTGTATTTACTTCTCCATGGCCATCATGTTAGTGTGTGCTGTTGACTGGCCATTGGTGCGTATGTGATAAGGTCTGGTTTTTGGGTAAGGCATGTTTGTCATGTTTTGAGAAGCAGCTCAGCAACCTACCGGGTCTGCATTTTTCACCACCGAAATCCATCCAGAACCGGACTCAAGGGACAAGTTGGGGGGTAGGTCATTGTTGATGTACTACACTAATGATGGGGATGGCATACAACTTCATGTCAAAAAAATTTGAACTGTCCCCTTTAAGAGAAGGATTGTCAACCGGTTGCTCGGGATACCCAATGCATGTCTCTACAATCCGTTCATCAAAGGTTTTATGGCTGATTGTTAACCATCCAAGTGGCTGGTTTGTCTCTAGCTTGTCAAACCGGATCTCTGGTTGCATCCATTTGTAGTTCACAAACCTAATATTTTGATACTTTGTCGGTTGGATCGTTAGTCAGTCAAGCTGTGTGCGTGTCCATGGTGGATGTGTTTGTGACTTATTCGGGTAGTTTGTTTATCCACATGTCCGTTTGTTAGTCGGTCCATCTGTCCATTCATTTGCCCCTCCCACACGGGCGTCAATTTGCTCGTGAACTAGAACATCGAATTTCAGGGCTTTCCAAATGTTTTTTCTAGCGAGGGCCAGTTAGTGAAAAATGAAATTTTTATATTTTGCAAAGCAACGCTTGCAGATATGCTAAGTAATTATATATATTTTAGGGATGTCCCGACCCACATTTTTTGGAATCTGATCTGATCCGATTTTTTAATAGTCTTGCCAATCCAGTACCAATGCTTTTTTTCATAATAAACATTTGTCACAAACACGAATTGTGGAATATTATATGGTTATTATTAAAATAAGAAACTAGCAAATTGACATGCAAATAAATGGTCAACTGAATTGGGCCCCCATTCCAATAGGACTAACCATTCGGTCACATGGCTATAAATCAGTTTGCGGTGTGATGTAGAACAACCAGCGGCACTTCCCGTGTGAGCTCCCAGCACCATAACAGAGGACTCCGGGCACAGCGAGGGCGGTCAACCGCTGTAGTCACGGGTCTAATATCCAGCATCCGATGTGAAACTAACTTAACCACGGCACCCCATGGACATGTCTGCAAGCTGGTGGTGCCTTTTCTCCTTTATCTGGGTTTCAGGAGTCAAGTGGCGAGCAGCTAATTTACCGCACCTATCATGTTGGAGTGTGGTCCGGAATCACAGCAACCGGATCAGCCCAATTTTGTGGCAGAAACCGATCTTTTCCAATCTTCAAAATACAGCCGATCGGCAGCCAATACGGATCCTGATGATCGGATTGGGACATCCCTGATATATTTGGAGAAAAAAAATGCATCTCAGCATTTCCCCCATTTTTGTTGTTTTTTTCCAAATATTTCTTACTTCTTACATAAAATTGGTAAATTGTCTTCTGGTGGTATTTTGACTTTAGTCCTATAATATTATAACTTTTCCCCCAGCCTACATTAAAAAAAACTTTTGTTTTGTTTTTTGTCATGATGTTATGACTTAAAAAAAAAAACTTTATTTTAAAATATTTATTTATTTAACACTATGCTGGAAATTATATTTCTTCTCATAATATTATAAGTCATTCATTTTCTATACCGCTTTCTATACCCACGGGTATGCTGGAGCCTATCCCAGCTGACTTTGGGCGGGAGGCGGGGTACACCCTGGACTGGTCGCCAGCCAATCCCAGGGCACATATAATCAAACATTCACACTCTAATGGACAATTTAGAGCGGCCAATGAAGCTAACATGCATGTTTTTGGAATGTGGGAGGAAAGCGGAGTACCCGGAGAAAACCCACAGCGGGGAGAACATGCAAACTCCACACAGAGGTGCCCAACGGAGATTCCAACCCTGAACCTCCTGACTGTGAGGCCAACATGCTACCCATTCATTCACCGTGCCGCCTTGAATGAATGAATAAAAATGAATGAATGAATATTACAAGTTTATTCTTATAAAATTGTGAATTATTTCTCGTAACCTATAGACTTTATTCAAATAAAAGCTGTTTTTTTTTCATTTTTGCTCTTTTTATCCAACTATAAACTTTTTTTCTGGTAACTATGGCTTTAAAATAGTACTTTTTTCTTGCAAAAAGTACTTTTTTCTCTGCATCCCGTAGTGGTAGTGGTAGTGGTAACAATGTTCCTTGCGTCGGGGAAGATCAGAATTTCTCCCATTTTCCTTTTTTTTCCTAAGATTTTTGCTAATGCAAATGTTGCCAGGTGTTCTTTATTCATGCGTTAGTCTCCCTGCCAGTCAGTCTGCCCATCCATCCACCGTACAAAGGAATAGATAACACGCTTCCACTTTGTCAGGTGGCATGTCTAATGGTTCGTTTGTTGTTCAATCAGTGAAGTCATTTGTTTATCCCCCCATTCATGTGATACTTAGTTCCTCCAACCATCTGTTGATTAGTTACTGAAATTTCCGGTGTATAAGCCCCTTTTTCTCAAACTTTGAACCCTGCAGATTTCCCCCCCCCCCTTGTTGACTGGAGAGGAAGTACACGGCAAGAGCTCTTGCTGACGATACTAGAACATGTAACAATTTCAAAGTGGATGCCAAGAATCAGTGCCAAGCACAAAGCTGGCCCTGGAAATACGGATTCAAAATCAGGAACAGGGTCAATCCGACTGTCAGATGAGAAGAAAAAAATGTTCTCGACAGCCAAAAGTTGATATTAACACATGCTATTGATGTGTTAATTGGATGGGGTCTGGCCATGCCAAAAGTCTTCATTTTTTTTTTCTTCAGCCTTTCAGGTGGACTTGCTGAGGTGTTTTGGATCATTGTCGTTCTGCAGAAGTTCTTTTCAGTTTGAGGTCACAGACAGATGGACAGACATTCTCTTTTAGCATTTTAGGGTGACAAGTCTTCTCAGTCAAAAAGCAGCAGAACTTCCCCAGACCATCACACTACCACCACCGCATTTTACCGATGCCGGGATGTTTTTATTTCCTTTACGCAAGATGTAATGGGACATTTTGTCTCATCAGACTGCAGAGTATTTTCTCCAGAGGTCTGGGGGATCATCAAGATGTTTTGAGGCAAAATTGAGTCCAGCCTTACCGTTCCTTTTGTTCCGTTTCGTTCTGGAACATGCTGGCCGTGTTTGGGCGGTAACTTTCTTATGGTGGAGTCAGGAGCATAGAAGTGAGGCCTGCAGTTTTTTGGATGTTGTTGTGGAGTCTTTTCGACCTCTTAGATTATTTGTGCCCTCTTGGGGTGGTTTTGGTTGGCCGGTCACTACTGGGAAGGTTCGTGGATGATGGCTCACACTGTGGAGACCCAAAGCATTAGCAATGGTTTTATAACCTTTTCCACTGGAGTATGCTGACTGCTGTGGTGAACTCATTGCAAACTAACTCTTGTAGACCAGATATCTGGTTGAAGGATACAGCATCAGCAATAAGCTTCTCAACGTGGCTGTAAACAACATTGTACAACTGGCGTAAGCAAACGTCTGAGAAATACTTGCGACTGGGCATGGCAAAGCGTGGCGTCCACAAGTTTGGTGAATCCGGCGTCACTGTGTTGTGCTGCTGCTGTGTCTGGGATGTTTTGTTTTGAAGTTTAGTTTTAAAACTGCATATTGTAGCTAATATTTCAAGTTTTTTGATCATCTGAAACATGACAAAAGTGCAAAAATAAAGAACCCCGGAAGGCAGCAAACACTTTTTCACACCACTGTACCTGTTAGTTAGTTAGTTAGTTAGTTTAGTTATTCATTAGTCATTCAGTCTGCCTATGGGTCCACCAATTTACCGGTTATTTATTTATTTATTATTTATTTATTTATTTATTATTTGATTTATTTAGTTGAGTTAGTTAGTCCAGCCATTCATCCATCAACCTGTTAACTAATGCAGTGGTTCCCAAACTTTTTTGCAGTGCCCCCCTTTTGGGGAAAAAAGGATTTTCAGCGCCCCCCCGTAAAATATGGTAATAATGAAAAGTGTGCGCCTCCCCCCATTACGCCGGGCATCCCCCAGGTACCCCCCCCCCGAAAACCACGGAACTAATGAGTTGATTTTTCCAATTTTAGTTGGTCAATGTATGCATTGATGAGGATTTATTTTGAAAAGATTGTGTTGTAGCTTTATTGCTGCATGCTGACATACTTGCAGGTCTGACTGTCATTCGGCTGCACCATACTTCTTGCCCCGAGGGAGGCCCTGGATCAGTACTTAGTTACTGGCACGGCCATCTAGGTAACCCTTTACCGAAGGGACAGAACTAAGTCTTGTTGTGGTCGGCCCTTCTGAGGGTTTGGTGTTGCATCTTCTGTGTGTGTCCTGCGTCCATGGGTTACTGTCATGGTGACAATCCGCCCAGAGACTCAGACCCGACCGAGATTGTTGATAGATGGACCCGGCTGCATTGATGACGTGGTGAGCTCCAGGGGCGGGACGAGTTTGACTGGTTCCAGGCTGCTCCTGGGACTGTCAGTCACTGGGCGGCGGTTGAAGATGAGCTCAGCGTGGAGCTCACCGCATCAGGCTGTGCTAAAGTGCAGCTGCAAAGCATGACAGGCGAGACTCCTTGTATCAAGGCAGCCATCTCGGGTTTGGCTATCCTGCCGCTCCTGCTTGAGGTTTTCCGGGCTAAACATCCATTCCTCTCCATTGTCTTATGCTTTTCCTTCCCTTCCTGAGTGCTCCAGTATCCTGGACGTCACTAACGTACGCCAAACCCCCCCCCCCTTTGCAGCCTCGACACATAGTGGGTAGAGTCCCTCACACACTCACTGGGAGTGTATTCAAACTATTTTCATCTTTGTCGGTCTGGCTGCACAAGTGCTATCCGTCAGTGCGCTCTGCAGGGACCAGACAACCAGTACTGGTCCGACTGGTTGGTTTTTACTTCCGGATGTTTTCACGGCGCATATCTCGGTTTGCCTCTGATGTTTTGGCTTTGTGCAGTGGAAATGGATGTTGCACGAGTCCTGACACGCCAAGCAAACGCCACTTTCTCTTCAAACAACATCATATTAAAAGCATGAGGTGCTTATGACATCATAGGGGTGGTGCAGAACGAGGTGAAAGGTCATACATGGATGCATCCAGAGGCTGCGGCCAACAGCATTCGTTATTATAATTATTAGTGTTATGTATTATGTATTAAGTTATATCACCTTTATTGTTAACGCGTCAAAAGAAAGTCACCGTGCCACAAAGCACTCTTTATTAGGCCTCAACTTTATTCGCTGGGGAGGATAAAACTAATTTTGAGATAAAAACATGAAAATCACAGTCTATGGGTGATATCATTTAACAAGACAACTAAAAAAAAAACACTTATCCTAGGTTGGATCAGCCCAGACTTCCCTCTCGTACAGCTCCTACTGGAACATCCCAAGGCGTTCCCAGGCCAGTTGAGAAACCAAGTCTCGTCAACGTGTCCTGGGTCTTCCCAAGGAACTCCTACCAGTCTGACTTCTCCTGAACACCTACCCAGGGAGGGAGGCGTTCGAGAGGCGTCTCTACCAGATGCTGGAGCCACCTCATTTGGCTCATCTCCAAGTAGCACAGAGATGGCACTCCACCCTTTTCCGGGCGAGAACCATGGACTCGTACATGGTTCTCGCCATGGCGCTGATTCTCATCCCAGACATTTCACACTTGGCGGCAAACCAATGCAGCGAGAATTTTGAGGAAGCCGGCAGGACCACATGATCTGCAAAAAGCAGGGACCCTATCCTGCAGCCACCAAAACGGAACCCTGCAATGTCCTGGCTGCGACTAGAAATTTTGTCCATAAAAGTAATGAACATAGTTGGTGTCCAACCATCACTTAAACTGGATCCAACCAAACTCTGACACTAATCATACAGGGAACGATATTGCCGAAGTACTTCCCACAGAATTCCTCGAGGAACTTGGTCAAATGCCTTCGCCAACCCCACAAAACACGTGTAGACTGGTTGGGCAAATGCCCATGTACCCCCAATGATCCTGCTGAGACTACACGGTTGGTTCACAGTTCCTTGACCAGGATGAAAACCACACTGCTCTTTCCATCGATCCGGCGGATCCTTCTCTCCAGAACCCCTGAATAGACCTTACCAGGAAGGCTGAGAAGTGTGAGCCCACAATACACCCTCTAGTCCTCCTTCTTAAAGCGCCGACCACCACCTTGGTCTTCTAATCCAGAGGCACTGCCCCCGTTTCCATGCAATGCTGCAACCAAGACAGGCCCAGCTTCCATGGCGGAGAGAGGAGAATTTTGACAACCTTGGCAACCTCAACCCCGGAGATAGGAGAGCCCACCATGAATTTTGTGGCATTTAGGAGGTCTTGAAAGTGTTCTTTCCACCGATCCACAACATCACAAGTCAAGGTCAGCAGCACACCAACCCCACCATGATTGTGCACTGCTTCCCCCTACTGAGATGGCAGATGGTGGTCCAGAATCTCTTTAAATCCGTCCGGAAGTCTTTCTCCATGGCTTCCCCCCACTCCGCCCATGTCCGGTACCTGTCGGCTGCCTCCAGTGTCCGTTGGCCCGACAGTGTCCGAAACATACGGCTGACGACACAACTACAAAGTCAATCATCANCGGGGAACCGTGGGTTGGGGCCTGGGTCGTGGCCGTCGGAGCCTAGGCCGGGTGGCTGGGCTGGCTGGGTGTGGGTGGGGCGGCACTCCTGAGCCGTGGGTTCCGGGCGCTGCCTCTACCCAGATGTGGGAGTGGGGGCGTATCTGACCCCCGGGGGCATCTGGTGTTGGCCTGGACTCGCTGCTGCGGGGGTGGATGGGTGCGTGTCCCGGTGCCGGATTGGTGCCTGGGAGGACCAGGGTTAGGGGAGTGTGCAGGGGGTTGGGCGGGGGTGGTTGTGTGTGCGCGAGTGCAGGTGTGTGTCAGTGTGTTTGTGTGTATGTTGTATGTCGTATGTTGGGTGCAGGTGATTGAACAGGGGTGTGGGCACAGGGGGCAGCGGTGAGGGGTGAGGTGTGTGATTGTGCCTGGATGGTTGCTGCCTCTTCGAGTGGTGGGGTGTGTTGCCCGGGTTCCTCTCTGATACGGGGTGGGGATGGCGGTGGTGGTGTTCGGGGGTGTGGGCCGCCGGGGTCTCCTACAGTGGCGCGCATAGTGGCTAGTGTGTAACATCTAGGTGAGACTGCTCCCGGGCTGCGGTCGCTGAGCGTCCGGGGCCTCGCCTCGCCTCGTGCCGGCCCCTGCCCCACGGTGGGTCCCGGAAAACAGGGGTGCCTACTGCCCAATGGCTCTTCCTCTGGGAGGGAAAAACATGTATAATTTCCCTCCTAGTCTTACTATCCCTCACGCCCTCGCCCCCCCACTCCCTGCAAACAAGCACATAGGATCTTGGGGAGTGCGCGTGCTCCATGGGTGTGTGGCGGAGGGGGTCACAAACATGACCTCCTTCTGTTATGCCCTGGGGGCCGCAAACGCCCCAGTTTTAATTACACTTATTCACTATACATAGACTCACAGACACCTCACATTCATTTTTGGGGTGGCGGGACTTGTGTCACAGGGTGGGCAGAGCTACTTAGCCGTGCTCAGCCGGCGGAGTGGTTCTGCCCAGGGTGTCACGCAGTTTCGGCTCCTCAATTTTAACTGCCTACACACACACATCTCACACCTCATAACACTTTTAGTTAGGTGGGGGGGCAGGGAGTGTCCTATTACACCCCTGTTTTCTTGGACGCTCCCTGGGGCGGGGGGCGGTGGGGGAAGTGGTTGTTTCGGCTCCGGGTCTCAGTCGGCAGCAGTGCTGGGAGGAGTGCCTGCGTGGCTGCGTGCCTGCCTGCGTGGGTGTGTGTGCTGTGTCTGTGGGATTCCCGGCGGCCGGGTATGGTGGCATGGCCCCGTGTCTCGAGGGAGCTCGCAGTGGTGCTGCTCGCTGCATTGGGGGGGTGGCCCATCGGGTGCATATGTGAAAATGTAGATGTGTGGGTGTATGATGGTGTTGGCATGTGTAATTGGGGAAATAGGGTTTGGTGTGGGTACTGGGGCTAGGGTGTGTGAGCACTGGGGGTGGGGTGGACGAGGCACGGGGGGTAAACCCATGGGCCCTCTACAGGTGCCTGCCTCTGGTGTCGGGGAAGGCAATGGCCCGCGGCAGTTGTGTCTGGGGCTGCCTGGAGCCCCCGGGGTGTTGAGTATAGCCCCTGCTTTGGGGGGTTGGGTGGCGTAGGCGGGTGTTTGGGGAGCAATACTGTCACCAAGTGGCCTTTTATAGGTGTTGCTGAAAGTGTCAAGGCATTTCCTGTTCTATGGTTATCGTCACACTTTTTCTTTTTGCCAGCATTGGTGAAAAGAAGCCGACCAAGAGGTCTGAGTTGTGTTAACGTTGTGTTGTTGTGTGGTTAGGACCAGTGCGACGTGATCGACAAGCACACGCAGGCGGGTCTGGACCTGGTGGAGCGCTACATCAAGTTTGTCAAGGAGCGCACGGAGATCGAGCAGAGCTACGCCAAGCAGCTCAGGTGTGTGTATGTGTGTGTGTGTCCTTTTTCTCACGCCGGACTGCACTGCTGTGTGTCTGTGTAGCATTGTGTGTTTGTGTGTTACAGGAACCTGTCAAAGAAGTACACCAAGCGAGGCACCAAAGAAGAGCAGGAGTGCAGGTCACATGACTACACAACATCGTGTGCCATCTTCTCCACACAATCTTTGTTTTGTTGTTTGGACATTCCGTTTGCTTGGTGTTCAGGTTCAGCAACCACGCGGCGTTCCAGGACATTGTGAAAGAGCTGAACGACTACGCGGGCCAGAGAGAGGTGGTAGCCGAGAGCTTGTTGACCAACGTGTGCGGGGAGCTCACCAAGTACCTGCAGGAGATCAAGCAGGAGCGCAAATCTGTGAGCGTGGGGTCGATCGGTGGGAGGATGAACTTGAAAAAGAATGCCGACGGTGAGAGGATGTTCTTGGTTTCCACAGCACCTTTATGATGCCAAGAAGGCCCAACAGAACCTGGAGAGCAGCCTTAAACACTTGGAAAGCGTAAGAACTCTTTTCTTTATTTACTTAGAATCCGATGACATCATCACACTCCTCTTTTTTTTCATGCCATCACGACCCCACCCTAACTGACCTCAGAGGAGGAATGTGTGCGCCGTCCCTTTAAGATGTTGTCGGCAATGCGACGTATTTATTATTGTGTCATCAGGGATTCTGACCTGTGTGTGTGTGACCCCAGACTAAAAAGCGCTTTGCCAAGGAATGGGCGGAGGCTGATAAAGCGTCACAGCAAGCAGAGAAGATAGAGAGTGATACCAACACCTCAAAGATTGATGTGGACAAAGTAAGCACACAACAACCTGGTATTGTGTCGGTGCTCAGAAATCGCACGGTTGCTGATAAACAAGCATTCACACTCATATTCCGTTTGCATGAAAAAATGTGTGAAGGCTGAGAAAGAAGCATCACACGGGTTTTTTTTACACACAAAAAACAAGCATTCAAGCTCTTTTTATTTCTACTCTCAAATATGTGATTGTTGAGTTCTGTTTCATCCTAAATAGATACAGAACGTTCCGTAATGTGCGGTGACATTATATTTTTCAGCATTTTAGCAGGGAAATTTCTGATTATTTTACATGCATTTTTGTGGAACCACAATTAAAAATTGACTATTGTTAATATTAATATACAGTGGTATTCAAAAGTTTGGGCATCCCTGATAATGTTCAAGATTTTCCGTTATAAATCATTTGTTGTTTGGATCAGCAACTTAAGTTAAATGTATCATATAGCAGATGAACACTGTGATATTTGAGAAGTGAAATTAATTTTTTAGGACTTACAGAAAGTGTGCAATAATTATCTAAACAAAATAAGGTAGGTGCATAAATTTGGGAACCCTGGTTGTTTAATTGATTTGAATACCATTCCATTTTCCTCCGCTTATCCGGGTTCGGGTCGCGGGGGCAGCAGTTTCAGTAGGGAAGTCCAGACTTCCTGGTTTCCGTCGACCTCTTCCAGTTCCATCTGGAGGACACCAAGGCGTTCCCAGACCAGCTGTGAGACATAGTCCGTCCAGCGTGTCCTAGGTCTTCCCGGGGGCCTTCTCCCGGCTGGGCATGCCCGAAACACCTCACCAGGGAGGCGCCCGGGAGGCATCCGGACTAGATGCCCGAGCCACCTCAACTGGCTCCTCTCGATGTGAAGGAGCAGCGGCTCTACTCTGAGCTCCTCCCGGATGGCCGAGCTCCTCACCCTATCTCTTAGGGTGAGTCCAGCCACCCTACGAAGGAAACTCATTTCCGCCGCTTGTATCCGCGATCTCATTCTTTCGGTCATGACCCATAACTCATGACCATAGGTGAGGGTGGGAACGTAGATCGATCGGTAAACAGAGAGCTTTGCCTTCCGGCTCAGCTCTCTCTTCACCACGACGGTCCGGTACAGCGACCGCATTACTGCAGATGCTGCACCGATCCGTCTGTCGATCTCACGCTCCAACCTTCCCTCACTCGTGAACAAGAACCCGAGATACTTGAACTCCTCCACCTGAGGCAAGACCTCACTCCCAACCCGGAGGGTACAGTCCACCCGTTTCCGACTGAGAACCATGGCCTCGGATTTGGAGGTGCTGAGTCTCATCCCAGAAGCTTCACACTCAGCTGCAAACCGCTCCAGTAAACGCTGAAGGTCACAGCCTGATGAGGCCATAAGGACCACATCGTCTGCAAATAGCAGAGACGAGATCCTA